>VYZV01005100.1:112695-162633 GCA_013401275.1 Pandion haliaetus | reverse complement strand
GGCTAGTGTAGTGGGTGCATATGAATGGGCTAGCTCCCTACTAAATCATGTGGAGATGGGCATCCTTGCTTGTGCAGCAAGATGCTCGTTCAAATACAATATGTTAGTAAATGTGCTGCTGCACAAATACAGCCCCATAGGTATTGGGCTCAGGGAGGAAGCTTGCGTGCATACCTACTATACAAAATTCTTCTAAAATAGCATTGTATTTTAGATTATATCTGTTTGGTTGTCAGTCTGACAGCTGGCTGAGATCAACCACTTCTTAATTTCAGTTTAGGATTAAATCTAGACTATCTCTTATACCAGTGAGTGATAGTAATAAATCATGCCTTAACTCCAGGGCAGCACTATAATGTCTTAGACTTTTGGAGTAACAGCAGCTGTTCATCTGTTCTGCCCTAGGGGAATTCAGTGTCACTAGGAAAAAGGCAGAAATATGTCTGTAATCTCTTTTTCTGACTCCTTTGGACCAACTGGTTAGCTAATTAGATGGTTCATAGGGTATGGCCCTCAACAGGCTCTAGTAACTGATATGAAGCTTTCTCTGTTTGCTTATGTTCTCTGTATAGCTCTGAGTTACCACTTTCCTTTCTTTTATTTTATTCAGGATATGTAAAAACCTGTAGTGTCCTGTGGATGAAAATCTAGTATAAAAGAAGAATTACCTTTTTTTATTAATTAGTATCATTCCAACGTAGTGCTCATGTTTTGATTTTTTAATTAATTATTTCCTTTTGGGCTATGCTTCTTTACTGTTTAATTCTGCAGCAAAGTAGGGATCTCTTTCCAAGATGCCAGCTTAAGCGCTAGCATTCCCACTGCTTCCCATTAAATGGGGTCGCGCAGATTGCTTGCTGCAAGACCACTTGCAAATTTTAGGTTTCAAGGCCATATGCAAACTCTTTGTTGGATGTTGTTATGCTGCTTGTGTGAAGCATTTTTTGGATTGCTCTGATAGCATTTTGGGCTGTATACTGGTAGACCGCTTGTTTCCTCTAATATTTCAGAATTCCAACGTAATTGTTTATTTTCTGACACCTCAGCTAGTTTTTCATCTGCATTTTATGATTCGCACGTTAGGTTTGGATCAACACAGCATGGTTTTAAGTGCCCCGATTGATGCAAATGAGAGAGCATAGGGAACAGTCAACCGAGAAATGTTTAGCTCTTAGCCTGTTGAAAGGATTGGAATGATTTATAGGAGATGCGCATTTTTAAACTGGCACAACTCTCTCAGCCTGGTGTGTCAGCTAATCTTCAACCTCTCTAACAGTCCAATCATTGAGGCCAGATTTCCTCAGCTTCCAGATGAGACTGCTGTGGCCCAGGACCTAGTATGATCTTTTTCCTTGTCGGGTCTCCTTCATTTGTGCTGGTACAATAGCAAAAAACATTCCAGGTGGCAGCATTTTTGTATGTGAAACTTTCAACTTCTAACTTAACTAGATGTGTCATAGGCAGAATATAGTCATTACTTGCAAAGTTTGGCTGACGTGGTTTCCACTGCTATCGCGTCCACATCTATCCTTCAGTGGAGCTGTACCAGTAACAGTAACTTACAGTGGTGTGTTGACATAAGATTGGGAAATGGTTACCTAGTACAATTTCCTCTCAAGCTATTTTTACCTGTACTCTTTTCTGCCTTTTTAAAGATTTAGGCTATACTAATTTCCATAAAAAATAAATTTGGTAGTTAAAGAAACAAGCAAGTCTTCATTGCAGTAAGAATGAGGGGAGCTTGGTAACTTTGGCTGAGTTTGCATTACACTTCTTTATGTCGCCTTAAGTAAACATGAGCTGTGCAGAAAAAAAATAAAGCAATGGCCTTTAAAAGGGAATGGCGTAAAAATTCATATGTACCCCAGAGTTGCCTGTTTGGCACAGTCTATAGTAACTTGTGTTTGGAATGCCCCAAGGCTCAGAGGCAAAATATGGTGTGGTTGGTCTTATATTTGTGTCAGAGAACCTGCAAAGTAGGAGTATCATATGACTCAACTGTCTCTCCATATATTGATTAGCTTCTATTGGATTAGATGGTTAATTAGCGTTAACCGTCACGGACTTGTGCAAGCAGAAAGACACCTTGAAGCGGTGTTTACATTACAGATTTACATGTGGCAGGAATTTGATGCTTAGGTTAGTAATGACCTTTTCCAGCACACTCCACCTAAAGAAATATTAAAACATAATAAAGCAGATTCTTGGCTGTAAAAATGGAATCTAACTGAGCAGTAGCTGAGCATCTGACACATTTCCTCCCTGCAGCCTGTTGAGAAGCAAACTTTAGGGAGCAATTTATGCTAATCCCTTCTGCTGTTTGCCTTGGCTTTTCTAGCCATTCTGTTGGCAAACAAGATGCACAGGGCAAAGTGTCCAGTTGAATTGGTCTGACAACGAGAGGTAAAGCAGGGATCTTGGCTTCATCGGCTGGGATCAGAGTGATCAAAGACGACACTGATGTATGTTGGAAACTGAGTACTGGACCACAACGTTCTTGGACCAGTACACAGCAGAATTACTTCAGTGGAGACCTAGGCACTGAGGTCTCTATTCTTATATCAGCTAAATAGCAATGACTGTCAGTGACCTGAGGTTTCACCCAGCCCTCTTTTGGGGCATCGTTTGCCATGATCATTTCTCTTGCTTTTTGGATTTGTTGGTGAGGAAGCTTGGGACAGTGTGGTACTGCAACAAACCCAAAGCACTCGGGGATATGTCTCAATACTAAATGTGTAAATGGGAATTTCATTCTACTGGTTATCTGGCAGATGCAGAGGGTTGTTATTGCTTTCAGGAATTAAGTAATCCTAAAGGTTAAGCCTGCGGGGTGTTCTCAACCCTGCAAGAATTAATATGGTGACATTTAACTGCTATTAAAAAAAGTTTTCTTTCCCCCCCACCCCGCTCTTTACTTGAAAAACTGAGTAGTTTGCTTTGCATGCTGATGCATTAGTGGCTATTTAAAAAAAAAAAATCAACAGATCACACAACTGTCACTGTCATTTCTTAGGCTAATGCAGAGACAGATTATGGTTATCTCTGCTACCACAGCATGGCAACCGTTGGTACATGCTGACTTTTTAATGGCCACTATATTAACTCTTCTGTATAGAGTCTTTTCCCCTCAAATACAAAGAGATGGGATCCTCAGCAGATGCCAGCTGGCAGATCTCTACTGAGGACATTACAGTTTTGTATTTTTCACTAATTTGGGACTTTTCACTAGCTTAGATCCCCTGCCCATTGGGAAGTCTCTGCTTGATTCCTCAAATAAAACTGGACCCTGCTGTCAGCTTTGTGTATAAAAACTGGATGCGGTTTCATTGATTTATTGTGTTTCCTAGTGTACAGAAGGGAGGGGAAGAATGGAATATAATCAATGGCTATTTTAGAGGGGTGTCCATACACAGGCATCATTTTGCTACTGCAGTTAGAGCTGGTTCTGTGCTTTCTGTTTGTTTGTTGGACAAGAATGGCTTTTTACATGTTTGGCTTTTTTAAAAACAGGTCTTTGTCTACTTTATTCACTTCCTCTTCAAAGTGCCTCATTCAAGTGGGTTTTGAAGAAGTTTCCTGCCTTTTCTCCAGTCCAACTGGCTAGAGTAGAATGCAGCTACCGATTCAATGCAAGAATGTCAGAAATGAGAGCACAACGCTGGCTTGGGGCTTGTTCCAAAGCCCAGTGAAATCTTTTACCATTGGCTCTACTGGACTTTGGATCATGACTTTTCTTTTTCTCTTCCTTTTTTCCTCTCTTTTTTCTCCAGAACAATTAAGTACACACCTGTTAATGTTATTTATACTTTCTGTAAAAATAAGTCCATTCACTGGAATAAATAACCATGCTCTAAAATTATGGTAACAAAAAATAGCTGAGTTAACACACATTTTCCTGCTATGCAAGTGGATGACCCTTGTAGAACAGCATAAAACCAGATTAATAGACTTTTTTTCCCGTGGTTTTCTTACTAATTCCAAAAGATTAATTTTTTTTTTAATTAAACATTGGGAACATACAGCCATTTTGGACCCAAGTTATGATCTACTCGTGCAGTTAGCAATAGCTAGCAATTTTATGTGATATTAAAAAAGGGTCTTTCTTCCATTTAAATTAACTTAAAACATTTTCAATTATATCAAGTCATATGTAAAATAAACAAGCTATACAAGACTTAAGGTAGAAATTAGGTGACACTCTGCAGTTGCCTTATTTTGTGGAACTCCACATAAGACATGCAGTTTACCTCTGTGAAAAGATCCAGTCCAACAAAGTGCCTCAAGCTTATGGCTACATTTTAAAAGAACTAATGATACCATTGATTTCAGCTGGCCCACCAGCTATGCAATGAGAATTAAGATTTGAGATGGATCACTATCGACAGTGGGGTACCAGAGGGGAAAGTATTAGCAATGTCTTTGTCAGCCCCTTTTTGGCAAATATTTATCTCACTTTTGTACCAGGTTGTTTGGTTGGTTTTTTTTAAATTGTCATAGCTTATTTCATCTTATTATCTAAATCAAGTCTCTGGAGAGTAGCTTATCCCAGCTTTGATCCATTATGTTGTTTACTCTTGTTTCACAAACCATTAGGGATGCTCAAGGATGTAAAATAAGATATCCATCAGGCTAAATCTTATGAGCCATTTGCTGCAGATGTAGTCTTGTCCCGATCACAGCGGCAGGATTTCAGTGTCCTAATAGAGTCCTTTTTGTGCTAATAGAGCTCCGCTCTCTTGCTGCCGGGTATCGGTAGGGACCAGTGCCTACTTTTGTTACTAAGACTTCCGTGCTCTCTGGGGTCAGCCAGGTCTTGTCAAGATTCCACACTTCAGCTTCTCACCTGTAAATAGAGAGATGTGCTTGATTTGTGAAGCCCATGGAGATCAACTGTGTAAGAGCTGGATAGAGACCCTGTGTAGCTACTTTGTCCTTCTGAAGGGCAACCCTTTGCTGTGAACTATTCTGTGTTGATTCTGAATTCTAATGGCATCTACTATATCTGTCCTTGAGTAAGAGCCCAGTCTGCCCTTGGTGCCTAGAATCGACAGCTTCTGTTATAAAGCAATGGCCACAAAGTATAATCTACTTATTCAAATGTTGTGAGCAAATATATAAACTCGGGTTCTCTTGGTTGCTTTTGGAGAGATATGTTGGACACAAAAAATGCCAAGAATGACTTGTGGCTACAACATAAGCTGGATGGAAGGAGGTTACTTAGTTTGTAGTAGTGATAGCTGCTAAATGTGTGTCTTTTTAAGCAGCTTTTTCACCGGAAGTTTTGTTTTATCCCACAAATGGGCAGAAAATAAAGCAGTGATGTCTCCCATCCCATTACACACACACAGGTTATTTGGTCTTGTTTTCCAAGCATTGAGACAGGTTAAGAAATATGCAGGAATTCTTTTTTTTATCTTTGTATTTTGTGCATTTAGGTGAGTTTACTCTTCAGTTGTCTTGAAATAACAGAAGGATTAGGGAGCTGGAGGAGATGGGTACTTTTGAATCTGGGGAAGTCAAAGACAAACTGAAGTGCTCGTGCTTAGCATAGACAAAGAGGACTGAAGGAATTTTCTGTGCCACGTATATTTTGATGGTCAAGAAGCCTTTAGACACCAGCTCAGCAATCTCACTCCCACATTAGTCCTGGCCTCATTAGGTATAAGGGTGTCTCTTTGCTTTGCTCTCTCAAAGCCCTGCATGAGCACATGCTTCCTCCACAGCAGTTTTGCCTACAGAACTTGAGCCCTGAGCAATTCGTCTGAGCTCTGCCACAGCTCTGCTGCAGGCTCTGTGGCTTGATTCATAGCTGGTATAAAATCGGGCAGTCCCTCTGACGTATTGGGATAGCACTGATAGGTAGCAGCTCCAAATTTGAGTTCTTTCATGCAAGGTTATTCAGAATATACTAAAAAGTGGAAACTATAGCAAATACACATTTATGGGAGGGGAGTGCTGATTAGGTTTGGGGGTTTTTTTTATTCTTTTCCCCTTCTGAAAGCAGAGCATTATTTAAAGTTTAAGTCCACAAAACTCTCATAAGTAACAATGTGTTCTGAATACGGGAAGGCCGTAGGCTTTAGCTGTTGTGAGAATTTATACAGCATTCGCTAAGCTCCCAAAGTCCTAAGCCAGCTCTTTCCCAAAACATTTGCAACCAAACTGCTCCCTACAGCACTCATGAATTCAATGACATAAATTGTTAGAAGTGCTATAATATAATTTGTAAATGATGTTGATTTACTCATTCCAAAGCCTTTTGAAGGAAATAGATTGTGTTAATTTTCTCCAACTAGCTGTACATTCAGAATAACCATTGAAACACTCCATTTAAATATATATGCAATTAAACTAATGATGTTTTAGAACATCCTAAATAACAACACATCGCAAGGACAGCTGTCCATATCCTTTATTTAGGTTTACATTCCGCACTGCTACACATTTTGCTGGTTTATTTTTCTTACAAATATTAGTGTAAATTATCAACTTTCCTGTGTCACAAACAGCAGCAGCAGCTGCCCCCAACTCAAGACTGGCAATTAAAGGAGGAGGAAAGCATGGAAACAAAGGCCGTAGTTAAAATGAAAAGCTATTCAGGTGTCATGCTTTGGTGTAAAGCTTAACGCTATCAAGATGGTGTAAAGAGACTCTAGGGTAAAAAAGAATTGGGCCTTGTAATATCCAAAGTAATTATGCAAATTGATACTACAAAAAAGGCTTTTAATTGGGAATGCTAAACAACATTTTAATAATGCCAGGTCATTAATCTGTGTGGGATTCAGTTCTGTCAGAAAGCTTGTTATGGGCTAAGAAAAAGAAACGTGCCAAGACCTTTGCTGAAAAGTGTTCACAGATGTTAACCTTGTTTCATATCAAGTATTTACCAGGAAGGGATTTTCCCCACGCAGTCTTGCAGTCACAGGAGTTTTCTTTCTCTGCACTGAAATCAGTTTCTAATGAGTTTTGTCTTCTCAGTAAATAAATCTCCAAGTAAAACTAACTTCCAGGGTAATGATTTCCATTTTGAACCCACTGTGAACTCATATTAACTCCCAACATCATTGTCACCTTTTAATTTTAATAATTACTGCTTCTGTTTGCCACTAAACCTTCTGAGGTTCTTCCATTCAGTGTAGAAATCCACTAATGTTCAGCTTGTTAGGATATGAGACCCCTCATTAACTCAGAGTATTAAATGAAACAGTTGAGTTAGTAACCAAATAGACAAAGAAACAGCTGACTCTCTCTATGATTAGGGACTTTGTCATCTTGTTCATAGATTAATTATATGGTCCATTATACTGAAATGTGGTTTTGATATTGAGACTAGTTCTGTTCTTGAGGTTTTGTACTTGCCAGCTGCTTTAATGTTCTTCATCTTTCTGTGAACAAGCGCCAATTTATAGATTTCTTAACTTGAACAAATTTAGAACACAGTTTTCAACATTTGTTATTTAAACCAAGTTCAAGGATAAATGTACATAGAACAATCTTCAGAAGGGTAAGTCTGGTATAGCTTTTCTCTTTTTTCTTCTGTCCATGAAAGCAAACAAACGAGAACACCCAGGAAAATTGGTTTCAATGCCGCACACACTTCCTAGGAACAGATGTCCTTCTGGGAGGAAAAGCCATAGAGAGAAAGTAATGATTAACTTGTTTATAACTGTTCAGGAGGATAGCCTGCTATATCGAACACAATCCCCAGTCATCTGAATTATTTATATTTGTCTTCTGAAAATTATTTGGATTGTAATTTTGAACGCTTATTTCAAACAAATGTCTCAGTATGCTGGCATTGTAGAAATTTGGTGAGAAATGGCCCTTGGCACAGGAACTATATAATCAAAGTAGATAAAAGATAAGAAAGCATCACAGAAAAGTCATGCATGTTTTACAGAGGGGGGAGATCCAGAATGTGAAATTAAATCTCTTGGAGATTAAATCAGAAGTTACTGGCAGTTCATGGTTGTAAACCAACAGGGCCGAAGGGAAGTTGAGCCCAAAGAGGTGAATTTCATCCCAAGAGCACGGATTGTAAATGTGAATGCATGGTAGCGTGGTTTGCAGCTCGCTGCATGACAACAGTTTTGAAGAGCAGAATTAGGGGTGACAGTACTAAAGAAAAAAAGGAAAGTAAATATTTTGACACAGAAAGGAAGATAGCAGGAAATTACTGCTTTCAAAGCCTCTGTTTTTACTAACAATTGATTTTGACTACAGGAAATGGGCAACCCTGTACAGGATGAAGTTTGCTCTGAATGAGGAAACCATTTGGAGTCTCGTTGTGTTCATCTCATTAATTCTCTTTCTGCCTGTTAACTTCTAAGCAACACTTTCTAGAGAGGGTGGAAGAGTCAGCAGAGGGGAAAAAAAGTAAAATTCAATAGACTCTGAAAGCCTGCGGGAAAATAAATTAATTGTGTAGCAGCAAGAGGGATGTTTGAAGGCTTTTCTTCTAGCAGGTAGCAGCCAGCAGAGTTCTGGGCTGAAAGCCTCATCTGGCTTTTAATCCAGGAAATTAATGGCAAAACTCTTTGGCTTGAGATGAGAGAATGGAGTTCTGTAAGGGAAAATGCTGGAGATGGATTGCATGATCAAACAGACTGAGTAAACTGTGCAGCTAGTTCTTTCTTCCAAGATTCTTCTGGGTTATAAACCATGCTTTAAAGACCTTCCAGGTACAAGTCCCTGGGATGTGTTAGGTAAACAAAAAGACCCAAAGACAGCAAGTGCTCTATGCTCTTCTTGAGTTAACTAGAATGGGATGTTCCTAGTTTACTCTCCTGGCAGATGGGGTATGTGGATCCACATAACGGCATGTTTTCCTGTTGTATTGCTCTTGGTCTGACTGTGGTTTGGGCTTAAAGGCTGTATTGGCAGATAAGCTATTGTAGTAGGAGCAGATCAGTCAGTTGGAATAGCTGGTGCTGAAGCTCCCTCAGTGCATTGTGTGTGACCCAGAGGAAGGTCACCTGAGATAGCACCTAGTCTGGTCTCTTGGGCCAAGCTCTTCACAAGCAACAGATTTTGAGGTTTGCAGAGAGTGAAAAGAGTTTGATGGTTGCTGGCAGGTATCAGGGCACTGCTTGCAAGCTAGCTTGGAAGGTCAAAGCCCCATTAAGTGCTGCAAAGTCTTTGGAACAGAGCTTCTGGAGCTCAACTGGAAGAAAGCTATTGTGCTCATGCCAAAACTGCTCTGTGGACTGAACCAACACGCTGTAAATGAAAACAATTCGAAATTGCTTCCAAATCCATTCTGCTGCTCCAAACCAAACTGCTGATGTTGATACAATCAAAAGTGTTCTACAACTTAAGGAAAGCAAATCTGGATTTGTTTGTCTGCTGCGGGGGAGAAAGCTGTGGCATGCCCAGCTCGTCCAGACTCGGAGGTGGGATCATGCCAGGGTTACGTGAATGGCTGTATTTGCCCTCTCAGGAGGGCTACAATCTGAGCAGCAGGACTTGACAGTGTGTCTGCCACATATTGAGGCTCAAGGCAGAGCTAGGTGGACATCAGTGCTGCGGTTTTCTGCCTGGCGTTAGGAAATCAGTAGGAGCAGCTCTCTATTTTAGAGAGGGGATTTTCAGGCTGACAGCCTCCAGGCCATAAAGTACTAAAGTAATACTAATGATAGGAGTTGTGCAAGTGCCTAGATAAACTCAGATGTAGTTGGGCAGTGAATGAAAATCCAGGTTTTGATGTGGGTTGTGACACTTCAAAGACAGTGATAAGGAACAAGCACTTGAAAATGAGGTATGTGTTTATCTACAGCAGCTGCCTAACTAGGGGAATGGGAAAATTAAATTTGTCCCTTAATTATCTTTTGTACAAACAGGCAGTGTCCCTCTAGCCAGACAGCTTCTAAAAAGCCCATAATTATTGCATATAATAACTAGAACATTAATCTTAGCTGTTGCTTGTACAAAAATTATAAATTACTGCACCAAATCCTATTACGGCAAATATTAAAAGTTACTAGACGTTTATCTGAACCTTGTTTTATTTTCTTTTAACTCTGTGTTAATTTTCTCCATATTTCAAAACTCCAGCAATTGCTATAATAGAGGTTTGATGGCTTAAAAAATTCATTGTTCTGAGATTGGACTAATATGAAAAAAGAAAAGGTCTTGAAGCCAGGGAGGATTGTGAGTATTTCTTGGATTTGGCCAGCTCCCAGTCTGTTCGTTCTTGCATATAGGGTGTTTCCCAACAGTTGTTTCGTCTTGCTGCTATTAGCCGAATACTTGTAGTAGTGCATTTGAGCCCATAAACCATTCCATTCTTCCCTTTCAATAGAGCTCAATCCTGCAGGGCTGCTGACTGCTCTCTGGGGAAGCATTTAAACCGGAGGGTAAATGCTCTTTAGAGCTTTGCTGGAGCTGTACTGGAGCACTGAATGCTTGTGGGACTGGGAAGGAGACAGAATTATGCTCATAGTTATTATTTGGTCTTACATATATGGATGTAATTTTCAAGGCTTCTATTCAAATACCACTGGATCAAGGCTTAAATGAGCATTTATCACATTTATTATTCTCAGATCCCAAGGTGCTTGTGAAGACTTGAACTTTGAGATTCTTATGTGCAAGAGGACTCAGTTATTTCTTGAGGATCTTACAAGATCGTCGTATGCACGCTCATAAATTGAAGCAGGCATAGAGACAGGTTAGATAGCAGCTGAACCAAAAATAGTATACATTGCACCCATTTTCAGCTCTTTGCCCAGAAACTAAGATACCTTTTTCTCCTTTTGCTATTGTGCTGAAAACCAGGAGAAAAGTTTGGGCATCCAGTCACTTAAGTCATTCAGACTTTAAAATGTAAGACAATGTTCTTTTTTAGACTGTGCTGGTACACAAATGGATATTTTTAAAAATTTTCTCTAAGGTATTTATCATATTCTCTCTGTTCTCCATAAATAATCTCCTACTACCTTTTTTCCTCTCTAGTTCTCAATTTTTGAAGGCCTCTCTGGCTGGGGTTTTGGGGGTTTGTTTTTTTTTTTTAAATTTAAGATCGGGTTTTACCTATTCTGATGTCTCTAATATGTCACACTCAATATAATGAGCCAACCATCTCCTGCACTCATGGTGGGACATGGATGGCAAATGCTTTAAAATGCTGCAGGATGTTGATGGACAAGCAGATGCGCAAGGCACTTGAATGAAAGAAAAGTGAAAACAAAATAGTTGTCTATGACCAGTTCATGTGGAGTGTAAGTTGAGTCAGCTGTGCAGCAGCATCTTTTGAAATGGATTACCTTTGAATGTGTACAGAGTGAACGCAGCCCTGTATGTGTGTGTATCCAAGTGCTATTTACTGCAGTGGTATAAAATCAGAATACGAATCATCTAACATCACTGTGAAGCAAATGGAAAGTGGTGGTATTGTCACTTTTGCCCATACACGTTTTTCCTCAGTCTCAAGGCTTTATATTGCTTTGTACCATCGTCTCTGAGCATCTCCTGTGCGTAAGCAATCACAACAGCTATATGACCTCTGCAGAGCTTCTGGTGCATTTCTGGTTTAGGATGGGAACTCCATGTTGGCTGGCGATCGGGGTAAGCGCCCTTCATGTGATGGCACTTATGCGAAAAGCAGGGGGTGACTTCTCAGGGAAGTTCAGGTCTTTGTGTCTGCGATCAGTCATCTGTAGGACAAGTAATGCCACTGTTCCTTGCATTTGCAATATATGTTTGTTTGGGGAACATGGATGCTCCCAAATATTTCTATGCCTTGTTATGGAGGAAGAAGCCAAGACATGAAGCACTCAAGTAGCTGACTTGGGATCATGTGGCAGAGCTTGGGGACACAACTGTGGAGCCCTGACTCTTCCGGGACAGGGATTTCGTATCCCATAACAAGCATGCTCTTCTATATTCTTACTCCCCCTTGCATTAGCTGCTGCTTGTTTTTGCAGCAGCTTTTTATAGCATTTGATCCAGTTTTGCCAACAGGGAGAACATCAAGAGGGAATGTGTGCGTGTCTAAATGCATTGCCAGGCATGGCAGTGTCTGCCTGTGCAGCAGACTCGGGGACAGGCTGCTGACAGGTTGCCTTGTCTGCTTCTTTGGCTTCAGGGAAGCTTTTTCTCCCTGAAACCATGTTGCGAGAGTAAATGATTCAGAAATCTTTCAGAGCCAGTGGAAAGCCTGATTTTAAAACAGCAAGTGATGTTATTCCAGATGTCCCTATTTAGAACTCGGCAATAGCATCTTTCTATTCTATGCAGCAACTTTTGTGTCCACACTGGTTTTTCTTTTAAAAAGAATTATAATGGTTTGATTTAGAGATTTTTCCTTGGATTGTCAATCATTAATTTATCACTGTATCAGCGCATAAGGAATTTGTTGGAACTGAATCCCACTAACCATGTCACATCTTCTAAGCTGTTATGACTAATTCTTTTTTTAAAATGGAATCATTCGGGCTGCTTCAAAGGCACCATATATTTTCCTATATTTAATAATAATCATCTGCTTAAGGCAAACATTTTTTGCCACTCAGATTAGTTTTAAAGAAAATATACTCTGTTCCACCCAACCCCAGATTCTGATCTTGCACAGCTGTACAGTTGATGGAACTGCTTATTTCAGTGTACTTAGCCCAGATCATCTTAAATAACAGCTGTCTGGCTAGTTATTTCTGTAGTCCACAGCTCAGTGTGATTGCAGGCAGGATTCCCAAGTCCTGAAGACCTACAGAAAGCATTAATGAAATAGTCACTGAACTAGTTAATGTGTGTTACTGGAAGGACAGTCATTTTGGCAGGACAAGGCGGTATTTAATGTCTCTGAAAAACAGATACCCAGAGCTCTCTTAGGAAGGTGTTTTGTATTTAATTTTCTACATACTTTGTTTTGTTGCATCACAGTTTTCTGTGCTGTTGACACAACCCAGAGAATTCAAGAGTCAAATTCATTCCTCTTTATTTGCATCTTTGCTTAAAAAGGATGACGATACTCCAGGGTATCTTAGACCCACGGCAGAGCTGCATCTTTTGTTTCCCTGGAGTAATATTCATCCATTAGAACAAAAAGCCACCATGCTGACCTGGTAGCATTTAGCACTCTTTTTGCTTTAACATAAATTACTCCATAAAGTGCAGCAAAGAATGAGGGTCATAAGTTTAAACTTTATTTGGAGTTGTAACTCTTTTCCTGCAATCCTGTATAACTTTACTAGTTAAGATTAGTCCCTTCTCTGGATGTGGGAGCTGTATGCATCTGCACAGTTCTCATTTGGTTTTGCAGCACACTCTCCAGAATGCTGTGTCTCACAAAAAAACTGTCTCTTTAACACACACCCCTACCCAGAATATCCAGGCTAGGATAAATTCCTTTCATCTCATGTATGCATTTCTGAGCAGCAGTAGGAGACAGGGAACTCCTGAGTTTATTAGCTTCAGGGCAGCAAGAGCTAAATGACTCAGGCTGACTAGGATCTCATTCATGTTTTATGGACTTGGTTTTGCTGGGCCACAGAAGGTGGAAGGTTGCAGTGTCCCATGAGATGTTGGGGGGGGCTTGTTCTCTTTTACTGTTGTAGCATCCTTTGGAAGGATGGGGTCTCACCCTTCCACATAAGCTCTCTTTTCCTTAAGTGATACGAAGGGTCTGTTTCTCTCCAATTCAGTGATTCAGCTGGAGAAAAAAACCCAACAATTATTTGTCACTGGATGAAGATCTGCACCTATTGCAAAAGAAGCATATCTAATACTGATCACGATTTATTCCTGGATAGCGTTTTGCCCAGAGCTTCCTGCCTCTGAATGTTCGAAGGGGGTGGATGGGAAGCTAGGAATAGTTCTGCCACCAAAGCAGAGACAGCAGTCTTATTCAGACCAAACTTAATCCTCTCTGAGTCAGACCTAACTGTATTGACTTCAATGTGGTTGATATTTTTATTTTTCTTCCTGCCTCACACCTAGAGTAGTCATTTAAGCCTGTGCAAAGTTAGTGCTAAGTGAATGTAAAATGCTGCCAAATCACAGTAATAGCTTTTCATCCACTTAGATGTTACTTTTCACACACCTTACTATGTGTGGCTCTAAGTAGTGGAAAATTGGGCCCATTAGGGTTAGTAGGATATATTTCAATCTTTGGAAAGTTTAAGAAATTTTCAGACATAAGGACTTCAGTAAGGCTGAGGATGTAGTCCGAATCCAGTTGTACATAGGGATACTTTTGGCTGCAGAAAAGGCAAGCTGAGCTTTGTTTTCAGATGTGATCTATACTTGCCTTTGAAATCATTCAGCAAGTAACTTGGGCTGGGTTTGAAGCATACTTTCTGTGGGCATGTTGATTGGAAGTAGGCCTATAACTCATCTGCCATCTTTAAAAATGCCATTTAATATTGAGAAGCATTCATTTTGCTCTTTGTGGAACTATCCTAGTCTCCGCACCTCTTATTCTTAAAGGTCATATTATTGCACTCTTTTTTTTTTTTTTTCCCTCTCCTGTGTTGAGAATGGAAATTGAAAGTAGAGAGGAAAAAGAATCTGGTTGTTACCACCTTGTAAATATAGCAGGCCAGGCCTATAACTAGGTTGGAAGGGCACAGCTTGGTTGAAATGGGCAGAGTTCAAGTCAGCTAGAGATCCATGAACAATAATACACAGAATTGGATGAATAAAGGATGGTTGTTATTAGGCAAACCTCTCTTGGTAGGAGCGGGGGACCCCTTTTGAATTATTGTAGTAATATTTGCATTTCCCCAAAGCCTCAGGTACTGTCTTGTATGGAACTGGGAAATGCATTCAGATTGATTTAGAAAGGACTGTGGTATAAACCAAAGGCCGGCTGGAATACATTAAGTAACATCTTATCTAACCTCTTTAGCAATGATTTGGAAGAGAAATAGCTGTTTCTGAGGAGTCTGAATGTACAGCCTTAATGCAGGATGCTGCACTGAGGATTTTGTTGTCACCTTGGATCTATCTTGTGGCAGGATTCAAGCAAAAGATCTATAGCTAATTCTTATCCTGCAGCCAAACAAAGGAACTGTTTATTTTGTTAATGGCGGCAATTACATGGGGTAAGTATCATTTATAACTGCACCAGCGCTTGGGTCAATGGATCAATGTACCTACAACTAGGTAGACATGGTAGATTGGAAGTGTTTTCCTGAATTTTTAGGTACCAGCTGAAAAGACATGGCTTGTGTTTCATCTTGAGGTGGTATCATCCAGTCCCATAATTTTCCTCTGTTTTACTCCTCTCTGAAATTTTTAGAGGATGATATATTTGACCAGTATTTCTCAGGTTTAGCAGCAAAATTTGAAGGAAATTATGAAAAATTTTTGATGCAGTAGGACAGTGCAATATGGATGTCAATCTTCAAAAGAATGAAAATGTTAACATTTAGAGGACTGGAGAAACTTTCTTCTTGCTCACAAATTAGTGTTTATAGTTAGATTTTGTCAAAAACATCCCCTGGCCCAGGGAGGAGGGGGAGCACAGAGTCCCTACAGTTACATCCCCAAATGCAGTTCCCAGTCTGATCCCCCTTACCAAGCGTTCCTGATGATTTCAGGCATCATTAAGTGGCCACTGATTTTAAAATAATAATAATCCATACTTAAGGCTTCTCCTGACCTTACTGATACTCATGGACTTTTTTGTCTTAATCCCAGCTTTCTTGTTCTGATTTGTTTCTGAGCTGACTGGTTGCAGTTCATCATAAATAGTCTTTCTGCTCCATAAACTCAATAGCTTGTCTACATTATCTTCCTGGAGCCCCAATACCTTGTTAAAGGCATTAATGTCTTTTAGGAGGCCTTCCAGTGGTTCCATATGGAAACCACAAAGCAGTCGTTACCATCTGACTGACTTAACTGCATCTGTCCTGCATTGATCTGTGATGTCTGTATGCTGTCAGGGATATTACTTAGTTTTGCTACCCTCCTGGCCACTGGAGCATGTGAGTGCATTAGGCAATGTGATTAACCTTTGCTATCCGTGGCCTTTTCCTCCTCAGTTGCTCTCCCCAGAGACTGCGTACGGTGCATTGGAGTTGTGTGTGTTGTTTAATTAAGTTACATGGGGACAGCTGACATGGCAATTTCTACCTTTGGTTGCCTAATAAAACCATCCGGTGAATATTTTCTCAATTAGTTAAAGTGAGGTCAGAATTAGTCTCTCCCTTTAATGTTATTTCAATCCTAACATTAGCACTATTTAGGTGCAGGGGCATCGTTTAGTGTCTTTTAAAGTGGTATTTGCTTCAGCCTTTCAATTACCTGATGAAATTGCAGTGTCATCTCCAAGGCCAAATACTACATCGTAAAGGTTCCTGCATAATATATCCAAATGCCTTCTTCAATGAGACTGAATCTGTTCTCATCTTAACTTCATTGACTTTGGTATAATTGTGCTCTTATTCCTGGTTTATGCTAGTGCGAATGAGGTCCTTGTTGTCCTCCGTCAGCTTCTCTGTCGCTTTGGTAATGAGTGATGCTGATGGTACCTGGGGGCTGGCAAAGAGTGTAGTTCTAACTCCTTAATAGTATGCTGGATGTCCTACATCTTTTTGCCCTGTTCTGTCAACTGAGGGGCTTTAATGGACCTTATGTTGTTGCAGCATAGTCCCCAAGGGGCTCTCAGATCTCTTCTGTACGCTGCCCTCGGATGTTCCCTGCCTATTTCTGACTTATTCCTTCTTCAAAGGTGCAGTGGCTAGAGGAGATGCAAAACTCTCTCATGCACTTCAGGCCCGAGAGCAGGGGTCTTGCTCACGGCCCAGTCCTTTGGCATCTCCTCTCCCCGTCCTCCTACTTGTACTCCTTGGAAAAGGAGTCAGTCCGTTGCGGGAGCACGTTGCTGGCTGTTGCAACAATTTATCTGAAGCTTTTGATCTAAACCTTCCTGCCTTTTATCCCTTGAGCCATGTAGAAATAGACTGAGGCAGAGCATTTTTCTTAGCTGGATCTTGCAGAACTGTGACATCTGGAAAAAAAAAAATTAGTTATGCACATGGCATGGTTCCAGGAAAGGGGACAGGACGATTAAAGGTTTGTACCCTTTGGGAGATTAGCTCCTCATTTTATTTAATATCAGCTTGTTCTACACTGCACAATGGCACACAGATTAATAGTTATAACAGGTATGTAGATACAGTTAATATCCTCTTGGTTTGTTAATCCGCTTAATACTTGAAGTAAATAAGAAAGTGGCTTGGAGTATACTGTGCTCTTAAGGTGGAACTGGGCCCAGGGCATTGGTTATTACAAAGGAAGGGAGGAATATCCGAAACACAGGGATTTCTCATCCATTCTTTTTGCAGGAGCAGCCGTAAGGTGCTCTGGGGTATTCGAAAACAAAGCTGTCTCTTCCAGAGTTGAATCAGAAGAGTGGGATCTCTGAAGAGCAGTGAAGGAAGCACCATTGCTGCAAATGGTTTGAGTTTGGGGTTTTTTTCGATGGCAATGTCATGTCTTTACAGCAAGCTTAGCTCTCGCTCCAGAACAGAGCCAACAGCCTCCTGGTAGCAGGTGCGAGTGATAAGTGAGCAGCACTGAACTACGCATAATAAATGCCAACACCTTTCCATGGTCTGGCCTTACACCCTTGTAGTCTGTAATGTGCAGATGCATGTTGGTGTTTACAGATGACAATGAAGATAACTGATGCTATTTCTCTCTCTAGCTGGATGGCACATTTTTTTCTCCTAAAGGTATCAGCTAATAAACAGACTCATAATTTTGTTGAGACTGCTGTTGCTGCAGGACCTGATAAACAAGGACGTGTTCCGGTATTGGATTCTGTTCCTGTCTTTTTGGATATGTTTCCAATTCTATTATTGACCTTAGGCTGGTCACTTGGACCAATAATATTCTTAGAGTCTCCAGCACCTGCTTTTTGGATTCTCTTCCTAACTGAGGTGGGGGAGGGAAACATTGGGATACTGTTAGCTTCACAAAGTTTTCATAAGTTTCCAGTTAAAGTGCCTTGAACATATTCACAGTGTTATGAAACATTTTCTGATACTTCCTGGCTTTTCATTAACCAAAATATGTTTAAGACCACCCAAATAAAATCTGATTAGCTTGTCATTAATACTTTATTTCAATTGTTAATTTTGAAATTCACCCTCAGAATCCTGAGTTAAAATATCTTAATTTTTTTTTAAGGAAAATCAATGTTACATTCCAGCTCTTGACAGTATCTGCAGCTGGCATAATTCAGCAACCTAAAGGACTGGATCTTGGGTAAAGAAATTTACTCCTAGCACTTGTTTTGTATGCTAAGTAATAACTATCTGCCGAGACTGTTACATTTAAGCAAACAGAAGAAGGGATCTGTTTTTATGCACCTTCATCCAGATGTGCAAGCGTCTACTGAAAAATTAGCAGTACTTTGAGATGGGGAGAATCATATGTTTGTTTTTGCATTGATGCTCAGAGCTATTAAATCTATTGACAACGTACCACTTGGAAAAAATCACTGTTGAGAGTTAGTCACTTTTATTTACTAGTGAGAAATTCCAGCGGCAGGTCTACCTGTGGTGTGCAGGTAGTTTAGCATTAAGCATTGCATGGGAGTGCTTTACAGAAGAGTAAGGACACAGGCAGAGCAGCCTCTCAGCTATACATCATGCAATCATTCTTTTGAGCTTAGCAATTCCATCTAGCCACCGGGAGATCAGTGGAGTTTCCCAAAGCATGATTTAATGCCTTTCAAGCCCCTTCAAACAACAGGCAAGTTTTATGCTGCTAGATTTAAGCCAACATAACCAAATAGCAAATTCTGCTTTTTTTATCCACTTTCAGCGATATCGAATGCAGCCGACTCCTACTTATTCCACTGCTGAGATTACATTGTCTTCAGCCGAGTTATTTCAGATTTACACCACTGAGACAGGAGATCATAGCCAATGAATCTATATAAGACTACACTGTGGAGTAAAAATATGTGGTTAAGATAGTGGCTTGGGAAGCCTGGATTTAATTTTCTGTACTGCAGTGCATTTCCTGTATGACTAGCTGTGCAAAACTTCCACAGATTCCCCACATCTCATTTTAGGCACTAAAATTGCCCTATGGTGCATCTATGGCTGGCAGTGACAGGCAGTTCCTGAGACTGATTCATTGCACTGGAATCGAACGATCGTCTGGGGATGCCTATCTGGTTTCTCTCTACAAGTTTTCCAGACAGAATGTGGGACAACTGCATTTCTAACAAGGATGCCGCAGCTATGTGCCTATGCTTAGGCTGGCTGAGTTTCACATTGGTCTCTGTTCTTGAGTTCACTCTCTTGAAAAATGGCATAATAGCTATTCTTTATCTCACTGCAGGCACTTGTGAAGAAGTCTATTATGATTATTAATTTTGCAGTGTACTTTTGTACTTTCTGATTTACTTTACCTGTTTAAAGGAAAACAAAGTAACCAGAGAACTCATGAAATAGTTGGAATGTTAAAAATTTGCAGCCAAAACTGACATTTAACAAGTACGTTACGAGTGTTATGTGAGGACTTCATCTTTTATATAGCACCTTGTTTTGAGGGATAAGGTAGTGGTATCATCCGATTAAAGGTTACATTCCCGTTTTTCCTCCTGAAATGCACTGCTCCATTTTCTCTAATAAAGGTGTTCTCCACAAAGACTGCCCTAGCTTTCACATAGGCTGAAATGGTTTCCCCATCCCAAGGGAAAGAATGTAATTAAGCATTTTGGTTATGTTATGCTTCATATCAGGGCTGTGCTTTGCAGGAAGATAGTAAACAGATTAGTAACATTGCCAAGAAGAGACTTAGAGTATCATCTCTGATTAAGCTTTTCAGAATCAGCCAGGCAACAATGGAGAGAGGTTAAAGCTGTAGAAAAGCACAGTGGAAAAAAATGACACAGTTAGTCTGGTTCAGCTTATTCACTCGCAAAGCCATTGTTAAAAGGCAGTGTTGCAGAAGAGGCTAAGGACTGGGGGTTAGGCCTTCTGGGGGTATATTCCTTGCTTTGTTACTGAGTTATGTAAACACTCTGGGAAGTTTATTTCCCTCTTCTTCTGTCACCTATCTGAAAGTTTGGGGTGTGTGGATAATCTTCTCGGTTGTTCTTTTTACAGCACCTCCTGTAAGAATCTCAGATGTCCTCTCTAGGCGATACTGTAATACTAATACATCTAGTAGAGCTTCCTGAATCCTACAGAGCAGTCTCAAGACGCTTACTCATTCTTGCTGACTTTGCTCCAGTTGTGCTTGAGGCCTTTCAGCATTCACATTAGGTCCGCTTCATCCCAAAGCAGAGATTTAGTGCTCAGTGTTACTTTACGGCTGCAGTGAGGTTCGTTTCCTCTCTTGCACAAAACCGCTGTAAAACAAAGCAAAGCAGATTCTTTCTCATGGGTTTGTGTTATTCTGTTTCAGCTAGTCTTCTGTGAATTTTTTTCCCGACAGAGCGGGCTGTTACCTCCAGGCAGGGTTATCGCAATGCGCTCTGCTCTAGGCTCTTTTTGAAGAAGACTTGGAAGCTTTGGCTGGTGCCATGTGTGTTTTCCTGGCCACCTCCAAGTTTCCCCCTTTTCGTTGGACTAAGGTGTGTCCTTGCTTCATGTCACTAGGAGAGATGATCTGATATCCAGGTACCAGTTTTGCTGAGACTCCTTCCCTTCCATTCCAGGGACAGAAGTGGGTCTAGAGAATATTAGCCTGACAACTGCCCTGCCTGTCTCGTTGCCAAATGGCAGGAGAGTTCTAGCTTTATGTCACCTATATGAGTATAGGACTTGCCATATGATCTCAGGGAAGAACTTGGGCCAGTATATCGAATGTTTTAGGTCTGTACAGAAATCTTATATAGCTTGTCATCAGGTTTTACTAGCCTCTTCTGTAAGATAAATTGCATTAACTGCAGAAATTTTTACACTCCTACTTAGGGAGATGCAACTTGTCTTGTTTTGACTAGTTTGCCTAGTAGCAAATTCATTCCGGTTCCCAGCATTAAGCAAATCCAACAATGGTTTCTTTGATATTAATATTGCTGGAGGAAAAAAAAAAAAGAAGCCTTTAAAGAAATACTCTGGCCTCTTTCTCCCCTAGTTCCCTGCCCTCTCATCTCAAGGAATTTCTCGATTGTTCTTTCCAACACAGTTATCAACTTAGCTTAAAGGAAAGGGGAAAAGAGCTTTCTTTTTACTTTTTTTTTTTCCTCTGCTCCCCTGAGTGCTTCTGTTTTCAGTCATTCAGTCTGAGCTCTGTTGAGCAGGGCTTCTTGGATGCTGACCACAAAGAAGGGAAAGAAATGCTTTGAGTTGAAGTTCCTTGCTAACTTTTTTTCCGTTGCCTCAGAAAATTTCCTAATGGTGGGGGAACATCAGGAGTTCAAGGATGCATACATGCAGCTTTGGCTGTTTCTCTAAGCTTTGAAATCTTGTTTGAAATCACACACACACATCCACACAGACCTACTAGTAATTCTAAACTATTTACTCCCAAAGGTGACTCCCCTCAAGGAAGACAGCAGCACCAAGCACGTACTGAAGGTAGCCATAACAGACCTTTAAGTCTTTCCTTGCTAACTTCAGGACATAAGAAGCAGCATTAGAGGTCAGTGGGCTGTGTTGTTTTCCACAAATAGAGAAGCCGGTTTGTCACTACACCATGTTTGGGGGGGCTGCTCAGGCAGTGGATGTGGTAATCGCAGATGAAACCTATTCCTTCACCAAGTGTACTTCGGTGTGGGCCTAGTATTGCATGGGGAATGGTGTGGCAGGGAAGAATCAAGTTAATCATATTGGTTTCTCAAGAGAATATACATTGTTGTCGGGTTTTGGTTTGGGGTTGGGTTTTTTTTTTGGGTCTTCTCACTTCCGCAATACTTTCACCTTGCCTTCCTCGGTCTCTTCTTTTTCCATTTTACAAAGCAGCAACGATAATGCAGCCAGGATCAAATTGTGAGACACGGTGCTTTGACTGGATTTAAAATCAAACAAAAAGAAATTTTTGAAATCTCGGTCCTCTTAAAAGATACAGATTAGGTGTCAGTGTCTTAAAGAGTATAAATTAATAAACCTGTATGGACTACATCAGTTTACTCCAGCTGAGAATCTAACCCTGAGTTTGTATATTCCCAGCCTTTAGAATTCATGACATCCTAACAGATTCACGGTTTGATATTCTAGGGTGGAGTACAGGCAGAACTGAACGTTGGGTCAGTGCAATGCTCCAACCTCGTTTTTTATGTGATCTGTGCTTTAATGGAAGGAAGAAATGCGTGCATCTGTGAATAACAAAATAGCTTTGGAACATTTGAGATCACCTCAGCAGAGAATAACTTAGAGGAAGACTAGATGAGATAATACACCAAACATACACTGCTGCTCCTATGACCATGTAATTGAAGATACATAGTCCATTTTTATGTGTGCTTACAGTTTGTCTTCTATACAAGTTTATAAGCCAGACAGTAAGTAAATGTGAGACTTGTCTCCATATTTCCCAGCAGCCTGGCTCTATAAAGAAGATTAGCTTCAACTCCCCTCCTTCTACTTCAGATTTTAGATCTGGCACAGTCCACGCCAGATATCTGAAAAAGTTGACTTTTTCTCTAGCTTCTTGACAGGTGCTGAGGTAAGAAATGAGAAATTAGCAATGACTCAATGCTGCATTGTGACCATTGTTATGTGTTTAGAATTTTAAGTCATGAGCTCGTACAAAGTTTCAGATTAGGCCTCTGCAGATCAGTTAATCCAGCTTCCTCCCCAAACCAGAACTCATCTTAAAGCTAGGTCAGCTTGTCAAAGACCTTCTCTGGTTGTTTTGAAAATCTCAAAGGAGGCAGATGCAATAGCTTCGATGCAGAACCTGTTCTATAGCTTACCAAGTCTAAATAGTAAAAAAGTCTTTATGATTCAGTCTGCATTACCCGCAAGCCCCGTGCGGGGATGTATGTATATACCCAGTTTTACAAGATCATGCCCTGAGTAACAGCAATAAAATCCGTGGTTTTGCTATTTGCTTTTGGTTTGCACTGGTGTTGCTGAGATGGCAATCTGTCCCGACTATTACAGAGGATCAGATGATTGAAAACATTCTTTTTGTTCGTCTCTCTTATTTGCTTGCTAACATTGCCATTTGGCTTCTGTCTTGCTCAGGGATATTCTGGCATAAACTCCCTGTTTTTGTTGCTGGATTGGGGTCAGAAGGTGGTCTGAAGGAATGATTAACTGCAAAGGTGGAGAAGCAGATAAACCCTCATAAAAACCACTTGTAAGAATGAAGCCAAGAATATATATTTAGAAATCCATTTAGGTCTCACCATCTTGCTTAAAATGGAATTGGATAATAATACCTGGCTGGGCAATACAGTTAATGAAAAGCACCAAATGTAAAAGTTACCAAATGTAAAAGTTGAATCTTCTGTGTAAGCTTTGCTTTTCTAGTAAGCTTTTAAAACCCTATTCTCATTTTAAGCAATCTACTGATACATTTAACAAATGTCAAGATGAAATGCTTCAGCAGAGATCAAAAAGACCAAGGGTTTTATTGTACTACTCTTACAGCACTGGTAGCCTGTATTGAACTTCCATGCTAAGGATCAATGGCTTTATTTGATCAAATATGGTGAACTATCAAAGACATCGGGCTCTACCTAAAGGACACTTCAGATTGAGCTGTCTCCCTTGAGAGCGCTAGGACTCTTGAATTAGTGCTTTGATATTTTCTCGTGTCCCTGATTATTTTGTAATTATTTTTTTAATTTTTCTTTTTTTTTTGGACATTTGTATTGTTGTATATTCATGAGTATTCTCCATGCCTTGGCGCAGTGTGTGGAGATCAAAGCCGCTGCTCGCGACCACGAGGCCAGTGCTGGTCCTAGCAAAACGTTTGGGTTTATCTCAACAGCGTATTTTGAGCTAATCTCTCAAAACCAAAACTCTGTGGCATTAGAAGACTTAAAATCACAAGAAGGGACGCAGCGGGGCTGGGAAGTTCAAACGGACCCATCCGTTGGGGGTGAGGAGGATGGCAGCCCAGGCTGGGCTCTTTGTGCCGACGGCTGCGGAGGAGGAGGAGGGGGAAAACGATGCTTCCCCTGAGGCTGCAAGAAAACAATTTGCCCCGCAAACTCCCTTGCCTTCCCCTCCCTCCCACCTCTGCAGTAAATGGGTAAGAGCTCTCAGCTGGTGAACTTAGAATAAGCATTTGTTTTTGTCAGCAGAGCTGCTGAAAGAGGAAAGCAGTGGGAGTGGGCTGGAGGTGGCTGGGGGAGAGGAGGAGAATGAGGACTGGAAGGATGCAGGGAAGGAGAACTAAAAAATACCGCAATTAAGCTTTCAACCATATTTTAGACCAACTTGGCTAAAGCAGCATTTTAGTCTGAACAAAAGGAATGGCAAAAGCTGGAGGGAGCTGAGAGGCAGAGGGGAGGGCTGCGGTGGCACGTACTGGTAGGCGGAGAAGGGGGTTCCGAAAACCCCACAGAGCCATCTGTTTTCCTCTGACATCATGCCTTAAGACCTGCTTCTTGGGGCAAAAAAGTGCTTTAACTTCTCTGCTAAGCCAGCTGGCATGCTAATAGTCTTGGTGGTCCAAGAGGCTGAAGATTTGAGGAAATACTTCAACAGTGCATTAAGTTACACTGCAGTGAACCCAGTTTTATTTTACTCGTTGCAGCAGAGCTTGTTCATTTTTGTACCAAACAGAAGTTGGCAACCAAATCAATGGCCTGCTAGCCAGACCTTACCTAATGTGAAAATGTCTTGAATTTGAAGTAGATGCAATATAATGCAAGAAATGCAGCTGTTCTTGTGTTAATTGTGGAGCAGTGGTTTTGTCCAGTGTTCCCCAAACACTGTCTCTCTACAGATATCGTGAAGTGACTACCATTCTGAATACCATTTTTAAGCCATTCCTGCAATACCATGAACAAGATGTTAATGAGGATTTACAAACATGTGCAGAGCTAAATATTTCTGAGCTGTGGGTTCCAGCTGTGCTGTGCTCTTAGATCTGAGGAAGCCTGGGGAGCAGAGGTTAACCTCTTCATCTGAGCCACAGTCCAGCCTCTTCCTTCTCGTTAGGTGATTCATAGAAAGGACAAGGCAGAAGCCTGATGCAGGGAAGCATCTTGATTTTTTTTCTTTTGTTTGTGAATGCTCATGATCCCAGTTACGATTTCTGGCTTGCTGCTTTCTTCATGCAGTTTTGTACTGAAATACAGAATGGGGGAATGCAACCATGCTAACATTTCTTAATTTGGATAAGGATCAGTCTGCAGATCTGTGAATGTCTTTTCAGTGTTGCCCTTACCAGAAAGCAGCAAGATGGAAAGTTTTGTGTTTGCATCTAGTGGATGAAAAAAATGCTGCCAAGTCTGTTGCCAAGGAACTAGCTGTTTAAATTAAGGGATAACTTAACCCTTCTATTTCTGCCTCCCATTTTTACAACACAGCTGAGTGTGAAAGTAAGTTGGGTGGTTGGTCTGCAGTTCTAATGCCCCAGTCATAAGGCTGTGCTGAATGCTCAAGGGGCTGGCTATAGTCTCTTCACTTTGTTCCCGTGTCGGTAAGATCTCACTGTGTTGTGCAAGGTACTCGTCATGTTGCATGAAGTGTGGTAAAGGGTATGAGAACACTGCTAGAGCCCTGAGACGAAGTCATCTCCTTCAAGGTGATGAGGGTATTGATTTCGGAGGACACTGGGTGAGGACGGTGCTGTTTGTTACTGTATCATACTTGTAGGCCTACAAGTTGGAAGGAAAAAACGCTCTAAATAACTGGATTCCTGGTTAGGGTGGAGAGAGCATGAGAAATGGATAGAAAAGTGCTTCCTGGTTATAGCTCAATGAAGCACTAGATTGCAAAAGTGAGTCTCTTATACACATCTGAATAAACTCCATATTTATGAACAGATACAGAAAATTGTAGAAACTCCTGTGAAGGGAGATGATTTCACAGAAAAAAAAAAAAAATACTGTTTAGTACTGGAACCCA
Source organism: Pandion haliaetus (assembly GCA_013401275.1). Taxonomy (NCBI): domain Eukaryota; kingdom Metazoa; phylum Chordata; class Aves; order Accipitriformes; family Pandionidae; genus Pandion; species Pandion haliaetus. Next base: position 136,696 of record VYZV01005100.1, on the reverse strand, counting down.
GGGCTGCTCTTCTCTCTTATGCTAGTTCTTTGGAATTAGGATGTGTGTGAACAGTAATCTTAAAATGTACAAAAAGTGAGTTTCATACATGTAACTCTTCCCTGCTGACAGTCTGCGAAGATGTACTCAGTGGAGTAGAAATCCATGCTGGTTTAGCTCTATCAGTCAATATTTCCCAATGATAACTTTTTCTCCAATGTTTTCTGCTCCTCAGTGTTGATAGTTTTATCATGACAAAGTCCTGGGTGAAGTGCTCCAGCATGTTTCCATACAACCAGCTCTGGTTTTGTCGACCAAAAGGCTAAGAGGAATAGTATAGTTAGAGAGCTTGATATGAGGGTCTGAAACTTGACCTCTGCCACACACTCCCTTGTAATTCTGGGCAAGTTATTCAGTCTTTCAACCACTTTTCTGCAAAATAGGGCCATCTCTCTCTCTGCCTGTCTTCATTCAGTTAAGTGTATGCTATTCTGAATGGAGCTTGTACCTGCTTTGTGTGTATGTGTGATCTTGCACAACAGGATTTGGCTTTTGGGGGATGCTGCTGTGACTGCAGTAATGACTGGATGTTGGACATGGCCTTTCTGTTGACTTGGTAGTATGTGTGTCTTCAGCCTTGAACACTGAATCTTCAGGTGGCAATAACAGATAGAGTAAGACAGAAAAGCAAAAGATTGTTCTATGCCAGCTGCCCTGGGAACAGAAACAGTTATTTCCTTAAGCAGACTTACTAATTGTGTGAGGTTATTAAAGTAAGGGGATAATGGCTGCTTGCTTTCTCCAGCCTCTATAGATTCTGGTCGGTACCTGCTGATGATCAGTTTTAGTGCTTTCCTTCAGTTTTAGATGCAGCGTAATCTGTATACCTGCATTTGCAGATGCAAACTGGTCTTATCGGATTATATCCACTGGGAGGACAAACAATTCAGTAGGTTATTGTTTAAATCTGCACTAAAATTAGCGACTGTTTAAGAGCATTCTCATTTTGTATTGAGAGACAACAGGAAATATGGTAACATGGAATGGAAAATAGCATAATAGAGCACACAAAATGAAATTCACTGTCTTAAGTGTCATCACATGGTCTAGGTACCATTTAAAGCCTCAAAATGGGATCTAAATTGCTTATAGGAGCTAGTCTTGTATCTCTTTGTAGGGATAAATTTCATCTTACGGCAATGCCCTTACTGATTGAAATAAATTGCTTTGGGGAGTTGATGTGCCTGGAAGCAAACGTACTGGTTGGGGGAAAAATATTACAGAAGATGTCTCTCCTGGTGTATATAGTTTCATTCATACACTCACAACTATTACAGTAAAAATGTTCCTTGTTTGCATATTTAAGCACAGAAGTGCTGAGCAGTCAGAGCTGTGCTTGAAAGTGATGGAAAACCCTGATCCAAACAGGTATTACTGTCTATATCACATTGTAGGGCACTGGAAATGAAACACCTGAAGTTAGCGGTCTCCCTTGACCATAAAGGCCCTCTTTCTCTCAGTTTGCTGTTTGTCATCTGGACATTATGTCTTTTATCTCTTAGAGATGCTGTGAAAAATAAATTGTTTCTGAAAAACTCAAAAATAGAGTGCTGAGAGCGATAAAAAACCCAGTGAGGAGCTTAATTGTATCTTCAGGGAAGGTTTAGAGTAATATGCTGTAAATAAGGTATAGGACCTCTCACTGAACAATAAAGGACATGACAAAGTATCAAATAGCTGTTGGTTAAGTGAGGAGAACCTGCTCTGTACATCACGGACCCTATGTCTGGTGAGAGTAAGGAAGAGATGAAAGAAGGATATGATCATGAAGGATGGAACCGATCTGTGTTAGAGCAATGCAGCTATCTTCAGGACGTACTGGGCAACAGCAAAGCTAATATTTCCCAGCTTTCAGTTCTTTGTCTCCAAAACTGACTTTTTGGGAGTGTATTCTGTCACCACAACTGTAGCCTACATAGTCAACGCAAAGTACTTGATTGCATCTGTTCCTTGGGCAACAGTCTCCTTGAGGTTTTTTGCTACAAAAGTTGTGAATCCTGCCCCTTCCAAACCATTAGGTGTAAAGGGGATCCATGGGTTGGCAGCAGCAGCAGGTCATTATCCAGGAAGTCGAGCAGGCACTAGAGGGAGGTACGGTACTCTTAGGGCTTGAAACTCAAAGCATGGGGATCACATGGACTGTGAGAACCTGTCACACTGCTGCTTGCCATTAGCTGACAAAGCTGCTCGGTGTACTTTGTTGTGTACAGTGATAATGTAATCTGGCAAGAAATAAGAGATAATGACATAAACCACACTGTGTGGATAACTGGTTGTCATGTGTTGCAAATGGAAGACTATGGCATTTCTTTGAGAAGTGTTGTGAAGAGGAGAAATAATGCTGGAAGGTCCAAATGTTGCATCTGTCTTAAAACAACTGTATTAAGGCATTTTCTCACAAAAGGCTTTCTGCTCTACAGCTGAATGTGGCAAAGTTATGCTCAAAGATGACAAATAGATTTTGACTAGTGAAGACTCTTTACTGCCTTTCCTGATTGATGTTATCATCCCCTTGTAAATAAGTGGGAATGGTTTAATGGACTGCCAGTTGCAGTAACACTCTGAATTTCTTCTTTGGTCTCTGTTTTTCAGGAGCTGTGCACCAAGATCATCAAAGCACTTTTAATGTTTGTAGCTTCTCAATTACCACGAAGACACAGTGCTGCTAACTTGGGGAAATTATTAGAGATTGCTTCACACTATGATACAGACTTTTCTTACTCAAGCATAATTACCTCTATCTTGATAAGAAATTAGAAGATCACAGTTCAGAATTTCTGCCCGCTTCAGTGTTGTCTCTCGCTTTTGACCAAGCCTATGAAAAGGATCTGTGTTCCTGACTGATCTCGCACTGTCACATCTTCATGCACCTGACCAGTTCTGTTAAGCGATGGAATATATAAGCCCTCAGTAGCCACAGAGATGCGTTTCAGTGTTGCCTGTTGTGGTACCTGCTCTGTTCCCAGTCAATACCTTGACAACCAGCTCATAGAAGCAGCAGCGAGGCAGATGCATAAAGGCCAGCTTGCAGATTTCCCTTCCCAGCAGATAAACCTGTTTGTTAGTTGGAAGATGTCTTTTCCCTATTTGTGAGGGGAAATGGCCACTATCGCACCAAACAGAGGGACAGACTGAAGCCCACAAGCATTATTTTCTTTAAATGGGAGTAGATTCAGTCATCTGACACTGGGGCAGTCCAGGTGCCTCTGAAAATCTCCTTCAGTGCCCAGAGGGTGCTGAAGGCAGCAGGAGCATTATTGCCTCAGCTGGAATGGAATCTTCAGAACTCTTGCAGAGATACCATGAGGTTGCAACTAGCAAGAAGCCTTGCTGGCTGTAACTAGCATTGCCTCCTCCATCAGACATCCAGCAGTTGCTCTGTAATGTCCTGTCCGTGTCCTGAATGATTCTGGGCCAGCTGAACTTACAAGAAGCACAACTCATGGCAGTAAGTGTATGGCTTTACATTTATTTGTGATTTTTTTTGTTGGTTTTTCCTATGTGAAATTATGCCAGCATGGATGTGTCACTTTAAAGAGAGGAAAAAAACCCACTTAGTTAATGTTTAACAAATGAATGTCTGTATATACTTTGAAGATTTAAAGTGTGATGCAAGTGCTCAGTGTTATGTCTAGAGCCCCATACATCTTGATGTCAAGAAAGTCCTGTAATGATCTCAGTGCTGCCTATTTAACTCCCAAAGTTTTCTTTGACTTAGCACATTTAAAGAGGCATTTAATGTGGACTGTTTAGCTTGTGTATGGAAACATCATTCTCATTTCCAATGCTTACTAAGATAAAATAGCAATATTTGGTGGAAAACGGAAGGTTTTAGCTGCTTGTCTGATCTTGTCCAGTTTCCATCATAACTGAATTACAGAATCACAGAATTGTTGAGATTGGAAGGGACCTCTTGAGATCGCCTAGCTCAACCCCCCTGCTCAAGCAGGGTCAGCTAGAGCAGTTTGCCTAGGAATGTGTCCAGTCAATATGTCCATGGATGGAGATTTCACAACCACTCTGGGCAACCTATTCCAACGTTCAACCACCCTCACAGTAAAAAAGTGTTTTCTTATGCCGAGATGAATTTAATTGTCATGATTTGAGAATGCAGAAGAGACACTGGGCTCTGTGTAGAGTTGAGACCACAAATGGGTTACCTGTGGACTTGCAGTAGCTTAGACTAGAGTGACCTCTGCCTTTGGGAAAATTATTTTACCAGTTAATTCGGGGTAGATTTGATCTTCTGTCTTTAGCCACATCTCTCAAGTAGTGAGGACCTGGTGTGGACACTTAATTCTGTATAGGTACTGCAGCTGGGTGTGGGATTTCTCCCATGGACGGTTTTCAGACACTTGCATAGGGGCGGAAAACATAAAATTATAATGGATCATCACTGTAGTAATGTTGTCCTGGTAAGAACGACAATGTGAGATGGAGGACAAAGTAAAGTTAAACTGTTTTATAGCTGTGATAAACTACTGGTCTGGCAGAGTCAAATTTAGTTGAATAACATAGGCATTTACTGTGACTGTTTTTCTACTGTCCTGCACATTTTACTAAATTCAAATATACTTATGGTTTTGGAGACGACTGGATTGAACAAACTGGTCCCTTGAAGTGTCCCAGTCATTGCTGCTAGTCTTGATGCACGTGACCCATTCTTTCTGCAAGTTGAAGGCTAGATATTGGAAGGTTTGTTGATGGATTTGCAGTTATTTGGGTTCATTAATCAAACCTCCAGAGAGGGGGACAGAGATAGTACCTGCTAATGGCGAGAGCATACAAACCTGAAGAGAATTAGATCATGTATTGGGGCTGGAAGGTGTGCTAATGCAAAAACAAATACCAAAGCTGGGGTGTATAATCACAGATTGTGTACACACATGTATGTTGTTGGTTGATTGTTTTTTAAGGGAGTGTAAATCACAACATTCTGTGCCTTTATAGGTACTTTGTTGGATCGGGAACACAAAAATGTAATTTTCAAAATTTCATCTAGTTCCTGCTTATGAAGAATTTAATATCCTAAAGCTTGCCTGCTTGCCTTGGTCCCTGAAACTGTGGTAGCTCTACTGGTAATATTTTCCCCCACTCAACAGAGCAGGAGGGCTTTTTTCAGGATATTTAATAAAAAGAAAACGGCATTTCAGTCTTTGGTAATGTAACACTGCATAGAGTTATCACTTATCTGTTAACTGAAAACAACCTGGTATAAAACACACAGAATACAGAAACTGCAAATGGAAAATTCTTCTTGCTTCAACCTACTTCCTTTTGTTGCATCAGCAAGAGAAGTATTTATATAGAAGATATAGCTCTCACGGTGAGTGACAGATTACCATCTTTGCCCATGCACGTGACTCTTAATATATCTTCAGATACATTCCATTGAGTATGTGGGTGTCAAAATAAAGTAAAATAATACGTAGTTCTTCCAAGCAGCTCTGCTTTCAGAAAGCTTATTGGTGTTGTCAGTTGTTGCATGATGAGATGCACAAACTGCATAGTGTGTATCCACTCTTCTTGGAACGAAAAGGGAACTGATATTCAATACTCAATGTGAGTTACAGTCATGATTGTCAGATCAAAGTAACATCCTGTCAGTTCTAATTTGCTGCTATTTTCCTGAAATTTTAAAGGGCTGAATCCTTCAACATTCCTATTCAGGTGTCAGGTTTGCATCATGATGAATTCAACCTGTTACCTTTTGACATCCCAATAAATGTAACCCAAGAATATGTGTTATTAAATGTTATGGAACATACCTAATATATACCAATAAAACTGGCAAATGGAAATGATCATAACACCTAAAACTACTGAGCTGATTCTGCTCTTTGTTTGGAATCATTTTTGTGTTTCTGTCAGAATACAAGATAAATAAAAAGCCAAGCTTGAGGTTGACAGTCTCAGTTACTTTTAATTAGGTTTAAATCCTGCATGATTGAAGTCAGTAGTTGAAAATTGTCTTCATGCCTGTAGTAGACCATCATGAATTTGATTACTGGAAGACAGTCTTACTAAATGCAAGCTAGGTTGCTGGTTGCTGTGAATTAGTAGGTCTCTACTGAAGTAAATGGAGTTGGCATATAGACACTGGAGGTGATTCTTCCATTTTGAGTATTTGTGTGTGTTTATCTTTTTGCATGCGTTGGTCCAAGCAGGTTAGCAATTTGGAAGCTGACAACTGAAGAGTGTGTGTGTAAGTTCCAAAAACATGAAAAGTGTATTAGCTAAGCAATTGGGGTAGCATTAATTTTGCCATTTTTGCATGTATTTAGTATTAAAAATTAAATGCAAATAATTTAAACTTTTGAAAGTGACTTCAAAACATCAGTGCAATGATACAGTGATAGAACATTTTGATTTTCCTGGTCTCCACTGTCAAGTCCTTATCCTGCCCATCCTTCCTGAAAAGTAACTTCTGCAATTCCCCTTTTAATGTGTGACCCCAACTGACACAGAAATTGCCTATCGCTTGCCCACCTTGGGTCTTTTCTTGATCTCTGACCAGGAATTTCTCAGACCAAGGATGCTGCTTTCAACAAGATCCCGTTAGCCTTTGGCAGTGGTCAGTATCTACTCATACGTAACAGCACCAGTTCTTGGGTTTGCTTCTCAGAACTGCAAAGCATCATACACTGACACCACCAAAATCAATGGATGTTCTGCACTTGTTCGCCTGCTTTTGTGTGTAAGTCCCCAAGTGTCAAAGGCTGTGGGGTGTTTGTGGTTACAGTGGTTATGGCAGTTTGAGGTGTCCCAACCTCCCGAGGCTTGCAAAGACGCTGCAGCGCAATCAACAGCAGGAGCTGAGCGAGGGCGTGTTGTCTGCCTCAGTACATGGTTAGGCAACTTAAATAGATTTATTTTATTTTATTTTATTTTTACCAATGGGTTAAAGTTAACTGGCTTGTCACTAAATTGCGTAAGTAGCACTTTGAGTTCACTGCTGCTGTCATGGTGTGCAGTGGTAATAAGCCACAGGGGACAATAACAGTGTAAGCTGCTCCAGGAGTGTTTTCAAGATGATCTCAAGGAACAACCTTGATGTAGGCACCAAAGTGCCTCATTGTATTGCTTCTGAAGTGGCCTGGATTAATATTGGCATGTGTTTGTCTGCTTACGTTCCCTCCAATTTATTTCTTTGCAAGTTGCAAAACTACAGAACAAATGTTTCAGATGATAGAATACTAAGATCTGAAAAGAATAATGACATAAGCAGAAGGCACTCACTGATGCCAGTAAATTCTTCGTAGCTGTAACTTATTCATAAACATGAGCAGATAAGTATTCAAGGGGAAGAAAGGACTAATTTTTAAGTGATTGAGGCAAAATTTTTTCACACAAAATATCTTAAACAGTGCTCCTAGGCAAATCCAGTGATAAAGGTAAAGTGTTGCTTGAGAGAAGGAGGTGACACAAATTTAATGGGAATAGAGAGATCCCAAACACACAGGCAACATTTTTGTTATTTAAACAGAAAGGCATTCAGGCTAATCTGTCCATCATTTCCTAGGGTTAATAAAGGTAAGTCTCAGAGGCTCACAGGCCTTCCTTCGGCTCTCAGCTAGATTTGTGTTTGTGTACAGGACAAGAACACAGTTCCAGAAACCAGCATCAAGGGTCGCTCCCCCTACCTCCCACCCCAACGTGTCAAGAGGAGTAAGGCAAAAAAAGGCATGAAAAAGCAGAAAGGACGTCGGTGGCAGAAGACAGTAGTGGGTGTGGGCATTGATTTGAGATTATAACTAATGGGATCCATCCAAGTGTGAGGCCTGATGGTGCTTTAGAGTGGAATCGCTGTAAATCCGGGTAGCACAGTGATATTAGGTTAACTCCAGCCTGTTAAACTTGCATCAGAAGGATCCAGGTTTTTTACCTCCTGTTCCGAAGATGATGTTGGAAGGCAGGATGTGCAGTAGTACATAGAGGAACCAGATCTCTGTTTGAGGAGCGCACAGAGGGACATATTTACCGTTAAAGCCTTTTTAACATGGTGATTGGTGTGCTGTGAGGTCTGAGGCAGAGCAAATACAGGTCAGTGTCTTTGCCGAAGAAGGGTTCTGCTTTGTGAAGCAGCCGCTGCATCAAAGACCTCGCCCCTAGAACGCACCAACAGAGGCAAAAGGAAGCATCACTGGTTCCCATTTTTATGGAAGGGAAATATGGGTTCACAGAAAGTGACTCGTCCAAGGTTTTGTCTGCTGTCTTTGGCAGAGCTGTGAGTTAGGAAAACTGGTTTCAAGTCCCACTCCAGTGTGTGAAAGGAGAATGTTCTTCCTCACTCCTAATCAGATAGCTATTACAAGAGTGGAGCGGGAAAAGGCAAACTGGAACAGCGTGCCAAACCTATGCATAGATTTGTTAGCAATTTCCTTTCTTATTTAACTGCATAAATAATCAAATGTGAATATTGGAAAAGCTGAGATATTTCCCTTGGGATCTAGACCTGCCTCGCATGTTTAAAATATTTATATATTTGAGCTGTCAATTTTTCTAACTCTATCAAGGCTGAAACAACATCTGCAGATGAAAGAGGGTACTTGAAAAGGAAAAGAAAGCAGTGTGTTAGGCCCATTTGATTTAAATGTGCTGTATTAAATCTAAAGGGCTGTCTCCACTGTGTCCGTGCAGTTTGGCTCCTTATTAGTATTACTAAGAAAGAAAAGATATTTTAAAGCAGACATGGTTTGAGATTAAGGTAATTTAAGTTAGCACAGTGGTTTAGAATACCAAGGCACTTTTTGTACAGATCTCATTGTATTCTAAGGCGAGGAAGGAGGCTGGGTATGTGACAGCAGTGCTTTGAAATGATAGCTTAGCCAGTACAATTCCTGTATCTCCTGAGAATACGGGAAGAGGTGTTACCTGGTGGTGCAGGGAGGAAAGAACAATGAAGGGCAACACAGAATTTGCCCTGAGACTGTAATATAAGTAGGTCAGCTAAGCGCAGTCCCGCTCCTGATGTTTGTTCTGCGTGTTTTGATGGAGCGCTGCTGAGCTATGTAAGTAGTGAACTTGGTTCTTGTCCGCACGAAAAGCCGATGAACTGCTGCGAGCCATCAAACCTGTCAGGTGCATACACATGTTGCAAAACAGCTTTGAAAAACTCTTCAGGGAAGAGAATCTTTTATTTATTGGTGTGGACCTGGCAGATAACAGGGTAAGATGCAATTGTGGGAAGGATTTTGAAGTCACCTCCTTTTGGTACAAACCAGCACTACTGTATTAACCCTGATGACAGAGGGTCCTTGTTAAAGGACCCTGGTCTTTGTTAAAGGCTAGGATAAAAAAAAAAAAACAACTGAGATTGCCTTCAGTTTTATTTCTTTAGGAGGTTCCTTTGGTTTTATGTTTGTGTATGACCTTTCATTACGGGGTAGTGGCTTGTGATTGGAATTTCTATGTGACAGTTTAATAAAAGCAACAAGAGCTCATTTTGTGATTTAATAAAATCTCAGAGCCTTGGTATTATGAAGATGACAGTACAGAATAATCCATTGAGCTACTTATGACTAGGAGAGCATTTCTGCTCTAGTTACACCAACCTTTACACCTACCAGGATTTTACGGTGACTCCTGTGCTTAATGATTTCTTAGGCAGAAGAAAGGGAGCCTAAATATGTGAATATAACTGAATCTTTTAGATCTTATGTATTCAATAACTGAGGGAAAAACAAGTAGATTTGAGTAATACAATGCTCCCACCCAGAAATCTTTGCTGTTCCTACAGATGTTTACTTTGTCTGTATGTTTCCTTTTTCATTTAAGACTTTTTCTGCAGAGGCTAATGAAAAGTTGCATGACAGCTGAGTAAGGATCTTGCTCACATTGAGCTGGGCCTTGCTGTAGAAGCAACGTTACAGGAAAAACTGTATTTGCAGTAGCATTTCTATTTGGATTCTAAAATGGATGCTGAACGAGCAAGAGCATTTGTTCTCCCCGTATTTGCAATCCCTGCAGAAAACCCCAGGGGGCTCAACAAGCTCTTTTTCTCTGCGGCTTGTCTTGTCTGTAGTCTGAGTTGTACCAAGGGAAAGAGACTATGTAGAAGATGAATGTAATCAACGAAGCTTCCAGAGACAAATATTAGCAATACCACCATTCTCAATTAGTTATTATTTCTTTGGGTTAAAATATATCCAGCATTAGATAGTGCTCTTTCAATAATTGCCTATTACAGAGGTGTTTTAAGTTAATGAATAACTAGTTTGGGGTTAGTTTTAAGAAGGGTTTGGTTTTCTTTCTCTACTAGCATCTGAGTGCTGCCCATTAAGTGCATCTACGGAGCACTTAATGACAAGAAAATTGTTTGATGGAACCATCCTGTGTAATGAGATATTTCAGCAATTTATTCCATACAATATGTTAGCACCAAAAATTAGAACTTTGGGCAGGCTTGTGGGCAGGTGTGAAAACCTGTCGAGTCTCCCTGTAGACAAAATCTATTTACCATGGAAAATTTTCCTTAAGGATATGTTTTTGTGACTGTGTGAAATGAAAGCAAAATGATGCATGTTCAGAAAAGGTCATTTAAGTGTAAGTTATTCAAGAAGATAAATTAAAATTTACCCTTACCCTGCCTGACATGAGCTAAAAACTGGAATTTGAGGTCTAGCAGGTTATTTTAATTCAGCAAGGAAATTGGTTTTGAGGTCAGACACCCTTTGGATTCAGTGCTTATTTGTTACACTATATACCTGTACTCCTGTTTCCTTCAGTACAGTAGGAATCAAGCAGCAGGAGATGGTTTCTTTGTTCCCTTCTCCAAGCCTTTCTTTAGCCAGCAATGTACCTCCAAACAGCTTCTCCTCCTCTTCTCCGCGGAAGGCAGCCTCTCCGAGTGACACTGCCAGGGCTTTTCTAGGGCCAACGGTTTTTCTTCCTGGTAGCCTAAAATGAATTCCGTTGCTCACATATGCCTGATATTCCGTTTGGGATTGCGTTCCCTGTTCGTTTAACTGCCTAAAACAAAAAATGGGGCTTGGTTTCACCTCACCTGAAGGGCACACAGCCCTGAAACCTTCCAGGTCAGTGGGGTGTTTTCTCCACTCCAGCCCAATAAATGGGTATTCCCTCCCATTCAGACGAAGAGAATACTGCAATTCTCCACATTCCTGCCAGGCTCCTTGTGCTCGAGTCATAATGCTTAACTCAGATTTATTTTTTACTAATTTGTCTTTTCAATTCTTATCCTTTTTTCCCCTCTCAGGTCATCTTTCTCACCTGGTCAGTCATGAAAAGAACAAACTAAAAATTAAGTCTCTGCCTCAATTTTGTTCTGTATTTGCATTAATCCAGCAGCCGGAGAATAAAGGCAGCAAGTCCCGCAGAACTTGCAGACGCTGGCAGCACTGATTGCAGCTGCCTTTGTTCATTGCCTTTAAGCATGGTTCAAAGTGGTGGGAGGACAACATAAAACCAAACATAGGACATTTCCAGGAATTAATATTTACACTGGACTGTCTTGAAAGATGCCTAGCCACTATCCTTGAGAGAAGCTGTTAAAGAAATTTCTGTTGATACCTTGTTAATCTGACATGATGCAGAGCAAAAGCAAGTGTGCCTATTTTGTAGAAAAGGCGGACTGAGAGAACGCCAAAGGCGTGCGGTTTTGAAGGACATGACACTTCAAGTTTCTTTATGCTTGTTGGACAAAAGAGGGCATAATTAGACTTCAGGCAGGCTCCTGTCCTAAAGAAATCAAGGGGGAGTTTCTTTATATGTCAGGTTAGCGACAGTGTCTCCTATAGCTATAAACCTACGCAAGTGTTTCCAAGCCCTGGTTGGCATATGAGCTTGCTGCGAGCTTTGTGTATCCACAGCTAGAGGGCTGCCGCTTGAACGGTACATCCATTTGCTGTTACTATTCCATTGTCATGTGTTTTTTGTCTATTATCACTGCAGCCATGTTTTGAAATAAGTACTCCCCTCCCACGGATCTGTTGATTTGCATTTGGAAATTGCTCAGGCTGCATATCAATGGGTTTTAGGATGAAACAAGAGAAGTCCTGGGATTTTGGTAAGCCAATCCCATCATCTGTCTTTTGTGAGCTTGGAAAGTTGTCAGTCAGCACAGAAAAAATATTGGCAAGCCCGGCTGTTCCCTTGCTGCTGAATGGGTTTCTGGAAGGACAACTGAAGTCATGCAATGAATCCTTAAACAAGTCAATAAAGGCAAACATGGAGGAAAATGTGGCCATCAAGGGGAGGCTCCTCCTAGATTTTTGTGGGACCAGCTTCATTTTGTGGGCTACTGTTTTGAGGACCATCCAGCTACAAAGGACAAAGCAGTGAAGGATGTCAACACTCGCTTCCTAGGAATCTGGGCAGCATTTTCACCAGGTTAACACCCTCAGCACTCCTTTAAGACAGCGCAGAAAAGCATGTGGCTACCATCTTACAACCTCTAGCAGTTAAATAACCTGAGTAAATAAAGTTTAGTGAGGAAGAATTAATTTTAAGGTCAATTGTCACATATAAGGCCTCTGGTGAGGGAAAGACAAGTATTGCTGTCAGAAGTTGGGCAGCAAACACTTCTGGATCTGAATGGCTGAAGGTTTTGAGCTTCTGTTGAAGCCATTAGTAGGCTTTCTGTGTCTGGGGTATGAAAAATAGACTCATAACCAGCATTTGTAAGAACTACTGGCAAACAGTTCTGCAATAAGGTAGCATGTCAAAATAGCAAGACAGCAGTTACATTGGTAATGCTGCGTGGGATCAGCATGAACCTGTAGCAAGAGAAAGAAAAACAGTACTTTCTGTTATGTGCTATGTTAATAAACTGTCTTCAAGAGAGGTCTGGGATATATCCTTCTTGATAAGAGCCTAGGACCTCACAAAAGTGTGGCTGAGATCTTGAAGCATAGCTGAGAATCTGCAGGAGCTTTATTGTGTTAAGTCATTCTGCTCCTCCGTAAACCCACTGTCAAACAGTTTAATGTATTGAGAATCGGCACGATTTGTAAAATAGTCTGTTGAACTAATTGAAGTTAACTTACCACAAATTCTAGCTGTAGACAGGTCTTAGAAGGCAGATGTAACACGGAGCTTTGTTCCTAACCTGACATAATGGCCACAGTGCTAATGATTTCATGGGTCTGTGTCCACAGGAGACTTGTTTGGAGAAGAACACTTGATCACTTCTACAATATGAACAAAATGTGTGTACAAGAGGGGTTTGTTGGTTTTTTGGTTTTTTTGGTCTGCTACTTTTGGGGATGATTTTTTTCTTTGACAGGGAATTTTTAGACAGAAAAAAGAAATCAATACCGACCAGAAAAATAAAATACCAAGGAGTGTGACTTGCAGCTGAATGAACAAATCTGATGCTGGCAATAAGTGTTGTTGTTCAGAAGTCACATAAATGTGAGGAAGACACAGCCACTCGTTTAAAGACAGGAATTTCTTGTGGCTGGATACTAAGGAAAGCAAGCTGGAAAGCTCGGAGTGCACACAGAAGAGTATGTGCAGCAGTGGGAATTTTTGAGCTCATCTTTTATTTTGTCAGTGTTGGAGTTAGTAGAAGCTGGTTTGGAGCACTCAAAGGCTTCTTCTGTAATCATTGCTGCTGATTTTGAGATGGTTCATGCAAACCAGAATCTGGGCCAGTGCATTCCACCAACGTCAGTATTGTCACTTCATTAAAGTAGCATTTCAAGCCTTTTCTGAAGTCAAAGCATTACGCTAAATGAGGTGTTGCCAGTTTTCATCATTATATTGTCTTTTTCGGTCTCATCTGCTAAGATAAGCAGCCTTACACAAGGATCCCTGGTTTTACATATACTGTACTGTTTCCTGCAGTGTCTCAACTTGAGAGGGGGGAAAAAGCCTGAAAAGCTTAAATCTTACAGGGCAAATTTAAGAAAATAAAAAATATCTTTTGATGTTGGCTTATGTTTTACCTTTATCCCTTGTTCAAGCATTTCTGAGAGTTAGGGCTGGCAATAGCATAGGAGGCTAACCTTTCCTGGAAGGTCTTGCAAATGTGCAGGACACAGAAATGAGGGAGCTGAACTGTCCTGGGTAGAGTCAGGACTCTCCCTCCCACTGCATCAGTGTTAAAATTTTTCAGGTTGTGGAGATCTGAATGGGTCACAGGTTCATCAAAGTTCTTCCCTTCTAAGTCACATGCACTTCTGTCTACTACATTTCAAACCTCGCTATATATTTGGCCTGCCACCTTGCAAGTGATGATAGTGGGAACGCAGGGAGCAAATCTTCCCTGCACCTCTTGTCATGATAAGTTTTCTCTTCCTACAAGTCTGATTGTATAGCAAACATTTAAGGAGCGGTATGTGAACATTATTACTTGGGCAATTGCCATGCATTTTTTTATGTTAAAAAGGTTGACTTGCATCTTAAAGACAAGGGTAAAAGAGATTAGGTAATATATGTTAGATTAGGTAATGTATGTAACTTTGCTAAAGTCAAAGAGGACCCTTGGAAGGGATGAAGTATGTCCACAGAGGCACTACATCAGATATGTGTTAAAAAACATTTTACAGGATCTTTTTCTTCAGTTTCCACAGTGGATTATTATCTTCTTTTTTTCTGCTGAAGTATAATATGGGCCAAAACCCTAGCTGATGTTAAATGGTGCGGCTCCAGTAAATGCAGTGGAGCAAGGAACCTCCTTGACTTGATTATTTTGGAGGGTAAAGCAGTAATATTAATTGAAAAATAAGAAAAAGAGAGCGAGAGGAAGGAAGGGACTTTTCTTGCAATCTTTGAAGTAGGTTCAGTTGCAGCAGTGACAACTCAGGCCACTTGAACCAGTTCCTCTAAACTGCTTCTGTCCTGCTTACAGGATAGTATGGTATATGCTGATATCTTCCAGTGTGTTATCCTGTGCTTTTTGTTTAAAATGTTCATGTCATTGTGCAAAATGTGAAATTTTTCTCTGTGCAGCTGGACCAGGTTAAATCCCAGTCTAAATCCTTAAGTGCTACCTTGACCGATTATGTGGTATTTAAGTTATGTCGGTGTAGTGTCCACATTAAAAAAAAAAAAAAAAAAAAAAAGTAGTTTTGCACCATGGTTCAGTGTTTGAGGCATTGATTTCAGCAGTAACTAGTTCTACTGAGTGCCCATCTGAGATGCCTCTAAATGAGTGGGGTGTCTTCAACAACATGTTGATGCAAAAATTGGGCTAATGGAGAATATCACGTTAGGTATCAGAACTGCTAGTTCTGCCTGTCTTGTTGACCTCAGCTAGATGTTTATATTTGGTATCTGGAAAATCTTTTGGCTCAGTCAGCTTGAAATGTTTCAGTGATTCTCATTTGGAAATTTCCGCCATTGACTCCTTCCCTGAAAATTATGTCTTGTGAGAGGAACCAAAAAAATCCTACTCTCATACTATCCCTGATTTTATTATTATAATAGTTTTCTTCCATTAAGATATTTGGCATGGAAAATTATTAACTTTTTAATTCCAGAGCTCCAAGATTTCTGAGAAATCTGAATCCTAGCCTTGTGTCCTTTCTTATTTACCATGGATCACACAGATGATTGATGAATTGCAAACACTGAATAGTTTATGTTCCTTGGGACTCATTAAAACTTGGGAACAATGTCCTGTTTTTATTTACCTTGTCTCCAAAATCGACACTGCTTTCAATAAAATCTTATGATAGGATTTCCAGCAACACTGAGCATTCTATCATCCCAAATGAATAGAAATTGCAATTGTTTTGTTATTTTCCATCTAACAAAAACTAGGCCCATGTCCTAAATGAAAGTTCATACTTGATGTACCTTTCTTTTTCTGTCCTCCTTCTCTGATGTTGTGCCTGTTGCATGTTAACATTGCCAAGATATACTGAGTAGTTACAGCAGTTTGCAATCAGTCCACATTTTTCAAAGTCTTGTCAGACTTTTAGCTCATCAGTATTCATGTAGGTGTAATCGCACCTGCAAAATTTGAATTACCATGTTGATAAGTCTGTGACAGAAATGGACTGTGACTGAATCTGGTACAAAATTGATAAGCCCTTGCGGGGAAGAATTGAATAAAAGGGAGACACCTGCTAATACCTTCTCCATCATATCTCAGAGTTGTGGCAGTCTGGTTAAGTTCCCACTGACTGGAAAAGGGGAAACATAACCCCCATATTTAAAAAGGGAAAAAAGGAAGGCCTGGTGAACTACAGATCAGTCAGTCTTACCTCTGTGCCCGGCAAGATCATGGAGTGGATCCTCCTGGAAGCTGTGCTAAGGCACATGGGAAATAAGGAGGTGACTGGTGACAGCCAACATGGCTTCACAAAGGGCAAATCATGCCTGACAAATTTGGTGGCCTTCTACAATGGGCTACAGTGTTGGTGGACAAGGGAAGAGCAACACGTCATCTACCTGGACTTGTGCAAAGCGTTTGACACTGTCCCACATGATATCCTTGTCTCTAAATTGGAGAGACATGCATTTGACGGATGGACCACTTGGTGGATAGGGAATTGACTGGATGATCTCACTCAAAGAGTTGCAGTCAACGGCTCAGTGTCCAAGTGGAGAGCAATGACAAGTGGCGTTCCTCAGGGGTCAGTACTGGGTGCTGTTTAACATCTTCGTTGGTGACAGGTACAGTGGGATTGAGTGCACCCTTGGCAAGTTTGCCGATGACACCAAGCTGTGTGGTGCAGTCGACGTGCTGGAGGGAAGGGATGCCATCCAGAGGGACCTTGACAGGCTTGAGAGGTGGGTCCGTGCGAACCTCATGAAGTTCAAGCACAAATACAGGCTGGGCAAGGAGCGGATTGACAGCAGCCCTGCGGAGAAGGACTTGGGGGTGTTGGTTGACAAGAAGCTCAACATGACCTGGCCATGTGCTCTGGCAGCTCAGAAGGCCAACTATATCCTGGGCTGCATCAAAAGCAGCGTGGCCAGCAGGTCAAGGGAGGTGATTCTGCCCCTCTACCCCGCTCCCAGTACTGTGTTCAGCTCTGGGGCCCCCAACACAAGAAGGACATGGACCTGTTGGAGCGAGTCCAGAGGAGGGCCACAAAGATGATCAGAGGGCTGGAGCACCTCTCCTATGAGGACAGGCTGCGAGAGTTGGGGCTGTTCAGCCTGGAGAAGAGAAGGCTCCAGGGAGACCTTAGAGCAGCCTTCCAGTACCTAAGGGAGGCCTACAAGAAAGCCGGAGGGGACTTTTTACAAGGACATATAGTGCTAGGACAAGGGGTAATGGCTTTGAACTGAAAGAGGGTAGGTTTAGATGAGATGTAAGGAAGAAGTTCTTCACGGTGAGGGTGGTGAGGCACCGGCACAGGTTGCCCAGAGAGGTTGTGGCTGCCCCATCCCTGGAAGTGTTCAAGGCCAGGTTGGATGGGGCTTTGAGCAACCTGGTCTGGTGGAAGGTGTCCCTGCCCGTAGCAGGGGGGTTGGAACTAGATCATTATCCTGGTTTCAGCTCCAATAGTTAATTTTCTTTCCAGTAGCTGGTATAGTGTCATGTTTTGGAGTCAGTATGAGAAGAATGTTGATAACACACTGGTGTCTTCAGTTGTTGCTAAGTAGTGTTTATACTAAGTCAAGGATTTTTCAGCTTCTCATGCCCAGCCAGCAAGAAGGCTGGAGGGGCACAAGAAGTTGGGAGGGGACACAGCCAGGGCAGCTCACCCAAACTGGTCAAAGGGGTATTCCATACCATGTGACATCATGTCTAGTATATAAACTGGGGGAGTTGGCGTCAGGGCCGGGGCAGGGGGCAGATCACTGCTTGGGAACTAACTGGGCATCGTTCGGTGAGTGGTGAGTAATTGTATTGTGCACCACTTGTTTTGTATATTCCAATTCTTTTATTATTATTATTGTCATTGTTATTATTTTTAGTTTCTTCCTTTCTGTTCTATTAAACTGTTATCTCAAGCCACAAGTTTTACTTCTTTTTCGCCAATTCTCTCCCCATCTCACTGGATGAGGGGGGAGTGAGCGACCAGCTGCACAGTGCTTAGTTGGTGGCTGGGCTTAAACCACGACAATGATCTTTAACCCTTCCAATCCAAACCAGTCTATGATTTTATGACAGTACACACTTGTTTTGAACTGGGCAGATAGAAAACATGTCTCTCTGACATCCCCATTCCTGAGTTATCATTCAGAGACCATTTACATCAAGAAATGGAACCTCTGGGTGACTACTTATGGACTAAATTGTTGAGCCACCACCCTCATGAAGTGCCTCTGCCAAGAGATTTTTTTGGAACTACTTAGGGGCTTCTGAGTGCAGGCAAGGACATCACTGGTTATGTGTGAAGATAGCTTGGATTTTCCTTTAAGAAACACTGCTAGATTTTCCTGTTTGAACTCCTGGTTTAAATAAATGAAGAGTCTCAGCAATCCTAAGCAACATGCAACCTCACTGATAAACTAGGTATAGGATTTTTTTCATGAGTTCATTAAAACCCATGGAAAGACAGAGCCTTTCTGTTACTTCAGATGCATACTACTAAGTCTTACAGTTATAACTGCATAAGTTAAAAAAAAAAACAGCCTTCTGACCTAGGGGAGTTGTTTAAGGGCACAAAATATATGTAGCTCAGACCTAAACTGTTAGCTATTTGCAACGGGGATTATTTTTTTAATTGTTGTGACTGTTTAAAACTAAAAAAATGAAGATTAGTACAAATTATAAAAAAGGTTGTAATTTTTAATGCACTGGTGTCTTCCAGCTCACAATGATGGGTGCAAATAGTGTTTTCCTGTTGCATTGCATATATAATGAACTGTGCACAAAGAACCCCCAGGTATACTTATTGTTGCTAATTATATACTTTCGGTTTAATGAAAGGGTCCTGTCTCCTGTCAGAGGGTTTAATGAAATGTTAATTTTTGCTACTAATCAACTTGAAACATAATAGCAGCAGCTTACTAACAAATCAGTAAACTTTGTGTTTGCCATGTGCTGTTTTGGAAGATTTCCAGGTTCTTCCTCGTACAATTCATCTCTCTTGCAGGCTACAGGAAAGTAGCAGCTCAGCAGAACACATACAAATCCATCACATTTCGAACAGTGTGTAACCAATTAAATACTTACCCTAGTTTCATTTTAGCCTTAGAAATGCATTTTATCATTGCAGGTTTTCTTCCAACCAGCCCTGCAAAGGTTACGATGTACTCTTGAATTCTCTCCTGATAAATAAAGATGACGAAATGCTCTGTCAAATGTAATAACTCACCTACCTAAATCCTGCCTCTCCCAAGTCTCACTGTCTTTCTGAAGAGAGCTTCATACCTGGAGTTCTTGTGGGCAGCAAAATCTTCTGAGATCTTTGAAAATATTAATGCAAAGTCTGTTTCAGGAAGCTGCAATACCTCTTTAGGTCTGTATAAAAACCCTTTATGATGTAGTGAACAAAAAATGTTTGCTTAGAAGTGGAGTGGCTGTGTTCATGCATTTCAGTCTAGTTCAGGCACATTGCCTTCGAGGTAATACTTGTTTTCAGGATCCATTGAAACCACTTGAGTAGAGTCAGTGTTATTTGGGGAGGGGAGGCGGGGGGAAGGAAAAGGACTGTTAGGTTCCTTTGGTTTCTTTTCTCCACAGCTTTGGATGTTACATTTCTTCAGATTGCTGAAGTAGCTTAGGCATGTTTTCTTGACTAAACATTTTATAAGAATATCTAATTGAGGGTTTTCTGCGTGCTTGTGTACCCAACTTGGAGTATCAGCCCATCAATTTTTAATCTTTCATAAGCTGTGTAGTTCAGGGTTTCCTAAAGATCTTGTATTCAGATCGTCTCGGCTGTAGATAACTGTGTGGAGTTCAAACTGTTTTAGCGTCTCCATAGCCCCTCTATTGTATGTGCAAGAAGAGGCAGGCTTAATTATACATTGGTTTTACACCAAGAAAATGTAAAGTAACCCTATATCAGATTAGTATTTCTTTCTCAGCAGAGCTGCATGTTGCTTTTTGCACCATAGGCCAGAAGAGTTCCCAGCTCCAAGGAACTTGTAGACCGACAGAGGTGCGACATAGTAGTTCACCAATGACAACTATGCAATAGCAAGCAGCTAGGCTGAGAATTATATGGTACCAGGCAAAAATTCTAGCATCATGTGATGTACATCATGTGAAATAATCGTTGATTATGGGAGAAAGCCAGATGTGTGTTGGAAGTACAGACAGACCAAAAGCCTGTAAGTATTGATGATGTATGGGTTAATTATCTCAGATATCACTAAATAGTAGTCTCTTGCCATTGGTGTTATCAGCCAATTACTCTTTTTTCCAACAATGCGTTCCTTTTAACATGTTTTTCATTGATTGTATTTACTGCTTTTTAAAATCTGAATGACTAAATGGAATTTTCACCAGGCAAACCTCGGTTGCTCTCTACTGACTGAAATTCCAACCAATCTCTGATGAAAGACTAAACTAAAAAGGTCAGCTTCTTGCCTGTGCAGTTCTTCAAGATGTAGTGAACGCACAAGATGGTCAGATTTCTGAATAACGCACACATTTCGGTAATGTTGAGTTGCAAACTCTTTGCAATGTTTTACTCAGCACCTTTTTTCTGGAGTCAGAATCTCACCTGCTCTTGTTTAGTTTTTCTTTTTGTTGTTTGAGTGAATGCTGAGAGTTTCATCCTTCTGGCAGCTTAGACAAGCTTGAAAATACGGTCCCTTGTATCCTAAGAGCTCAGAGTGATTGTGCTTAGGGACTTCTTCATAGCTGAAGACTTTGGTGAGTATGTTTTCCAGGGGCTTTAAAAATTTGTCTCTGTAGTCTCAAGGAGTCTTTTTTTGAAGGACTTTGAAGCTTGTAGGTGAGAGCTAAGTTTGACCGAGTCCTACATTTGAAGCATGGTGGAATTTAAGACTTTATTTAAAGCTGTGGCATATTCTCTTCTCCCTTTCCCCACACTTCAAGTTTTTGAATCAAGTATTTCTATTTGTTTTGAAAGCAATTATTACTTTTAGTATTTTTTTTTTTCCTGGACCTTTAATAAGTCATTACACTGAAACAGAAAGCCCAGAAGTACAGGTGAGATTTATTGAATCCAGTCTTGTGTGTGTGTGTGTGTTATCTCTGCCAACCAAGCATGCAGAGATAAAATAAAATCAGGAAGGTGACAACTGAAGCTATTAGGTAGTTGAAGTAGGTGAAATTAAGGCAAGGAGTAAGGAAGCGGGACTGAAAACTCAGGTTTTAAAATGGCAGACTCTTTAAAGGAAAATTGAAGCCCTAGAGGTAATGATTGATTGACCTGACATTATTTAACAAAGAGTATCAAAAACTGTAAGAAGTTGCAAAATTTAATTGATGACCAGGAAAATAAACTCAGATTAAGAAATATCATGATGATGAGGTTGCTGTAAGCCTAAAGATGAGTGAAGCTGAGGTGATTCTTGGTTTTTCCACCTCTCCTTTTTTCTGCTAGTGCATTATGAAAGAGTCTCAAGGTTGGATAATTCTGAACTCTCTGATGTGTGAACCTGCCTTCTATCTCTGTAGGAGGACTCGGGGTGATAAAGGAACATTACCATGAGTGTTGCTGGTGGCATGTGTGGTTGAAAACAAAAATGGCTTTGTTTTGGGTTTTGTTTCCTAATTAGCATGTAAATACAAGTCTATTGTCTATGGGGAAAATATGATTGTGCTATAGAAACCAGGCCTGTCCTTCAGTGTTAGGAAATTATGTTTATTCAGGCAAAGCTGAAAAATAAATGCCAGACATCTGCTCCACAGTGCATTTCCTGGCTGTTTGTTGGGAGGCTGGTGTCTTAGCTGGCATCATATTTGGCCCGATCTTCAGCTACTGTTCTAACACTTGTTTAGAAAGAGGGAATAGGAAGCAAACACAGCTTTGAGACATCTTTTTGCTTCCCATAGTTCAAGGCCATAGAATTTTTTTATGAACTCATGCCTGAGAAGCCAACTGATGCACGTACCATCCTTTGGAATCACTTTCTCAACATGTCCTTGGTTTGCTCTCACATCACCTTGAAAGTGGGAATGATACCAAGAGGCAAGTCCTTACATTAGCTGTAGAGGTAACGGTCTCTGCAAAAAAGAAATTATTGGGGCCTGTTCTTCTGTCATTTTAAGGCTGAGTGTTACAGGGCCATCTTGGTGTAAATGAAAAACCACCTCATTATCTGTTATCATCTCATCCTTTTCATACTATGTCCCCATCTAATTTTCCCTGGGTTCAAGTAATTGGACAAACAAGAATTTGCCCTCTCGGTGTGAGCTTTGAGCTTTTGTCTTGTCTTCGCTTTTCTCTCTCTGGCTGCTTCAGTCATTTCATTTTAAAGTTTGGAGTGCAGTCGAGTGTTTGCAGGGGAAAATTGAAGCTTGACTCTTCAGTTCTTTATCATTTCTTCTGGATCTCACATTGATTCACTGAATGTCTTTGGGCATGTCACAGAGCCTGTTTTCAGTAATGCTCCTGTGACCATAAAAACTAGACCAGTCATTCTGCCCCAGAAAGCAATTTCGGATGTAATTAACACTTGAGAGCCACACTGCTTCAGTGAAATTAACAGTAAGGTCTGTTAATTTCGGTAAGTAAGTGTCCTACATTTGCTACTGATTAAAACACCAATTCGATATTTAAAAAAAGAAAGAAAGAAAGAAAGAAAGAAATGAAGGAATCCAGAGCTAAACCGATGACTAAACAGCCTTCCATATTCCTCGGATCTCTTTATAGTTAGCATTAAATGCAAACTGGTGGAGCCTCAGAAATAGAAATAAGTAATGAGAAATCGGATATATTTTCTTCCCTCTCACCTAAAAATACCTGTGTGTGAGGATGGTTTTCTGTGGAATGATTAAATGTGTTCATCAACGTAATAAAGACAGGGAAAACAGTGCTGGAATGAAACGGGTGTCTGAGTATTTGTCTGGCTTCTGTGTGAAAGCAGTATTTATTACCAGTTTTTTCCTTGTAAGTTTATTTTATTTTTAGAACTCCTTTAAAAAAATCACAACTGGATGCTTTCCTCTGACATGCTGCTTTTGTCCAGAAGTTCTCTAGTTCCTGCTAGATAAATATCACAGTGCCTAATTTGCTTCCATGAAAGTTTTTTAGCTTTTTGGAAATCACACCCTCACCCACCTCCATACCCCCAAAGGAAGGTGGATAGTGTGTGGTGTTCCAGAAGGGCTGTGCTCATCGCATAGTGACCAAGAGTGTGTCTTCAGCACTAAGGTTTTAAAAGGTTTTGATTACAAACTTCTACTGCTAATGGATTTTCTAAAATCAGTCCTCAAAACTTCCCACTGTGATATCTATGGCCACATTTTCAGATCGCTCGATGCTGGTTTGGTTGAGTTTCGTTTTTGGTTTTAATTTGGACATTTTAATGCCTAGCAGGGAATTGAGTTTTTTAATTATGCATTATTCAAAATGTACAAGACATGCTGTTTCTAATTGTCTCATTTCTCCTGCATAAACTGCTTATCTTGTTCTGACCCAGTTCCCCTGTTGCTATATGAAGCCAGGGTGGAAGCATCAGGAGAAGAAACGTTGCTGCCTTTCCCCTTTGGCACTTAAGACTGTATCTGCACAGCATTTTCTCATTGGCCGTAAATCAGGATGTGAACTTCCTATAAAGATTACTTTAAAAACAATCTGAAATATGACATATTTATGGGATCATGACCATATTATTCTGATATGAGAAGGAGTTAGTTTCCTTGATTTTTTTTCTAGGTAAATGAGAGTGGGTTCTCCTTTCAGTAAAGTATGCTTCATGATGTATGGAATAAAGCAGGCCAGTAATTTAGTTAAGATGATTTATATGAGCCATACATATAACTATTTTTCCTCTTCGTCTTATTGTGTCGTGCCAGGAAGGCTGTAAACAAATCATTGACCTTTCTATGAGTGTGTAACCATTGACCTGAGGGCTCCTCTATTTGATTGATCCTGTATTTCCTGGCAGTAGGGAGAATGCTTTGAGAGGAGGGTGAGTGCTTCTGCGCTCCTACTGTCTCTGTGTATGG
>VYZV01005100.1:59727-100761 GCA_013401275.1 Pandion haliaetus | reverse complement strand
CTGACTCCAGTATCTGCAGAGGGGTTCCTCTCATGTTCCAATCCCCCCTACCCACTGCCGGTTCCCCTTCTTAAATATGTTCTTCCCAGAGGTGCTCTCACTGTCACCGATGGGCTCAGCCTGGGCCATTGGCAGGTCCGACTTGGAGCCGGGGGAGCTTCCAGCAGCTTCTCACAGGAGCCACCCCTGCAGCCCCCTCCCCCGCTACCAAAAAAACCCCACGCCACACAAACCTGTAACAGTGGTTCGTTTAGATTTCACCTCTACACTCCACACTCAGGTTGGATTCTCAGCTGGTGTAATTGAATTCAGTTCTGCTCATCTAAGGGACCATGCAGTGCCTTGGTTTGGTGAGCATCCAGCCCTCCATTACCTCTACTGAAGTGCAAGCAGCTTTCCAGCTAGATGCTCGTATCCATTTCACCCTGATGATTTTCCCTGCCTTACAGTAGGAAGAGCTCTCTTGGACTTCACAATGTATCAGCAAAGGGGAAGAATAACACAGCAAAATGAATCGGGACTCTTAGTCCACTGGGATTGAGCAAGTGCAGCTTGCTCATGAGCTCAGCTCGTATCTCATGAACTAGCAGCTAAAGAAAACAGCCCTTCCTACTTGCAGTGTCTATCCACAAATAGCTGATCTCATGTGAGATTTTAAAGTGGCATCCTTTAATAAACCTGGTATTAGAAAGTCACCTCTTTGATAGCTCAATTAGTCAATGGGTTTATTTATGTGGCACACACAGGAAACTGTGAATTTAAGTTGACCTAGTTTAACTTGACCAAAGTTAAATTATCTTGAACTTCTGTGTAGACCCCCTAATTCATAATTAAGTAGTCTTAATTTGCTTCTTAGTTGTTTTGACTTTCAAATGTTTTCATACTGGTTGTAGTTGCAATAATTCCTGAGCTTGCACTGCGACAGAGGTGCACACCCCTACCCTTTAGCCTCAAAGTTCAGCTCCATCGGAGGTGAGGACCTGGAGAGAATGCAGGGGCAGCCTGAACCGAGATTTACAGACTGCAGGTAACTGCACGTATGGAAAGAGACTTGGTTTGGTCTTCAGGTTTGCTTAGGTGCAGTCAGTGCTACAAGAAAGCATATTTTTATGGAGCAAATTCCCAGACTTTAAAAAGCAAGCTTTTTCCCTCTTCTGGCTGCCAGAATCTTGCAAATAGGAGGAAGCTGGTGGGGTGGGGGTGGGGTGTCTCCCCCTTCATAGCATTTCTGCCATTGATGCCATTAACTACAAACTGCCAACTTGATTCTCCCCCACTTTCACAAGGTTGTGCACTGATTTTGCACAAGTAAGTAAAACCTCTACCTGAGGTGAAAAGCAAGGAGAAATCAGATGCACAGCACACCTCTGAAAGCTTGCTGTTCCTTAATCCTCTAACCTAATTTGCTGCTGCTTTTAATATAACCTCTGTATTGGCAGCCATGTGAGAGAGACTGCATACCAAAGGAAAAAAATCTCAGTTGTGAGTGTAAGGCTTTTCTAGATTTTCTGCTTTTGAAAACTCAATAGAAAAGTAAAGGGCTAAGAAGATTTCTTTATTGTAGGAGAGACCTTCCAACAGAATTATAAATAGGTCTCACTTCTCCCATTCTCTGCTACAAATCAGAAACAACTCCCCCAGAGCTAATGATGTACTAGCAATATACTAGTATGAAAGGGGGATTTTGGCGCTGGTTTTTAATTCATGCAAATGTTTTAGACTCTGGCAGGTGTCAACACTCTCAGTTCAACTGTATTTGAGGTATGTCATGGCACATTTATGTGTGAAACCTGTACACATGAGAACTTTCTGGGATCACAGACTTCCCTTTTAAATACTAAGGACAAAATCTTGAACTGGTGTTAAACGGTGTCAGTCCTTTGATTTGGATGGGTTCTGATTTACACCAGTCTCATCTCTGAGCTAGCAGTGAGAAATTATGGGCTCCGTTTCTCATTTTCTGAAAAAGCACCTCTATATTCCTTTGACAAAATAGAGAGGTCTTTGCCTCTCATTTGTCTCCAGTTTGAGACAGCTGTAAAGTAACTTTGTAGAAATGAGATTCAGAAAGAGCCAGGCACTTGCTTCCTCCTAATATGAAGTACTGATTTCTGGTTATTAATTTTGTATTTTATTGTGGTTGCTGATGCCATTTCCTGCCCAGTTTTGTTAAATTGATTCATGAGAAAATATTTGTTTAGACTGTACCCCCAAAGTCCAAACCTGGGAACACCCACAGGTGTTACCGAAGTCTCCGAAATCTGGGTTCCTCTTTATAGCTGTCCCTCCTCAGACAGGTCCCTTCCCAGGTCTCATCCTAAAGAGAGATTTAGTCTGTTGCCGACATTGGTCGGTGGCATCTGATTTAAAAGAAAGTACAAGAAACTAATGGGCTTTTATGATGCCAGAAGCCACTACGGGCTGTTAGATTTCCTTACTCAATAGGTTAGACATAGGATATGCAGCAGTTTCTACCCCCTTTGAAAGACACCCAGTGTTAATGTTTTGTAACCCTCATCCTGTAATTCCAGCTGTTCTTTATTCTGATTCATTTTTCTGAAATTAGTTGAGCTCTTGTTTTTTCATGATACCTGAATGTGATGTTGAAAGAAATTCTTTTTGTCCTAATACTTTATTAAGGGGATATACAAGATTTTTCATTCTGTTTTCTCTAGGGTTTATTTCATCATACTGTTCCTCTGTTACTAGGCATTCTCCTCCTCTCTAAGATAAACAGTAGTGATCTTTCAATATCTGTAGCATTGGCATTAAAAAAAAAATACTTTAAATCATCCTATAAAGTGTAATAGAAAATGTTGGCTGTGCTATATAATTCTGCTGGAGAGCTTCTAAACCCTATGGAAAGGTTATCATTTTCTATAACAAATACAGACTTCTAATGCACTTCCTACAAAATCCTATTGGGCTTCATTCCTATTAAATTCTATAGGATTGAAGATGCCCCTAAGGATTATTCTGATAACAGCAAGAGACCATTTTGTTGGGTAATGTGTCTTTAGCTGGGCTGTTTTCAAGCTTGCCTTTTTGCAATTATCTGGTAAAACTTCACCACCCGTCTTTAATTTCTCAGCTGTCTTTCCCATTCTGAAAAATGCTGATGAGATCTCTCTTTCTGAATTTCAGATTATAAGGCTGTCACAAGTGTAAATATTTCATAGGTGATGATTTGGCTTCCCAATAAATTAGCACTTCTTGAAATCCCCTAGAACCTTTTGGGCCAGGTTGATAAAATGTTGTCGGTTACTGTACCAGCACATTGCTTCTGCATTCGCTGCTCTGCCTTTCTGCTGCAGAAACATGCATGGCATCTAACAGCAATTTGCTTGATTTTGTATCTCTGAGGGGTGGCCTGAAGGATCCCTTTCATGAGGGGTTTTCATAGGTGGTGAAGGAAATGCTATGTGTTGACACTTGCTATTTCTCCCTGCTGCTTCTCTGCTGCGGTGCAAGTGCTGGTTAGTCCTTTCTCTTTTTGTAGCAAAGGGCTCGGTGTACCCTTCTTCTCAAGCTCCAAAGTGGCCCACGCTGTGGAAACGAGGGCAAGATCCCTTTCAGCTACTTTAGATCTATCCTAAATGCTCTGACTCGTTCCTTTAGCATTATCACCTTCTTCCCCTATAAAGGGAGCTAAGGTTCTTTGCTCGAATCCACTGAGTTTCACCTAAATTAGATGCCTGAAGTATCCATGATGTGAAACCCGTCTCCAGCGATCACAGCTCGGAGGGAGTGGTAGTTCTGCCTAGGCTCACGCTGCACGACATCTTTTCAAATGAACCGAACATCAGGACATAATGGGCCTTGCTGGCAGTCCTCTGTGTGCCATATGTTGAGTGCAGCTGGTATGTGGCACCATCGCTGAAGCAGGTAATTTACTGCAGGAAGAAGAAACAGGCTGCGTGTGCCAATTTATCAAGGTTAAAAAACAGTGGCGATGAAGACACCATGGAAAGGGATGGCTTAGAAAGATCTGGATGATTTCTTCTGAGAGGGAATAACTCTATAACCATTCCTTCCATTGTTCTGTGGGGCCCTGATTTATTCCCCCAAGGAAGAAGGTGAGGACTGCACTAGACAAGCCTAGAGGATTCCAGTACATTTACTGGAGATGGGAACTCCTTCTGATGCTCCATCACCGCCAGGTTTTTTTTTGCAGGGTCCTGTGCATAAAAGAGATGAGATACAGATATATGTGTGAGCTTGAAAGGGAGAAGGCAGATTTGGATCATAGTCGTACCTGGGGAAACAAAAGTGTGATGCACTGATAAGATGCAGCACTGCAAGACTGGGAAGACGTGTGTTCCTTCTGTAATTTGTGGTGTTAATGTTTCCTTTATTTACTCAGTTGATTTAGCTTGTAGGTTAATTCAAGTGGGGACTGTCTCTTNGGGGGGGGGCGCCTTTCCTGCAATGTCTATGCTCCACTGAAGACCATATTTATTACAATTACATGA
This sequence comes from Pandion haliaetus, assembly GCA_013401275.1. Lineage (NCBI taxonomy): Eukaryota > Metazoa > Chordata > Aves > Accipitriformes > Pandionidae > Pandion > Pandion haliaetus. The sequence goes on along the minus strand of VYZV01005100.1, from coordinate 96,289 downwards.
AAAACATCCAGTTTCGTGAGGGTGCTCTTTATTCTCTTTCTGATTTCCACAGCAGTGAATCCTGCTTTGTATCCTCATGTTGCCTTGTTGAAGTAGAAAATCAGCAGTTGACCTGGATGTAAAATGTAAGAAACAGCAATATGTTCCCTGAATGATCATGTCTAGTGGCTTCCAAAAGGTGTCTAGCACATGCTTACCTTTTATTCCCTGGGTAGGCTGAAATATGTCTGAACACCTCACATTGTTATTAAGGCACCAGCAGTAACGTTGAGCAACATGACATAATTAGAATAAATCTGAGTGGAGTGTGTTAGGAGAAAAGAATCATCATTTCTCAGAAACATCATTAAAAAAATCTTATTTCATGCAATATTCTCATCCAAAGTACCATGCTAGCTCATTTTGGCACGTTGGAAATGACTCATTGGCTCTGATTGTCTAGTCTAGGAATTCCCATATATCAACATCCTTCTAAGAAATTGCAAGAAATACAAGAAAGCAAAATTAACTTTCAGGCACCCTTATTCAATCCTCTGTACCTAACTGAGATGAGATTAGGGATTTTTGTTTCCCTGGCCAGACCCTGGAATTTCTTCCTATTATTAAAGATAACCAAACAACAGCCTAACACAGTATATGTCAGGATCTTTCATAAAGCCTGATTTTATCTTGCAAGATAATCTTACTTCTTCATTAGGAGCTATATGGCTATTTTGGGCTGATGCCCAAAGGATGAACATTCACCACTGAAAAGAGCAAACCTGCATGGTCTGAAACAGAAAATTTGTTAGTGGCTTATCTACATTGGTGTCAACAAAGTTTTTTTTCAGGCAGGGCTCCCTTTCATTTCCCCCCCCTCCTTTAAGTCTAAAGAGTCCATGAGCTAATATCCTGAATTGATGTAAAATTGATTCCATAACCTTTAGGAAAAAGAAAAAAAAAGACTTTCACAAAGATAAGAGGAAGCAACTTAACAAAAACAGATAGGCAATACCATGCCTTCCATCCCCAAATATAGCTACTGGATTCTGTGGGCTCAATTTAATATGATTAACTTAATCTAGGAGAATGTGCATCATTTGACAACTAAGATGCAAGGCCCCGTAGTGGCTTTTCTAATCTAAAAACAAAGATGGAGCTCGAAGTTCAGGCTTCCAGGAGAGATTAGCTAGCAGAAGCACCAGGACAGAGCCCACAGCAAGTTATTTAATTCCCCTGCACAAGCAGCACCTTTATCCCAACGGTTCAAGCTTACTTCTGAAACAGCCATTTTGTTCCTTCCTTCAAGACAGTTTGGGTTCTTTTATTCCCCTTTTCTCCCCCACTAACTAAATCATATTGGACATTTCACGCTGAACACACTGATAGTCTCTAAAATATCAAATGCTTTATCCCTAGGAGCCCCCTAGGAGTTGCTTTTTTTAATGGATTAACTATGACAGGGACTGCACTCCCACAGTTTTTAAAATATACAATAAGTATATTACATACTTTTAAAGCTATAAATAAGATTTATACACAACCCATGGGGATTTTCCATTAAAACTTCATAAATCACATTGTACATTATCCTTTTTAATCCTCAGCCTTGCAGTGTTAGTCACCAGAAAATATATTTAACCCTGTATAAAAATCATGATAAGCACGTATAAAGAATGTTAATGAGAGCTTTTATGTGCTCTGTATTTTCTTACCCTAATGCATTTTTTTTCCTGGCAATTATTTGTAATAGTAGCAGTTATGTCTTGGCCCCGCTTTATTAACTGAAAACCCAGGTGCTCTGCCTAGAATAGGTCCAGTACAGACCAGTAGAATAAGCGTTTCCTGCATTACCCTCTCTTTAGCTAGAGGGGTCCCTATTGTTTGGTGCCAGGAGAAGGTGACTTTCAGATTCCACATCTCATTCACTCTCACCCTACTGATTAAGCTCTTCCTTTCTAGTGAATGGCATCAGAAGAGGAGCACTGATCTAATTGTATCGTATAGAACTGCCTTCAGCTATTTGGCCTGCTTAATATGTCACAGGATTCAGAATAGCGGAGACTGCTGTTGTCTCTGTCCCCTTGGCACTGTTGTTCCATAAGGGCTATTTAATTTATTTTTATGCCCTCTTAATAATTTGGGAACAGAACAAAAATGAGGCTCTGTGTGGTAGGATCTTGGCACTTGAACCACTGAAGTGAGAAACTCTGTTATCTCCATTGCTCCTCTTTTCGGTCCCAGAGAAAGGAAGGTGTTCAAGCATATGAAGAGGGGCTCCTAGCCCTAAAGCTTTCATTACATTGCAGATTCTCCAAAGTTGTGTTGCCGATACCAAAAAAATGTGTCTGTGTAAGAACCAAATCATACTTGGGATTTTCAGTTTATATACATGATTGTCAGTTTAAAGCTTTAAAGGGCTTAGTTAGATGAGGATTTATTAAGAAGCACTGTTAGTACATGGCAGGGTTAACTCACATACGTGGTTTTTCCTCTGTTGATTAGAAGCTGGAGGAGATGTATTTATTCCCATCATATATACGTGTAATTTTAAATTCACAGCAATTTCGCTAAGACAAAACTGGAATTGCCTGTGCCCTGGTTTCAGTGTCCTCAGACAAACTGAAAGCAGTGGATCCTAATGAGGTGCTCCAAGAGATCTGTTGTTATCTCTGTGATCATGGAGACATCCAGTGAACCTGGGTTTTGTCTTTTCAACAGCTGAGCAGATGTGTCTTGCCATTACTGACATAAAACACTCAGAACAGAATGATCAAGCTTCCGCTCTGGACTGTGGATACCCTGTGGAGGGAACTACTTGCCCTTATTTAAAAGGTCTTCACAGCTTGGACCTGCTTGCGCTGTCACATCTTATGCTCTGCCTAGTCATCCATCCATGCCCTTCCCAACCCACGTGCTGGCCTTTCTCAGCTGCCCAATTTCTCCGTAAACACTTTTGTCCTTTCTGCAAAGGCCCCTTGCAGCGATCCAAAAATCCACACCGCCTTCTTCCTTCTGCACTCTCTCGACAGCTCTGCGACGGTGTCTGGTTCAGCATTCTCATGTCTGTAATCCCCAGGTGGGTGAGGAAGACTTTGGCCCCACAGCTGTGAGTGTAGCTTGCGTAGGGCTGCCCCAGCCAGCTTTGAACTACCCAGCTGGGATACCGATAGCAGCGCATCCACAGCGGCAGACCTCATACAAGAGGCGAGGTTGTTATCTGAGCATGTATCTCCTCGTTGCCTACCACACTGGCTTTGAACAATTCTGGGTGAGGTGCTGGTACACTCCAGATGCAGCATAGCTGTACGTGCTCAGCCAGAGGATGAGTAGCGAAATTAGAGCCCTTTGGGCTTTGCTGCTTAGAATTGGTGTGGTATTGCAGTCCCTGACTCTCCCCAGAAAACCCTAAAGCCTGGCCAGAATTGTGACATCTTTTTCTTCGCACAGTCTATGGCTATTTTCCATGATGACAGGGGCAACAATTCTTCTACAGGTGGAACTGGGGGCTTCAGGGCCTTTTTTTTTGGTTGCCCTTTTCACGCATCAGTAAAGGGGATGCAGCCGTGGTAAGAATCTAAGTGCAAGTGATGACAGAGCAGCTGGCTGGCTCTGTCTGCTTGAAACACTGAAAATAATTGTTGTTACCTTGTTCTTCTCACGCCAGCTATCTGTTGATAGGTTTTAGCTGTTATCTCCTCTTTTCATGCATTTAGGCTGTACGCTCTTTAAAACCAGGACCATCTCTTCCCACTTGGAAGAGCGGAAGGGAAGGATGCATGCAAAGTAGACATGATAACGCAGTCGTAGTCTTCCAGTGAAACCTGATCACCTGCAATGTGATATATGAGCAAATGTGTTGCTTCAGTGTGTTTAATGGTGTTCAGGAGGATGCTATACAGAAAATAATGACAATGTTCTTGAACACCAGGATGCTCTTAAAACACTGGAACATGCAGTGCAGCTGCCTCCCCACCAGGAGCCACTGGCAATCTGACTTAATTAACAGATCCCTTCACGTTTTACAGCAGGGATGTTGTTTTGTAGAAAAGCAGCATCCTTAGTGCTAGGAAGAGTGGTGCCTCAGCACCACAGAGACAAGCAGCAATCTGGATTTTGCTTCAGAGGCTTTTAGAAACAAGCAGCTCTGATTAGCTTATTGCCGGCCCAGCCAAAATAATAATTCATCAGGCTTGGAAAGCTCTGTTAAGGAGGAAGACAGGAGGAGCTTCTTGTTTCACAGGTGTGCTGGAGGACGGGCAGTTCTTTCATAACAGAGTATGGCAGCCTAGATGCCGCAGTGATGGGTGGGGTAGATCCTGCCCTGATTTAGATGGCAGGGGTGGACTTGCAGGATTATCCTCAGCTGAATGGCAACTCCTCTTTTGACTGGTTCTGTCAGGAAAGCATGCCTCTATCTGATCATGTAAATGAGTTTTTTCTCACCAAATGCAAACAAGATTGAGATTATTACAATAAAGTTCATTAAGAACTAAAGAGCAGAATCATGCTAGTAGGGACTGCCAATACCTGTCCAAGACAACCCACAGTCTAAAGATGAGATGCAGTCTAGAGATGAAAGAAGCAGCAGAGTTGTGGAGTGATGGGTTTTTTACTTGAAAGAGAGAAACTAAGGTAAGTATAGACCTGTTTATGCCTATGTTTAGGTAGGGACTCTTATGTACTGATCTACAGTGCTTGTTTCATCAATGTGACAGTAGTCTGGGAATGGGTAGCCAAAATTACAGCATGAGAAGTTCCTGTGGGGGACTTGTTGAGTGTCTGGTTGCGCTCCCATCATAGGTGAGGGGTGGGATTCCAGTGCAATGGGGGAGACAGCAGAGAAAATGAAAAGGTGACACTGGGAGATGTTGGTCTACAGCACAGTACCTATTAACCCAGAAGACATCTATTTTTACTGGAGCAAAAAATGACATATCTTCCTTAGCTTCACAGAGCTGTATGTCAATTCTTGCTCAAAGGTGAGAAAGTTGTGCAGAAGAATCATTTGCAGCTGGTAGCATAATGGGAAGGTAGCCAGTTGATATCACACTGGGTGAACCACTTGAGAAGTACTGGCATTTGTGCAATGGCATCTGCTTATGCAGCCCATCAAAAGGTGCCAGATGCTGTCTGTGCAATAATAGCTTCTCTGGTTTGGCATTTGTGTCCTACAATTTATAGCTCTGCCTCATAAATGTTGGGAGGGGACAATCCCACACTGCTGAGCAGAAACTCAGCTCAGCTAGGTGATCTCTGTGTGAAAGTTTCTTGTCTTGATCCCAGGTAAACTCTCTCCCCATCTACAGAGCACCCTGAGATCTCTAGAGATTCCTGACATCGCTTCCACATCTTCAGGATTCTCATGACCTCAGTGCGTCAGACCATTTAAGTTTGGGGGGAATTATTTTTTCTTTCATAGATCTTGCACATAGGGAAGTGGATTGATTTACAGGACAGCTTGTGTGAACTCTGCCCTTGTCATCTAGGTTTGCCTCCATCATCTTAGGTTTTAGTGGCAAATTTGAAGAGATTGTCTAACGCTAATTAAAGAGGGACAAACGTGGCAAGGCTATGTAATGGTACCCAACTTGGGGTTTTGGTTGCCTTTGTGGAGGGGGAGTCACTGATTTGCCCGCTCTTCTCTTTCCCACAGTCCAAGAGTAAATATACCTGGGAAATATAAACATACATAAGATGAAAAGAACAGATACATGTCAAAATGCTTCATTAAGCAAGATCAGGATCTTTCACCCATTTTAAAGATCAGGAGGATGGGGTAAATCCCTTAGGATAAAATAGGTTGTTCATCATGGATTTCTTTTTTGGTTTACCCTATGAAAATGGGTATTTGCCATACATAAAATGTGTGGGTATTGTCTCCACTTAAAGAGTGTAGGGCAAAAACATTTGGGTTTGTACACCAACATTCCAAAGGTCAGAAAATTCAGGAATGAGTGTAATATTTGAGTGTACTACTTGGATATTTGTGACTTACAGCGCAAGAGTAATATTTTCCCTTTGGGATCTGATGCAGGAAACTAATATGGCTAATGAAGGACTTAGAGGGCTAATAAGCCCTAAATCAGGCTTCCCAGCCTTTTAATTATGCTGCATAATTATTGGAGATTTGCCATCAGCTTTTTAATCTGGTTGATTAATAGGTAGCTTAGCCAATCCACATAGCAGCCTATTTACACTTCACTGATGATTGACTATCAGCTGAGAAATTAGAGGCATTGGCTAAGCAGAAAAAAATATCAGTCGCTTGTTTGGATGAAGCACATTTATCATATGTGTCAAACCTCAGCAGAGGTTAAGTTTGGTTTCTTGCTTTTAAGAGGTCAGGAGGTGGTCTGTTTGTCAGCTCAAGTTCTTCAAAGAGAATCTAAGACAACCTAAGTCCCTACAGAAGGGGCAAGATGTTAGAGAAAGAGGCAGTAGTTGTCCTGGGCAAGGGAAATAGAGCTACTGCTGCCATTCACAAATGCAGCCCAAAGGCAGATGAACTCCGGCTGGGATGGGGTGAGAGGAAGAGGGACAGGGCTGCCTTGCTCCATGACTGCTGCTGCACCAGCGAATGTATTTGGTGGTGCTAAGGGAGGGACTCCTGGTCCTTTCGCTTCTCTGTCTTCTCCCCACCTTTAAATCTCTGCCTGCTGCTGACCCATTGGAGACCCTACATTTCAGCCTTTTGCAGGACTGGGGTTTAACTGGCTTTTAGGCAAGTCATTTGGAGGCTGTGTGGGCTTGTCCATACTGCTAGGATGGGTGAACTGGCTTTCTGCAAATGAGCCTCTGCAGAGTGTCCTGCTGCTCTGGGTAGACGTCTTGAGTGTCCTCATGGATCCCTCTGCTGCTCTTAGCCCACAGCATACGCACGACTTAAAAGTGAACTGGACATTATTTTTCACTCTTTCCAACGACCAATTTTTCCTATTTTTTTGCATAAATGTATATGCAGTTTGGAAGAATTCAGAGCAGGTATTGAATAAACCTGCTTTTTTATTATTCTGAGTGGTACAAGGAGGGAATGCTTTTGTTTTTATATGAGAGTTCAAATGTGTTATTACGTGCAAAGCCCATTTAAAATCCATACCTTGCCAGCAGTAGAACTCACTACTGCTTGTGCCTGATCCTTAGCTAATACATGCTTTGATACTGCTGCTGAACTCATTTGAGCTAGGCTGCTCCGAGCGCATCTGACCCACCTCTTTTAATGGTACTGCCTGATTTCTTATTTGTATATATATTGAATTCTACTTTGAAATCACATGTGTTTTAAATTGTTGTGTATGCTGTTTAGGGATTGCGAGAGACTAGCACATTGTGATCAAAGAGATTAGGATTTTAATACCTTCTCCACCTGTATCCCTCTTTGAACAAAGTGTGCCAAGGTAATTACACCTTGGAAAGTATTTTTGTGCTGAATAATTCACTTGTAGTGGAGCATATTCACTGTGGAATTTGCTGAGCCCTCTGCTCTGCTTGGATCTTGGTGGGGCTGGAGTAACACATTTGGCCTTTGCATAGGAATGTAATTCAGCCTCACTACTGCTAGGAGCAGCTACATTTCATGAGCACGTTTCAGTTTTCCCTAGTGGATTAGTTATTTCCATCTTTCTTGTTCACTCTAGGAGCTGGAAGTCTGTGACACAAGCTCTGTCATTCATTCTGTGATAAGCCTGGTAAACCACTCAGCATTATTTTTGACTACTGATCATGCAAGCTGTTCTCAAGCAAAAACTTCAGTGTGGATATGTTTTAAAACATTGCCGCTATGCATATTCACATATGCCATTTTAAAATTCCCCTCCCCGAGACATTTTTGGCAGTGAAAAGCCAACCACTGAAATGTTTGTAGGAAGCAAACATAAGAGGTGGGCATGCAGGCAGGACTGAAATGTATCTAGTTAACCATGGCAATGAGAAAATGTGAACAGTTCCTCTTGCATTTTCTCCTTAGAGCTGGCCATCTCTAGGCTCTCCCACTCGCTTCTGAGCTTTTATTTCATGTTTTCACCTATGGCTGAACATCAGAAGTGTTTACTCTCCCAGAACAAGGCTTAGGAACTGGTAATTCCCTATTTATGTAATCTCCTGTATACACAGATTTAAACAGTTGTTGAGTTTTATCAACAGTAAGACCAAGGGCTTCACATGGAACGTGGTCATTTTAACTACTTGTTCAGGGTGTTTTCAGGGATTTTTTGTTTGTATCTCATCTTCTGCCATTTGTTGGGGTGCAGATCCTCCAATAATTGTGTGTTTGGTTAATGCCATGTAGTTAGGTCTGTGATGCTGGTAGACCTGAGCCCCTAGTGAAGTGGTGGACAGAGTAGAGGCAGCGTTGCCCTGGTCTGCAGAGCTAACTACCAAGCAAGGCAATTTTTTTCTTTTTCAAGAGTGGTTTAGATTTGTGGTTCTGGTTCCCAGCTCTATCCCTAGTTTTAACAGCTCTTTGGATAACAGGTGAGACTTGAGACTCCCTATGCAAATGCAACCAAAATTCCAAATAAATATAATTGGCCTCCATATTGAAAATGCCTGTCAAATGTCAGCCAGAAGTGATTTTTTTTTTTTAATGTCTATATTATAAACCTTGGATGTAAGAGGTTGTAGCAGAAGTGCTGACAGGCTCTTAACTGTAGTGGCACAAGAACAACAGTATAATATAGTGTGACAGAGAAGTAGATTTTTCCATGTACAGGATGTGTATGTTGGTAGAATAGGTTGGACCAAAATTACCACACAAAATTGATTAGATCATCATGTAATGAGAATCATAATTTTAGCAGTGGCTTTTGACATGATCTTGACAACATAATTAACCTGGAGATGTTGAGGCAATGAAAATAGAAAAGAAACCTGTGTAATTATTGGCAATAAAATATAAAAATTGTTGCAGAATAATAAAAAGCTTAATCTTTTGCCTTCCTAGCATATCATCGTAATTGCACCTTTTAGACCATTGCCCCAAATCCCACTGCTGTCCTAAATTTGAAAGCTTTTTTGAAGAATCATATTCTGTATATTGCTTTGCATGTTCAGAATTGCAGGCAGGCTAATCGGTGGATTTTTACCACGCCTAGTTAAATTACACAGCTGTTTGGAGAATTAAGTAACGTGTATTATTAAGGAAAAGGTGAAATTAGGTAAGCAATGCTCAGTGAAGAGGAAATTATATTACTCATAACTGATGGTCTTAATGGAAATGTGTCCGTAAAGTTGCAGTATGACTTGAATTACCACTTTCGGCAGCTGAAATGTGTAGCTTTTAATTACCCTGATTTAAGTCAGATAATGGATTCACGTATATTGTATTCTTATTATTGTTATTTATCTCTGCTTAACATTGTCATTTTATAGAGTATCTTCATAAACCTGCCTTCTGACTGAATAAATACCTATTAATGCTCTCTAAACATACTATGCATAGGGCATTTGTTGTTCAGAAAGTTGAGCAAATAACTGTCCCAAATGTCTGTTTTCACCTTCCTTCCCTCCATGTGTGCATTTTCTCCTCTGGGACAGCTTGTAGCACTGAAGGGACTCCATGGGGTGGGAGATACATGACTTCCACTTCTCTGATAGCCCTGCAATCAGATCATTTACACCAATATGAAGAAGGGAATTTGCAATGTTCTCCATTGGTTTAGCTCAACTCTGATGGAAAAGAGTACAGAAGATATGGATCAGTAGGACAGGATTGTTGTGTGGTCCATGCAAACTTCTGGATTTGGATTCAGAGGGGTTTGGCATCAGGTTTTCAAAGGTTTTCCCAAGGTGCCTGACTTCTTCAACATTTTCAGCTCTCAGATGTGGAGTAAATGATAAAACCTCTGCTAAAGACAGCGTCAAGAACTACCGCATCTTATCCATGGATAAGCCCCATCTCTTTAGTCTATAGAAAGGATGAATCGAATTTCAATCCTAAAAATGCCTCCCTTTGTAGGGGACAGACCACATCGTGTTGTGCTGAGTCATCCTTAAAATCACAGCCCTCATACTATTTAGGAATTTAACTGTGGATGCAAAGCTGTGCTTCCCTGTGACACCCCTGGAGTAAGGACAATGAAACCTCCTCCTTAGCTTAGCAGATCAAGGGAAAGCCTTTAACATGTGGGAGGAGCTTGAATAATACGAGGCCAGATAGGTAAGGTAGATTCGTTGTGGATCTACTTCTGATCTGTTCCCACATACGACATAGATTAAAAAGGATCTTCCTCTCTTTCCTATCCCACCCCAGCTACCTGGTGTTCTTGGTGGCCTTTGGGGGAGGAGGGAGGAAAATCTAATGCAGTTCTGCCTGTGATTTGATAGAGTATAATTCTTAAGCTGTAAGAACAACCAGCTGTCAGCAGACCTCACTGTACATGAAGTTGTAATGCAAACTTAATCAGCTTGAAAAGTGCTGCTAGCACAATATATGCCACCTCTTCAGCCTATAAATAATTGCGAATGACTAGGCTAGCTATTTTTTAATCACGAGCGCAGGGTGAAGTTAACCCCTGCATGGAGAAGCCAGCATAAGGGTGAACTGCAAAACAGGGTTTCCTAGGTTGTTTTTGCTCAGGTCCTTTGCACAATGTCAAGATGCTCTAAATACCCTTTTCGCACCTCTCTCTGCCTTTCCTCTGGTGATCTCAAAGCACTGCACAATGGGAGTCAATTAAGCCTCAGAACATCCCCAGGAGGTGGACAAGGGACATCAGTTCAGCTGCTGCTGAGTGGAAACATCACAACTGCCCAGAATAAGTCCGTAGGCAGCAGTTAGAAGGGATGCTGTCCAGGGACCAGGGTTACTGCCTCAGGAGCGGTTTTGCTAACTACTCCATGCAGTTGGTCTCAGTTGCAGCAATCAGGCAGGAGGATGCAGGGGCAAGTATGAATGGAGGTGTGAGTATGCGGATTTGTGTTGTTGAATTTGTGGAGGTCATGATGCGAAGCCGGGATAAGCCCCTGGCTCTGTATCAGGGCAATGCCAGCCAATGTCTGCTGTCCAGTAGCATCAAGAGTGTAATACACCTCAAGCTGAAAACAGGTAAGTGGGTGGGGAAACCTGTGATTAGTGCTAATGACTGACTAAAATAGTGTGTATACCTACTTTATGCATTTTTTTAACCATCTCATTGCTTCCCACACTCTAGTACCTGCAAAAGGTGGTCGTTTAGATTGAGAACATTTGGTGGAAAAGGCTGCTGTATGGCCAGACCTTTTCAGAGCCCCTCACACATAGGACCCAACTTCTTACTAGCATTGGGCTTATTTAGTAAAAATCAGTGGGTGATGAGGCATTGTGTGATGCCATTAGCAGATGATGTGCTTTGTATATGAAAGATCAGGAACTGTTGGCTCTTAAAGAAATGAAATTGGGAAAAGAAAATGAAGCTGTTGTGAAACATGCTCCTCTGTATGTCCTTCTGTTTTCCTGTGAAGGACCTGGCCTTCCTTCTTTTTTTCCAGCATTCATGCTATCAGTCCAGAAGGAAAAGCAGGTCTTTTCCTTTCAACTTTAAGGAAAGCAATGCCCCCATGGTTCCATTAAATCTCTAGTCTCGTTCTAGCCCAGTGGGGAGAGGTAAGCTTGGTGAGGACAGAGGACAAGAGAAGCAATCCCACACCCTCACCAAAGAGATGGGATGAAGATCCAATTACTTGTTTTGCAAGTTTTGCCTGGTTTTGCAATCGTGTGACTCCAGCCTCTCGTGCTGAGATCCAGCCTCTCCGCCTTTGACAGCAGCAGCAGGAGAAAGAGGCACCTGGGGAGCTGGAAATAGAGCTTAAAGCTGAATATTATATGTGTTAGCAGGAATGATAAGGTGAGGGGGTGGAAGGAAGGCATCATAGAGTGTCTCATTACATGTTGACATGGTACCTGAACTTGCCATCAAAAATGTGGCTAGGGAGAGAAGGTTTTAATATAAATATGTGAGATATATACACATACATGCATTTACACATGTGTATGAATATCTGCCTGTCTTTAGGGTGGGTGAGCTACATATATTGTTATTAGGGGAAGTGATCTATAAATATAGTCTATCTGCATACATTTTGCAATCCATAAATCAGATTTTCAGTGATGTGCAATGCAGCTGAATATTTGAGATAAATGCAACTTTCAAGCAATGATTTCTAAATCAAAATGAAGCATTTAAAATTCAGTGGCAGCTTTTATAAATCAGTGACCCAAGATGTAAAGCCCCAAGCACTGGGATGCGTGTATTTTTAATTTCACCTTGTAAATCACAGTGGTAGGAAGCGAGAGAGAGGGAGAAAGATTGTGTTTCTTAAATGTTTATTTGTGGAGGTGCCCTGTGCAGAGAAACACAAGGAGAAAGGCTGCATCGTTCCTTCAGCTAAGCTTGGATTTAAGTTGAAAAACTTTGCAACAAAGCTGTGATACCTAAGCCTGCTGAACTTGTTTTATTTTTACTTTTTCTGTTCTGTTTCCAGCTTGCAAATACAGTTTGGTAGTGGTTCAACAAACCAGTGTTTTTGTGTTTGAAGAGGGAAGTGTTCACGAGATCCCAGGTCTGCTTTAGTTCAATGCAGCCACCTGTGGAGTCAAATGCAGCCTCAGCTCTGGATTCTTCCAATTAAGGCAGCAAAGACACAGCTTTCCCTGGAGTGTAGGAGCTCATGGGGCACGGGGAGCTGTTTTGTGAAAAAAGCAATCATTCATCCTTGTGTTTGGGCTTAGCACAACGTTTTAGACATACACCTAAAGTGCCTGTGTGCCACAGGCGGTCTGAAGACCAAAAAATGGTCAGGACTCTGGAATTTATCTCTCATCCCAAAGATAAATGGCCGGGCTGGCATCATGCGTTGGTTTTTCTGTGGCAAAACTTCATTGGTTCCGCCAGTGTAAGTGGAAGCAGGATTAGGTGCTTTTCAAACACACTCCAGCTTCTGCAGGCAGTATTACAAATTAATGTTTAGCAGTTTAAACAGATGAGATGCACAAACAAAAAACAAATCAGTGTCACTATTAGTTAATTGAGCAAATAGATGCCATGATCAGCATTGGAAAAACTGGGCCAAAATTCTTCTTGTGTAACCAATATTTAGTCATAGAATATGGGAACTCAAGCTTAAACTGAATCATAGCAAGGCTCTGTTATAAAATAGTTACTATATATTTCTGAATAGCAGTCTAACTAGATGTATACTGAGATTGGCAGCTGCCTGCCTTGCATATGCTGAGGAAAATTCAAAAGGTTTGGAGGTTCATTTCAGATATTCGAGTTTGTCCTTGGCTTATTTGAAGTGTGAGAATTTTTGAGGTGTATAAAACTGAGATGTAAATTGAACAGAAGACAGATTTTGTCAGAAGATGCTACAGTTTCCACCTCTTCCCTCATTTGGAATTAATTGGCACAAAGAAATGACCAAAGATGAAAAGAAGAAACTTTACACAAACGCAAAGATAACATTAAAAGTCCCTTTCAGTTTTGGTTTGACTTCTGAGCCCGGGAATGGATTCGTTTAGCTTGGCCTCAATACTGAGCAACTCCACAGCATGTCACGCTAGGGGAGCAAATAATTCCTTTTTGTCCTAAATTCTATTAGTTTAGCATGAGCCAGAGTCCAGCTGACTTTGGGCAGGGGCTTTTGTCTTGATATAAGTTAGGCTCAATTATCCTTGAATAAGAATAACAGAGATGGGACATTACCAGCCTGTTACCTCACATTGGCCTCTAACTTTGTGTGATGTCTTTATTTTAGCATGTCTGTCTCCATCGAGAAGTAGCTGGTGGACTTTCTTGGTTCAGGTTGCCTCCCGGAAATACTCAGTTTTCCAGAACTTTAGCAGAATTGTGAAAGCAAACGCTCTTTAATGCATGGGGGTCTTTAGAAGAGCTTCAGAGTGTCTGCTTATTAGGTGGGATATCTGAGAAGATAGAGCAATGGAGTCCTTGAGCCCTGTTGCTGGTGGCTAGGAGAGCGTACGTTTTGCTTCGCGTGCAGTTTCTTGAACTGCTGTCCCGACGTACCATGTTAAGACAGGGCTGCATGGACCCTTTGACCTGAAATAGCTGTTTTAATAGCTCACTAAAGCGCTAAACTTAAAGTAACTGGGGCTGCCCTGAAGGAGGGTAGTAATGTTACCACTTGAACATCATCTATCCTAATTTTGAGCAAATCCACCCTGTGATGCAGGATATCCAGATGGTGTCTTTTACACCGCCTCTTCACCAGCTTGGGTGTATCTTAGCACATTCTCCCTTGTCGTCCTCTCTGGCTTTGACAAGACTCAAATCCTGTTTTTTTCTGTGTTTAGGTCTTGCTAGTGAAGATGGGTGAGATGTGCTTTGAAAGGCCAAAAGACGGCAATTAGTGCTATTTCAAATTAATGACCATGGTGATTAAGTGGAGCAAAGGAGGCAACAGGAGAGGGGAAAATACCTGCTTCATAAATAATCAGGTTGGGTTTTAACCATCTCTGGTTAAAATACTTTTTTTTAAATGTTGTCAAGAGGCAGATAAAGGTCAAGGTGGAACATGAAGGGACTTACTTATTGTGTTTCTGGTATTTGGTAGTAGTCCATATGCAGTAGTGGCTACTAAAGGGTACTGGAAAATTGGGAAATGAAATTTCTTGCTGGTTACATGTCCTGGCATTACTGTGAAGAGCAATGAAGTTTAGGTTATGAAATCCTCACAGTTGTGTTTCCTGGTTTGTTCACCGTTAGCAATGAGCTCTGTTACTACTATTAGAGCTGTGATATCCTGGGAACAAGCACTGACCAAACCCTGTGTTGGAGGCAATACTGATGAAATGATGATGGGTAACTATTTATATCTCTTGCACTAGTGAGAATATAGCATCTAGAAAGATGGTGTGCTTGCTTTCAAGTCATGAGAGGGTATCTGTGGAAGAAATGGAGATTCAATTCCTGTTTCCTAAGCTTTTCTCAAGTCCTTTCTTTTACCCAAGACCATTTTGTCATCTTAAACATTCCTGCTGAGAGCCTTCTAGCCTCCCTTGTTTCAGGGTAGATTCAAATAAGGCTGAATTAGAGAAGGAAAAACTGGAAATCTTGGTCAACTCAAGCTCCTGAAGAGGAATATATTCAACAAATGTCAATCTCTCTGCCCAAGCTTATGTAACAAGCAGAGCTGCTAGCTGGCTCTGAAGAGCACAGAATAGTGCATTTTGTAATACATATGCTAGAGGAGGAGGCATATATAAGAGGTTTGTACAGCTAACTGGTGTTTGTGAGGCCAGAGGAATGTCCTGCAGGCAGATACCCTAATGGCATAGATTAAATTGGTAGAAGGCAGAGCCAGAGATTTTAAATTCTCTCTTACTGCATTCACATTAGTGCCGACTGACATAGACCTCAGGAAAACAAAATGCAGACAATTCCAGAAGGCAGGGATCCTGTGTTTATCAGGTCCCCATGGCTCTGCAGGTGTTACACAGCAAGCTGGCTCTGTAGACTGCTGTCTGCAGCAGCAAGGTGCTTCCGCAGCATGTGCAGACTGCTCCACGGTGCCTGCAGATGCTCAAATAAATCTGGAAGGTGGTGCCTGGTTGGTCATTTCACATGGGCTCTTTCTTGCCTCTGTGTACGGCCTCTGGCCCCTGTTGAGTTCCTGCAGGTGCAGACATGGCCAGTTGTTACTAAAATCTAGTAGGAATGTGTCAACCCTGTTACCCGAAGCTGAAAATCATCCAACAGCATTAACAGTTCTGAATACTCATATATCTGGAATCAGGTGTGCTAGAACAGAAGGGAGCCAGGGGAGAGAAATGTCCATTTTGTCCTGGTTTTGAGACTTTAAGGTAAACTTAAATTATGCTTTCAGCCTTTTCTCTGAAGACTTAGAGGCTATCATTTATCTAAAAAGAAAAAGAGGGGGTGGGATCCTCAACACTGCTTTCTTAGGCACCAAAGCATGGCCGTATTGAATCGGCAAGGCAGCTACTGAATTTTAGGAGATCTCAGGATGCAATCAAGAATAGCATGGTGGCCTTTGCCCCCAGATAGTTCAGTACATCTTCAGAATGTCTGCAACCAGGGCTGAAATCGTACAGCAACTGAGAAAGTTTCTCTCAGCGGTCCATTTCTGATCCGTTTCCTTGTCCTTTGTCCCTTTCTAAAACCACACCATTGAAGTTTCCTCTCTCCAACAAAGAAACGTCATATTAAGAAGAAAGATTTGCAAAAGCATTTAATCAAACTGAGAGTGAACTGTGAAGGTCACGCGCCCTTCCAGCAGGTAGGAGGGAGAGCCCCGCTCTCGCTGACGGGTAGGCAGCAAACGCAGTGCTTTGTGCAACCGAAGAAGCCAAAAGACACAGCGCTTTGCACAACGGATCGTGGAGAAGGGCATGCAGAAGGGGACTGGGAACTCTGCCGAGGACAGCATCCAGGTGCTCAGCAACGGTGGTGACACCACCGTGGTCTGGAGCAGCTATTCCTTGTCATCAGAGACCTTGATGCAGACTGAGCTGCTGCGCGAGGACACAGCTGTGCAGGTCTTGGGCTGCGGGCAGTGCCTGGTGTCCCGCGCTGAGGCTGGGATGGGGCAGAGATGATCTCTGTGCTTGCAGGAGATGTGCAGTGGTGGAGGGTCTGTTTTGCCATGTAAAGCAGGTGCCGGAGGAAATCGGCAGGCTGTGCTGCATCTGAGATGATGGGAAGGAGAGTAATCAGATCTTTACAGCTTGCACTTCAAGACTTTCCCAAAGGCCCAGCAGTACTGAAGGCGGTGCAGGCAGAATCTGTGCTTAGCCAGCTGGGAAACTGAGACTCCCGTCATGAAGGCAACTGGAAGCTTGTGACTTCTGGCAACAGCAACTTTTGGGTTTTTTACTGTGTGGGTGGTCAAATTCTGGGAGGGTACCCAGAGAGCTTTTGTGGATTCTCCATCCTTGGAGATATTCAAAGCCCAACCGGACAAGATTGTGAGCCCCCTGCTGTAGCTGGCGCTGCTTTGAGCAAGGGGTTGGACTAAACGATCTCCAATGGGGCCCTTCCAACCTCAACTGCTCTGTGTGATTCCCTGTGTGAAATTATGAAGTTGGCTACCCTGTTACTGCAGGGTTCAGTGTTCTTAGCTAGTTAAAGATGGCTCAGAACTCTTTTATGCATTATATTTAGGGGATTAGATTATCGGAGTCAGGTTGTCCCACGATGCTAAAAGAGTACAGGCACTGAGGGGAAGGGAAATGCTTTTTATCAGCTTAATTTCTCTAAGAAATTTCCTGTGATTTTTTCTTGCTGCCAGAGTGGGGGCTTAGTTTGAAATAGAGGTTGATTTTGAATTGTAAGTAACGCTAGTCTTTTGTGGATTTTGGTTTTTGTACAGATTACAAAGAAGGAAGGAAGAAAGAAATGCATCTGGGCTTATATCCAATTGGATTACTGTCAACCACAGCCAGCTGAGAAGGGAACAGACAGATGTATTGATGGTCACTGAAATGAGATGGAACAAAAGACGACAACCTGAGCAGGGAAGAAAAGGTACTCTTTTAAAATGGTTGTGTTTTCATGCTGCATTATTCTGGTCTTTCAGAGCTTCCTGCATATCCCTGTATGCCAAGTAATCCTCCCTCCTTTTTTTTTTTACTTTTTGCCTCAAGGACTTTCATTATTAATTTTTTTTTAATCAAAATTCAACTGTACTCCTTTCTTCTCAGCTGTCCGTCATCACGGGCAAAGTGACACATTTTTAGACCTCTGTAACCTGCAAAAGCCTGCTGCTCTCCCCCTTTCTATGATCTAGAAGAGGCAAAGCCCTCGAACCTAGGGTTTTTTGGTTGCGTTGAAGAAAAGGCCTCTCAGTTACTTCCATTTGTCTGTTGCGTTACGTTCTCTGTATGTACTTTGTCTTTTGAATATTTTTTCTGCCATTGTGTGATCTGAGCTCACACACTAGAGTGAAAACATACTTTTTCTTCCCCGCAGTGTGCTCAGTGAGTCACCAGCCACACAAAATTTTGACTGTTAGCTGACCTAGCTGCCTAGATGCAAATGGAGATAGATCCAGCTGGCAATGTGGTGCCTGGGGGACTTCATAGAGCCCAAGCCTACCTGTATGACATTTGGTTAAATCATTTTGGTCCAGATGATCACAAGTATTTTGGTACTTAATTTCTATCATGATGGCAGGAACCAGTCGGCTAAACACCTTTAGGATCTGTCAGAAATCCTTCTTTGTTTTTCTGGAGAGATCTTCCAAAATAGCATGCTTTCTGGAACGAGATAGAGTCTTGGCTCTTCCATCTATCTGTTCATATTTCTCTCTGTCCAGCCATGAAGCAACAACCCACCCCAGTGCAACACCACATCTCCAAAACACAGAAACTCCAACCACATAGGTATAGGCTTAATTTTAGCTATAGCCTGATGTTCCTTTGATTTGAGTGGCTCATGAACATACATGAAAATACTTCAGTCAATAAGGGTCTACATGGAAATTTGTCTGCTGTGGTTTTAACTGTTGGCTGGTCATTAGTCTTTGCCTTGATTTACCTAATTTTGTGTAATGCAGAAATCAATTCCTTCCTTTCTGATTAAAGCTCTGTATTTTATTTATGGAAGTCTCTCAACTGAAAGGTGCTGTACAGAAGTGTAAACTATTATTATTATTTCTCTAAAGCATGTTGTCCATAACTCACAGCAAATACAGTTTATGAAACATGTTAGCTATGCAGTTTTCATTTTTCATCCTTATTTATTAATGCCTTTTCAGAGCACTTTAGATAAGTATTTGGAAACCTAGTTATAGGAAAGTCATATTTTGCACATTTCACTTTTACTGGGAAGAACATTGTTTTCTGATTTTAATCATAAAAATGAAATGTTCCTAATAGAGCGGAGAAACCCAATTTCCTCAAGAAGCATTTGCAGGCTGATCTGGCTCAGATATTCCTGCGATCACAGGAGAGTAATATCTTGGGCATGAGAAAATGTTCTGCAGTATACCTGAAACAAATATAGCTGTACCGGACAATTATGCGTTTAGCATCATTGACTTCCAACTAGATGGCTAAGATACTCTTTACTGTCCATTGTCAATTATTAACCTTCACAGCTACAGGGCTTTTTAATTCTGGGTGCAGGGCATGCATCAGGTGGAGCACAGCAAAAGAAGGCAGCTGAAGAACATGCCATCTAGAGCGCTGTAGCACGTACAAGACGTCGTGATGGTTCTGCTGTGTTGATTCAGTATTTGCAACTTGCTCCTTGCCTCCTCTTCTTCCTCCTAATTATTCCCCACGTGAGCAGTCCAGTGACTCAGAGGGAACAAACTGTGGAAGCGCTTTTGAGAGCCAGAGCTTAGCGATGAACTTCAGCTGTAGCACTCTGACGGAGCCCTACCATTTCAGTCCTTTGCTAGGACCGCTCCTAAATATAAAACAAACACTGCTGGGTGCAATGCAGTTATCAGTCTGGATTTACAATACAGCAGAACTGCTGAGACCAGAATTTATTCTCCATCACTTTGGAACAATCAGCTGGTGGAGACAAGTAGTGCTTATATTGAAGAATACTGATTTCTCATTTTCCCCGGGATTGAATTCTTTTGTTCTCCTTAGCATTTGTCATTCCTGGCCTCATATGATGGTGTTTATGCCAGACCCTCGGTTGGCATCGCCCCGTACAAGTCAGTGTAGCTATGTTGATTTACACCAGCAGTCGTCTGGGCCCTTTGTATATAAAAACATCCTGTGAGTGGAAGGGATGCTGTTTAAGGAAGGGTCAGGCACAAGAGCATCAGCCTCTTGTGTGTTTCTTATGGGTTTAGACTGAAATTCAATGATGCCATTCATTACCTTTCTTTGACCTATTCTCTGACCATTGTGTTTTATACCTGTAATAAACTTGCCGCTGCATTAACTCAAAGTTAACCTTGTTTTACTAGATATTGCTGCGTGAGCCATAAATAGATACAAGGTATGGAGAAAGTACAAGAGCCCCTGCAGTGTTAAGCAGCAGGTGGTTCAGTTTATGGATTGTAGGCAACTGAGATTTTTTTCCTTTCTCTGCCCCTACTCCTTCTTCACAAATCTGAACTAACATCAGTTGATTTTTCAATATATATGCAAACAAATCACAGCAAGTGATTTCATGGTCAGTGCTAACAGAGTTCATTTGGAGTTGCACAGCAGCACATTTTGAGAGCAGGGGGATCAAACATAAAATTATATTGGCAACTTGTAGCCATAACTGTTAAAGGATTAGGAAGCTTACATGAGGGCTGAAAGTTGCATTATGGGATCAGAAGCAAACAGAAAGCACTTCAGGCAATGCTTGCAAAAATGCATAAGTAACTTCAGGAGCCTTTGACTTTCAATTAGAGCTATGGAAGGTTGTCCACCTGTGGTTTTTTTTCTGGCAAGGAATACAAGTTTGCAGGCACTGAGATACCTCGAATTCATCTCAGCCTGAATTTTCTGGTTTGGTTGTTTTGGGGTGGATGTTTTATCTGGGTAACTATCTAATTTCTTGGGAAAACTTTCCACCAATGTACTTTTCAGTTGCCTAGAGTGATTCTTTTTTCTGTTTTCTTTTCTCATCCTGGGAAAGTCCAGTTCCTCCATGTAGATTGTGAGCACTTCTGTATTGAGGTTTATTGCTAATAAATTTGCTGTGGTTTTGGATGCCTCAGTGTTCTCTTGGTGGACTTTGTGATACTAAGCACAGGAAGTCATGTCTCTTCCCAAATGTCTAGCTTTGAAAGCAGTAGCATTTTGTAAGTTGCCAGGGTTGAGCGGTTTTTTTTATTCCTTTCCAGAAGTCTCACGGCAGGATACTGATCAGGGTCCATCTGGCTCCTGTTTGGGGCTTTTTTTTTCCTATTTCTAGGTTCTACTTTTGGATCTGTCACCGACGTTTTCATACTTAGGTCATAAGCTCTTTAAGACGGGAATTGGCTACTGCTACTGGTCTGTTTGTATGCTACCTGCCATGAGGATTTCTTATTGATCAGTCATAGCACATTCTTCCAACAAAATTATTATTACCAATTATAATGATTAGATCCGTATGTGCCTGGGTATCTTTCACGAAAAAATGGATTATTTCAATCTATCATAAAGAACTCTTGAGTTTAAAATAAAACAGTGATTTGTCACTGCAGGGTATTAGTACTTCCATCTATATTGGCGTACATCTTTTGCAGTATTCACGGAAATTGCGTTCAATCTCTCTCCCATGCAAGTGTAAGTGCTAATGAAGCAAGCATATGTTCAAATATGGGATGGTATCTTGTTGGAGTACTGTACTGAGAAGATGAAATTTGGCTAAGAGTAGCATACAGCATAGTCATTTTGTGTGTGTTTAGGACAGTAAATATCCTCTCTTTTTAAAGGAACAAAAGCCCAAGGAAAAGGAAGATGCTCATCATCAGTATGTGCTGGAGCTCGAATTTTGACGCTTGTTTTGGTTCCATGACGTGCTGTTCCCTCCTGCCCTTTGTAGCCTCACTTTACTTGTAAAATAGCCATTCTGTGTGACTTTAGTTATTGAATTCCGTGTTGATGCTCCTTTTTCATCCTGGTATTTTTCCCTCAAACCTTCCCAATCACACTTTGATTGTAGTTTGTGTTTGCATCGTATGTGAGCTCCGGTCATATGCTTTCCCAGTGGTTTTCATTTTTCTGTCTGAAATAATAGAAGAAGCAATCATTCATTTTTTAAATCCTTGCAGGGTGTGTGTCTTATTGGGTATGATTAAAAGAAAGCAGCATAACTGACTTCGTGAAGTAAATGCTTGAATCTGCTAACGCCATAGCTCTTTATAGGCAACTCAAGTTACATATGGAGTTCACAGCAAGTCATCTTAAATTAAATCTGAATACTTAGGGTGCAACTTCAACACTATATAAAATTAGGAGATTGATTTAAACCAGCTAATAGTTCCTTACTCTGAGGGCTGTGATTTTCTGGCACTTGCTGTCACAGGAGGTTGCAGAGGCAAAGCGTACTGGAGGTTCGAATGGGGATTACACAAATTCATAGACAGTGGGCACATAAATGAGTGCTAGAAGAGCTGTTTGATAGAACAGTTCTGGATGCTCTGGAAATGTGAGGGGAACAGACCAAAGAAGAGGCTTGATTTGGATGTTCTGCCTAAATAGCATCTCATATTGCCACTCAGAGGCAGAGCTGGTCGCTTCTACTGGACCGGGAATCAGAGCCTGTAGGGTGTCCTGTAAGCTTTTCTGTCTAGGATTTATCTCAGTATAACTAATTCAGTCGATCTCTACAAATGTGTTTTTAAAAAAACACTTGTATGAAAATGTCACAGAAAAATTGTCCTAGAAGCAAATAATCACTTGAATAAAATTGTATTGTTTTATTTGGGAGGGGGTGATTTGATTCTAAAGTGAAAATAATGAACCCGTATCTCCCCAAAACAACCATTTAAGGTATATGTTATGATACCTATTATGCTCTGTAAAGTCATTAAAATGATGACTTTCAGATTGTAAAAATTCTTATTGGAGTATATAGCATTAGACAGTAAAGATGACTGTGTAAGGCAGAATGCACACCACACAGGGAAGATGGGTTCCAGAAAAACAACAGAGGGTGGGCAGCACTGGGACCCTTAAAAAAGGCAGATGTTTAAAACGGCAGTCCCAGGGCGAAGAGAGCAGGATAATGATTCTGTAATATTCTAGCCTCGGAATTACTGAAAATGCTTGGTTCGGTTCTCTTACCAGCTTGAAAAGACCCAAACTCCCAAAACCTGTGTCTGGGGCAGAACCGGGGTCAGAGAGCAGGAGGAACAGGGAGTAGTTTGTGCCATGGTCAGGACATCCTGCTCAGGAGGGAAAATCCGTGGTTCCAGCACGTTCTTCATATTTCTGCTTTCTGTCGCTTGACAGCCTACACAAAAGGCTGAGTCATGCTTCCTCTTGCAGCTTCTTTTCCCATGACAGGATATAAAAAAACCCAAACACATCACCATAAACTATTGGTGTGAACCAGTATGGTGATTCTTATGTATCCAACGCTGAGTAATGCATATTTTCTAGCTGAATGTCACTCAGTGCTAATGCATGTGAGATGGGGAATGCTAATTTGATATAATGATGACTTTTTTAAGACCTCATAGGTATTGTTTAATACACAAGTTGGACTTTGTTTTTGCCTTTGCCAGTGTTCAAAGAATAATAAAATGAGATAAGTTCTAGGGGTTTTACAGAAGGAATTATTTACTATACCATGGTGACATGCATTAAATGTTAACAGACAATATCTTGCAAGATTTACTGTAGGAATCTCGCTGCTTCTCCATTTTGAGGTATTGAGTAAAAATGAGAATTATTGCTAGATATGATGAACAGCAACAGTATCTTGTGATAAGTTTAGCCATAACTCAACATTAACTGCAGGTCACCACTGCAATGCTAATGCAAAGGAAATTAATCTCTGGCCCTGGTTAAATGAATGCAAGCATGAAAAGACTAGCACAAAGGTGCCTAGCACTCACATGAGAATCAGCCATTAATAAACGTATTTAAAAAGAAATTCTATAGTCAATAACTGCTGCGCACATCGTCTTTAGCTCAGCTATGAGCAGAAGGTGCAGAATTTAACTCTTGCCTAAGACCCCAATAGTCTAATCCAAAAAATTCACATGATCACAGAGAGCGTGGAGAAGACTCCAAAGTCACATGAAGTCTTGGCTCTGTATGAAGTAAAGCCATGGAATTCTGTAGTAAATCCCTGCACCAACAAATTGTCAACTTAGACAATGAAGTCAACATGGTGGCAGAAGGGGTTATTACATTAATTAAGAGATGGGGAATTGCTTTTAGGCACTTGGTTTAGTGAGTTAGTCTCATGCTCCGAAGGGCATCTGTTTTTCCTGAATGTAAAGGAATCACAGGGGGCCTGGGTGGTTATTTGGCTGACTGTGTTAGGCTTTTAAGGTTGAGTGGTATGAGCAGTCTGTTAAGTGATATGTCTGAGTATATCAGAGAATATGCCAGGTCCAGGTTCTGAGTCCAATTCTCGTGACTAACCATCCAATAACTTCAGACCATCCTCCTCTTCTGGTGTGTTACCTTGGGACAGAATCAAGGAGATTCACTCACCTCAACGGATATGACCAAGGCTTACCTAACACTTGTGAGATTAGTTTGCCACTCTAGTTTGGAAAATTTTTCTGCAACATCCTGGCCCTGTTTTGGGTTTTGCTGCACAGCCCACCAAGCTGAAGTCACTCTCGTTCCATGTTCCACCACGAGGCCAAATTCCTTTTCTGTCTATTCACGCCCACAGATAAGATGCAAAATTAATGTTCACCTCCTCTATATTCTCTGTCCATTTTTGTTCTTCATTCTTCTGCATTTGTAATGTTTCTGAATGAGCAGAAAATTCAACGATGGCATCATTTTATCTTTTTCTTTTTTTCTGAAATAAAATTAGCATGCTTCTCCATAGTTTGCAGGCAAGCATTCCACCACTTGAAGTTTGTTTTGAAAGAAATAGCTCTGGGGATCATGTCTAATAAGGTTCACAAACATGCCTGTCTTCTGCAAGCCAGCAAACCATGATACTGTGATTGGCATATAATCAGTTATCAACTATGCAGTTTTTATCAGCAAAGTGTGCATGAGGTGGTTCCTTAGGTGGAAATGTACTTGTTCAACTGAGACAGATTTTATGGACCATGAAAAATTTGTTAGATTTTTCAGGAGAGGGTGAAGGAGAGAAAGAGGAAGCAACCATCAGTAATTCTTTTCATAGTCTTCTTTGTATAGCACTAAATACCAACTGTGAAATATCAAAAAGAGAACTTGGCCATATAATGAACTGTTGTTTGTGGAGAATAACTTTTTTTCTGGCCCTTCATTGGAGCTCAGAAGTTGTTTAATTTCAGGCTTTGTCACTGAGTAAATTCAGGACTGGGAGTAAATCTTAGTCTCTTTTGGCCTCATTGCTTCATCTAGACAATGCAACTCATGATGGGTTTGGGGATGTTATGGTTATGTAATTAAATGACCTGTTGTGTGGGGCAAGGACTGCCTCTTATTTCACAGATGACTCAGCTTAGAAAGCCCATGGTAAGGGAGAGTCCTGATCCTGCTTGGAATGGGTAAACTTTGTGGAGGAGAAGTCTTTTAAGTGTCATTCTGAAGCACAACTTCTCTTGAAGGTGGGGAATATGTTTAATATCTTAGAGAATCACCATCATACTTTTTTTCCCCCTGGTAAATATCATCAATGGCAATAGTTAAGACAAAAAGAAATCTCAGATATCTCAGGAATTATGAAGTTTTCCCTATTACCAATCTTCTCTCTGAACCCTATCTTATTTAACGTCTTTGATAAATTTAGCAAGGAAGAACTGTGCCTAAAATGAAGTTCTTCTTTCTTTTCCAAGAAGCACAAATATAACTGTAGCTGCTTATAAGCAATCAAATATAGTAATAATTAGCGTTTAAGTGCTAATTTACATTTATAGGCATTCATTATGTAGGTCTGTTCCTGAAAGTGGGGAAAGAAGTGTGGGAGGGAGTACAGCTGACAAAAATCTAAGTAGCCTGATTGATTTCACAGGAGTTGCACAAGTTTACACTACCTGAAATGTGCCCCACTGAAGTAAGTGCTTATATTTTCAGAAATACCTGCCAGAGGGGTAAGGGCCAGATTTTGGCGAGCGCTGAGCACCGTCTAGCTGCCACTGGGGGATGCTCTCACCAGAGGCATGATTCCGAGTGCTGGAGCCAGGCTTTTGACCTTACTGGAGTTAAGAAATATTTGGAAACTTTTCTGATTCAGCCTAGAAGAAATTAAAATCATGATTCATCCGATGTAGCGTATTTCCTCTGAAGTTCAGGGTCCTTATGGATTGCTTCAAACAGGCGCTCCGGGCTGCTGAGCTGTTTTCAGAATGCAGTTCTGCCTCTCGTTCTTCCTTACACCAACTTTTGGGGCTGGCCAGGTGTGAGGTGGTCAGCCCGCATTTCCATTTAAATGAAACTCTGTGAACTCACCCATTTGAGGTTTCTCTTCCTCAAGTAACTCTGTTGTTTTACTTTACCTGTTTCACTTGGAGCCCTTGCCAGTACAGGGTATTTCAGTGAATTGACTGACCAAGACCAGTGGGGGTCTGAACTCTACCCTTGGCTCTGTCACATGACTTCACCTGAGCCTTTCCATCCCCCTTTGAGTCCTATCACATGAGGAGGATCCTTTTTCATACTCTTTGGCTGTCTTATTTATTTAGCGTTTTGGAATAGGGACCATCTCTGAGTTTGTATGCTATCCCGGCTGAGATTTCGAACTCCAGTAAGGCACTGACTGACAGGAGAAGCAGCCTGGTGCTTCCAAGTACTCAAAATGAAGCTATAAAAGCCATAAGATCCTGTCCCATGGAAAACGACAGCATGGTGGGTGACTGAGACCATTGCTGTAATACAGGCTCTCAGCACTCCAACAATTGGGGTGAGCGGCATGAATGAGAAAGGTGATGGCTTGTCTGACCAAGAGCAGAGAGCAAGTGGGGTCAGCACCAAAGCAAGCCTGGTGGGGCTGATATTCCAGCATTACAGCCAGCATAGCTTTCCTTGTGAAGGGCAAGCTGAGGTCAGCAGGGTTAGACTGCACTTTGAACAAATTGCCAGCCAGTAAAAGACTCTGAGATGGAAAGCTAGATTTCAGGCATGCTAGTAAAGACAGACACTCATGTTCTCTTTAATGGGCTTCTCTAGACTACCCATCTCGTAAAGATCCCCCACGAAACGTCTTCTTTAGCTTATTACTTTATTTTCTGCCAGTGGTACTCATTTTTCCTGGCACCATGTCTTTCCTGAGAGTTATTATCTGAATTACTGAATATTGCAGCTCTAAACCCAGCGCCTGTCTGGATGCTCTCACAGTAAAAGGGACCCTGTCCCGCAAACCGGACTTCTGTCCTGTCGCTTCATCACAGGACGGTTCACACCGCCACAGACTGCTGGGGTCTCAAAAGTAATTAGCTGAGAACAGAGACAGCTCAGCACATTAAGAAGGAAAAATTGGAGTCGGGATGATTTTGTGGCTGCTGATGCAGGAAGCTGTCCCAACTGAGAGGAGGTGTGTGTATTGGTGAGCTCAGTGGAGTCCAAGCTCATCAAAAAGAGCCCTAGTGCTTGGGCAGGACAAAAGAGGTTCTCGGCTATTGCAAAGGTACTCCCATAGGGAGAAGTTATAAAAAGTTTCTAAGTTTATTTCCTTTTTATTTGTTTTCTGCATGCATGTTACAAAGCAAAGGTTTTTGGGGGACTTTCCTAAATTTGAGACACTGTTCCAAGATTTCCTGAAGACTTCTTCTGTGGTGTTGTAAGTCATTTAGTTCTTTTCTTGCAAGCCCTAAAAGAGGGATGAAAATATTCCCCTTTTCACAGGAGGATTTGGGTCCTGTGGTTGTGATGACCAGAGGAGCGTCTTAAATTCTTATTTATTTATTAGGAGCAACCCAGTATAATTGCAACAAGTATAACTGATGCAGATTTGTTACAGGCAGTTGTAACAATACCACGTCCTTCCATTCCCCCCTCCATTTGAGGGACTATATGTGATGAATGCACAAGAAAATGAGGCAGTCTTGCACCTAAAACCTGAGGAACTGTTAATATATTTGAAACAAAATGGGTGGCCTCAATTAACAGATCTGTAAAGGCTGCCTCCGAAATGCTTTACAGCTTTGTATGAATACTTTAAGAGCTCTTCAGAGCATAGTCAGTGTGACAGGGCTTTCTGGAGATCTTTTCTTTGGAGGCATTTGTCATGAACCTCAGAATAATGCATGATGCACTTGAAGAACAAAGGGAGTTATCCACTGAGTTTCAAAGGAGAGGTTTTTTCAATTACGGCTGCTTGTAGGGCAGTCTATAGGCAGATTACAGTGTCTGAGTGAATGGCTGATTGACTGTTCTCTCACAGGTTTCTTGTTCAAGAACCTGTTGAGAATAGAAGAATTGTATATACATCGATGCTGAGACTCCAACAAAAAATGAGATGAGCTAAGGTCCCCCCTTTTCCTTCTCGGTGCACACTCTCCCAGTTTACAAAACTGCTTGCTTCTACTGTCTCGTCCTTGAATGAAAATTTCAGCAGCCTTGGGCAAGGAGGAGCAGCAGGGTATAAATATTACAAAGGGATCCTTTGAGCTCTTGTACGTATTACGATGCCCTGATGAAATGAGACTTGAGGATTCATCTGGGAGACTCTTAAACATGCAGGCTCGCGTTTTTAAATTAAGTTTGTCCAGTATGGGTTAATGCATGCTTAGGCAGACGTTGCAGGCAATGTTACAGCAGAAGCAGAGACATAAATGGGGACTAATAACACCTTTGTAACATTTTAAAATGAAATTGAGAGACTCGTGGTTAAATTTTTTAAAAGCTTTTGTCCCGTGTTTATAGGTGGCTTGTGCCCAGATGCAGATAGGTACTGGTAGTTCTTACAAGCCTGGAATCCCATTTTCCACTGATTTCACCATCTGCAGTCATGCAGGTGAACCTGTACTGAACATGAAATGGCTCCCAGCTGGATACCTGGTGCGCTCTGCCATTCATTTCAGTACATTCCGTCTGTACCCAAGCTGCGTAGGGCAACCGCAATCCAGCAGGAAAGCGAAAGCAGTATAGAAAGCTTGTGCCCTGAAATGTTGGTCTAGAGCCTCAGCTAGCAGGACTTGGCAGAGCCACCATTGACTATAGTCATCGTCCTTTGAAGCCTTGTTGAAATCAGTGCAGCTAATACCAACTGGTGCAATCAAATATTTGGCCAGTCAGAGCAAACCTGTTTGCTTTGCTGTGAGCCAGCACACAGGTTGTGCCTGGGAAGCACTTGCACCATTTTCTGTAGCTTTGGAAGAGGGAACGGCATAAGTACTTACAGGGAAAATCTATGGAGAACAGCTGAGGATCTTGGGAAAGGTACACTCGAGATTTTTTAATTTGTTTTGTTTTGCTAAGGGAAAATATTGAACTGATTTTTCTTGCAGATTCTTTTTTTAAATCATGTTTGTTTTCCATGTTCAACTGGCTACCAGAGATGTTCTACTTCTCTTCCGAACTACCAATAAACCTACATACTATCACCCTGACTTTCCCCATTTGACACCAATACAAACCATGTCATTATCTAAATACCTGTCCTCTCCCTTTTCCAATCTGTTTGTATCTATACTTTGTTAAAGATCTTTTTTTCTTCATGCTAACAGCTTTGCAGAGTCCTCTGGAGGTCAGCCTTCCTAGCCGTGTTCAGGAAGAGCAGTGGCTCTCCTTGCACTGGAGAAAAATTACCTCTGTAAAAGCCATTAATCCAGGAACAAAGAGTGGCAAATCTGGGAAACCATCTAGTCTCTGCTGTAGTGTTTTCCTTAGAGCACAGAGGGAATTTTAATTTGCTTGACACCATTATCTTTGCACTGACATGTTGTTTTAACTTAAATAAGGGGGAAAAAAAATGATAAAATGATCCAGAAATTCTAGTTCCGAACCTGGGGAGAGGCAGAAGGAGAGAAGACATTTCCAGAGGAATCTGTCGTCGAGGGGACTCGGAGGTAAGGCTTGCTCAGAGAGGGGAGAAGGTCGGTCGCAGTAAGTGGCAGAGCTGGAAATGGTGCCCAGGTTCTCTTGCCCCCCATCAACATCCCAGTCTCTGGACTGTGTTAGCTCTTCAGTATTTGCAAGCTACGGCATGGTCCTCCCTGTACTGGACCAGCAATGGGAATCACAGTCTCATTTTTCTAACAACCTTGCCTGTGTCTGCATAAAACTTAACAATGTGAAATAAACCAAACCAAGGCCCTTGATAGCCCCGGGAAGGCCATTTATTAACATCGCACTATGTGTGCAATCCATGTATAGCGTACACACTGTATGTAATTAAAAGTCTTAGAGCTGTAGCACTCCATGATTAATGCCTTAGGTAGGCACTTCGGCCCCTAATACTAATAGGAAGTGACTTGCTCTAAACCGCGAGTGGTGCTCGGGTACCTCAGGAGTAATAAAGGTTGCTCTAGGCATATTGCATGATTCCTTGACTCATTAATTACAGCTGCCCAAAGTGGAAAGTTTATAATTAAACATATAGTTTACTCTTCTACTTTTGGATGAAGTAAATTAAGGTAATTAGATTTCTTTTCGATTAAGCATATGGAGCCATTAACAAAGTGCACAGGTGCGTGGAACAAGGAGGTTACTGTGCAAGGGATTTTGTCTTGAGCTCATTCCATCCACTGTGGAATGATGCCATGTTTATAATCAAACTAATTCAGTTTAATTACCTTTATAGGTGGTTTTTGACTCTTAAAAAGGAGAGATATAGAGTGAATAGGCAGCTTCACTTGTTTGGCAGGAGCTTCCATCGGGATGAAGCCATCCCCATTTCCTTTACTGATAAACTGAGTTGCAGGTAGGAGTTTTTGAACTGAAAATATCAGAATGCACAATTAAAAAAAAAAAAAAGTTCAGGTGTTCCAATGCAGGCATGTATTTAGTTAAAAGAACAAGGTTTATTAGTAGTATATGTTAAGCATATTTTATGTTACCTGTTCATAGCCACTACCACGATATTGGAATGTTCACAATCTCTGCATATGGTAAGAAAGTATTAGCTCAGCTTTGCAAGGAAACTGGGGCACAAGGGCCTAAGTCACATCTAGTTCACACAGGAAATTTTAGAGAGGAATTGATCCTGAATCTGAGGCTCATGCCCTTAACTTCAGGCAACTCTTTTTACCTGCTGAGATGAGCATTTGTTGATTTGAATAAAACAAGAATAGAGGGACTAACTGGAAATCCTGTGAATTGCAACCCCTCCTGTTCATTGCAGGGTTTCTGATTGCTTTACAAGAGTGAATCTGCAGCAAACAAGACAGCATTACTGACAGCTTGGCTTGGTGGGTTTGGTTTTGGAATTGATGTTATAAAATGAACACGCGCTTTGCATTATTTTCCATTATCAGCATTGAGTCCCCCTTTCTTTCACGTGCATTTAATTCAACACAGACTTATATATAATCCTACATATTTTTATGCTTTTGCACACACACACACGTATGTATCTGAATACAAGCAATTTCCCTCTGTGTGGAATTGTGTGGTTCAGCCTTCTGTGAATTGTCCTGAGTTGCAGAACGAAAAGCACAGAGAACTATTTGCACAGGGTCACACAGCCAGTTGGTGAAAGACAGAAATAAATGACAGGGCCCTTGGTAGCTCGTATCTCGTTGTGAGTCTGGTCCGCTGTTCCATTGCCAAGAGCTTTTATTTGTGTATTGTCTGGAACTTCGAGGGCTGTAGCTCCAGTGTTTCTGATGTGGGTGCAATTGAGTCAATACAAGTCAGACTCATTAATCCTGGCCTGCGGCAAGTCTTCACGGCCAAGAACAGTACAAAATGTCTCCTAATGACTCAAGTAGGGATAGTATGGAAATGAAGGAGTCTGAGTACTTAGACTTCATGAACGTGTGTGGTGGTCTGTTTAGTGTCATCCCCTCCCATTGGTTTTTGTTCCCTGTTGTAGGCAGATAAGAGGTGTGTATTGATTACCCAGGGAGCATGAATGACATTTGTTTCTTTGCAGAATTAGACTTGACATCGTACATAATAATAACTTTGCCAGGCTCTGCCTTTAATGAGCTTTTCCGGGCCCAATTTGCAACTCTGTGAGGGTCTTTTCTGCAGCTTATTTTTATGAAAACCAAAGATAAAGCACAGTGAGCAGGACTATTCGAGTGGCGCTTTAGTGCCTGCAGTGCTCCACACCCATCTCTGGAAGACACCCCAAATGTAGGGAAGGGAAGCTGGTGCAGTTGTCTCCCACTGCTGTCAGGATTTAACTCTGCCAGTGCAAAAGATTGCTTCTCCCGTGCCGTCACAGCACGCTGAGGTGCCTGTGTTGGTGGCTGCCTCTCTGCCACTGGAAGGGTGACAGATTCCCCCCCTTCTCTGCCAGGCCTTCATTCCTCCAGTGCTCCCTGGCTTTGGCTAACACAAGCAGTCATCATCTACTTTGTAAGAGCGCGAAATGAGGAGAGAGCACATTTTGCTCTTCCTCCCCCTGCATCTACAACCGCCCTAAGCACCTTCTGGTAATTGGCTGCCTGGTACAGGAGGCCAGAGCCGAAAACATCGCAGTTAGGGGAGGCATTTGTCCTCCTGATAGTGCCAGCATTGCCCTACTGTTGCTATATAAAGGAGCAGGCACCGACATGGGCCAGAGTATCCATCAAAAGCTTTGTTCCTATACCTGTCCTCGCGGAGTGGAAATCAAAGGCACTCTCTTTATCTGAAGGTCTCTAAAAGGGATCTGAAACATCGATTTCTGTTTTCAAGTGAGGCAGGAGTGTCACTTTGGCTTTGTGCATGAACCTTATCTCAGTTTCCTCATTGAGCAGGAAAAAAGAGCTCCCTATATTTTATTTTATTTCCTTGAGGCAGGGAAGGAGAGCAGTTTTGCTGCAGTTGGCTTGCCTTGGAGCTTTGGAGCTAGACAAGGAGTCCCTTATGTTGTTTTGCCCAATATCACTAGCACTGAGGCTTTTTTCATTTCATATCTGGGCCCACACACTCTGCTGTCAGCCTCATCGTCCTGTCCCCCTGTCCTGTGCTCCTCTTCACTGCACCAGCTCCCACCTCCCTCCCTTACCTGCGAGCACGGGCATTTCTCTAATATCGGGGATTCTCTTGAACCAAGAGCTGGCATTAGTGTTTACTCTTTAACATCAGTACCTGTGAATTTTGAACTACTCTCAACTTTCTCACCTCCAGGCCAGGCTATTTCATTGAAAACACTCAGAAACTGGCCACAGATGCTAAAATAAGACCTGGTTCAAGAAACACTGAATCTGCAAAAGGAGTCCCATTGCTTTCGATAAGATTTCTTTGCATGGCATAAACAACATTGCTTCTCTGTAAGTTTCTATTTTGCTTCCTGATGCAATTCAAGACTCCGTCTTTAATCTGTGAAGTCCTGTGTGCTGACGGTCTTGTGGATTTATTTTTATTCTTCTGCTCAGTCCTGACTATGGTAAATCTCAGAATAATGTCTGTTGGAATCAGCTTTCAATCTGAGAGGCATAATTAGCTTAGTTGATCTTGGTTCGTGTGAAAGGTGCCAAGAAGGAAATGTGAAGATTTTCATAGCGGTGTATTAGCGCAGGCAAGTTAGGCAGTGACAAATACCTTATGAACTTGTTAAATATTTAAATGTGTCACACGCAGAAGGAGAATCAAAAGGAGCATCAGGGCCGTTCAAGCCTTGTGCCTGTGGGAAGAAAGAGGCAGGTTTTCAGATCACATGCAGGAAGAGAACGGAGAAATCCCCTGGAACTGCCCAGTGTTCAGAGCGGCCGAAGTGCAGACCTTTGCTGCCTGCAAGCTGAGGTCCCAATTTGCTGTGAAACCCACAGCAAACCTTTTGGCAAATGTGTGACTGTCAGACGAGCTATGTGATCGCGCTTCATCCTGTTACAGCAGAGAGATTATCAAATGGGGGTTTTTTTAGCCTGGTTTTTAAGAGAAGCATTTTACAGCTGTCTGCTGTGTCAAGCTGCCACATGAACTGTGGCTTTTCAAGGCGTCTGCACAAGAGCTGCCATCCACCCTGCAAAAAATGGATGGCCATTGGGTTTTCATAACTGTGGCCTGTGCGGTGAAAGCGTAGCCTGTTACACTTTTGGTTTTACTCCGTGCAGCCTCTCTAACACGAGGAAGTTGTGCAGAATGAGGGAGGATGCCGCTGATGGCTATTACAAAATTTAGGTACCAAATAAAAGCAAGGCTGCTTGCTTAGCCTAAGAAAAGAGGGACCGTAGTTGGCTATTTGCGTTAGTAATTCCTATCAGACTCTGTGTCTGCTAAAACACCAAGTAGCTTCTTTATTTAAAGGACATCTGGAAGTGAAACTGAAGTAGGACGGGATGAAAAAATTCCAAAATATGAATGGAAGGTCATCACATGAAAAGCTAAATGTCACGTTTGTTGCTCAACTTAGTAGTATTACATCTGGAAAAATGTAGCCCTTTAGCTCTGCCACTGAAAATAAGCTGAAGTCAAAC
Organism: Pandion haliaetus; assembly: GCA_013401275.1. NCBI lineage: Eukaryota > Metazoa > Chordata > Aves > Accipitriformes > Pandionidae > Pandion > Pandion haliaetus. The sequence goes on along the minus strand of VYZV01005100.1, from coordinate 62,275 downwards.
AGAAGTCCTTGAGTGCAAACATACAGATTGGAATTAAATTCCCTTCTAACTCCTGGGTAATAGAGTTCTGTCAGAGCCAGGAGTCAATTAAGTGGATAAATACGCACATAGTTCACGAACACTTAGCATTTCAGTGGTATTTTGCTGAAGTAAGCACTTAATGTGATTATTGTGTTTCAGCCTGATTTAAGATGACAAGTTTTGCATTTCCTAAATATTAATTAGCCCTGGATTTCTATTTACTTAAACTCTGAGGCAGCAAGTGGGTAGTTGTGTGATTTACCTCTACCTCCTGGCACTTATCTCATCTGGGACATTTGAGATGCAATTCTAAACAATTAGCCTTCATGCTTGTCAGCATAAAGAATGAAGAATAGAGCTTGGTTTGTTTATTTGGGGGAATGATCATCCTACAAACTGCATCTACGAACAAGTACAGGGATCTGCTCATTTGGAACTCACTGCAGGATGAGGCTTTTTGATACCTCATCAGGGAAAAGCAACAGATTTTTAAATGGATTTTTTCATTTGTTTGGTTCTCCCTCGCCCAGGACTAGGCTGTTCCCCTAGGGCTGGCTTGTTGGGACAATACCAAGGGCACACAGTGCTGCATCGCTGGTCTTGTGCTACTGGTGTAAAGCACTCAGGTGTCTGCCCAGCAGTAAATACCTTAGCTGAGTATATTACCTGGAAGGTTTTTGAATAATACTGTAGGAATGGGAATAAGAGAGATGGGTCTGCAGCAGTCCACTGTTTCTGGGCTGAGAGCGCGCTGCCTTGCATGGGTGGCTTGCAGAAGAAATCAGTTTCCACAAGAGGAGGGTCCTCAGTATAGAGAGAGGACATCTTCCATATCAGACCCCTTCAGAGCATCTTGGGGTTGTCTGAATTCCTTTGACCTCTCTGAAGTCTTCACCCTGTGGTATCTAAGAACTCACAGGCCAACTGTGAAAACATGTCATTCAACTCACTGGTGGCACGGAGGAAAGATGGGTATTTAAAACTTCAAATGGGCTGAGATTAAAAGATTCTGAGCACCCAAAGCTCCTTTTGAATGTAATGGAAATTTGCGTACTCAGCAGCAAAAATAAGAGATATTTTTATAGAGCAGCACCGACTGGAGCATTGCGAATCTCCTCCCAGGACTCCTGATCCATTTCTCCCGTCCAATTATGGCCCTTGTTGCACTCTGTTTGCTATTACTTTGTATGTAATGAGGTGATAGTTGAAGTATTTCAGCTGTAATGGATAAATGGTCATTAATTTGCCTTGAAACTTGCCTTTCCCTTTTAAATATTTCCTCTCTTTTAGACATTGAGATGCTGAAATACTTGTATTGCCATGGAAGAAGTTGTTTGTAATCATAGCAAAAGTATGTCACCAAGTGGTCATCTGTCTTGCCGCCGTGCATTAAAAGCTTTGGATCATCTTCTGTTTTGGAGACTTATTTTTAGATCTGTACTTTTTGAATGTGTTATTGGCCACCAGTCAGAGAACAGCGGGGTTAATATAGCGCTTGGTGGAGCTCGCCCATCTGTTCCAGTTTCCATCCAACCATGGAGTTTTACGAGAGCTCTCTAGGAGGGTTTTGAGTTATCCAATTTGTAGTATTCTCTAATATAATCAGCTTGGTAGCACTTGAAGAGCTCACTGTGCCAAACAGGAGGGTATAAAATTTGCTAAGAAACAAAGGAGCTTAGAAATCTGAGATGTTTTATACATTTTCAGGAATTACGTTTATTTCAATTCCTATTGAAATTAGAGACTGGAACAGATGGAGTGATTGTACAGTAAGATGAGATTAGCCGAGGCTTTGACACTCTATCTAATGAGGAATTAGAAGGCAGACACTACTGATTGGGTTTTTCTTTGGGGTCTATTTGTGTTTTATTTGCCCTGTTATTTATGTCAACAGTAACACATCCATAAAGTCTGACCCAGTCCTATGGATGAGATAGATCATCAAGACTTGTTAAATTGTATATATGTCATCTCCTGAAATTCACAGGCGAACTGCACCATCTACTTTGTGGAGCCGTGTAAGTGTTGGTAGAAAGCAGATATTTTACATCGATAGGATTTTGGAAGATGCGTTGGCATGGGGGTTTGAAGTCAAGAATGAGAGGATGCCACAAGATTTTTGGCTGAGCTTTTCCTTCATCTGCTAAGTTACCTTAACCGCCCTATGCATCAGGATACTCCTTTCTTCGGGGTTGTCTTTCTAATGACGGGCTTGATCCAGCAGCATTGTCGCTTATACAAATGTTTGCACTGATTAGATATAGACACAGATTTTGCATGTAGATGCAGCTGCAGTGAGAGGACATGTGAACTGCTCTAATGGATGTTATACATATTCTGTGGGCAAAGAGTTTCTGGTTAAGTTTATGATGACAGTCTTTTCTCAGTTTGCATCAGCATTAAAGTCACAGAATTAAAGGAAATACAATAATGGAGATCATTCCACACTAATACATATGGGCAGCCATTTGGAAATTGAGATGTTAGTACAGAAACCTAATTAAAGCATTGTTCACCACTTGCCCCC
>VYZV01005100.1:0-59677 GCA_013401275.1 Pandion haliaetus | reverse complement strand
CCCCAGCTATGAAATAACCATGAAGTGTGGTGACTTTTTCTCCAAGCAGCCACCATGAAATCAGCACAAATTTTCCATCAAAAATGGACAACTGTGAAGATTAAACCAAAGAGCGCTGGAGGCATTAGATCTGTGCTACCTAATTAAGTGCATTTTTCTTCTGGAGTGGGAGGGCTTTTTTTCCCTCTGTTAACTAGCACTGGGCCTGGACCTTAGACATCCTATGGAGAAAAGAAAAACTAGAAAGGCTAGAAAGAAAGGCTTCCTCTTCTCACTACAGTTGTAGGCAGTTGCAGCCATTGAGGTACGGGTCTTTTCATTCAAGCGGAGCGAAACTGGTTTTGAAAAGTTCATGCATGCTTCCCTCCTAACACGTGCCTGTTAGAGGCCAGCTAACAAGAACCAAAGAGGTATAATAATCAGCTGGAAAGGGATATAATCACAGGTATGAGAGAGAGAGAAAGAGATGAGGTCAGAAAGCTTCTGAGAAATGGCATCAAATCTTTACATGATTTCCTCTTCAGGTTTTCTGTAATTCCTGTCATGTGGGTATTCTTTGAAACAGAAGGCCCACAGCAAACAACCCTCATTCAAACTGTCTTGAGGGTTGCTGAGGTTTGAGGTAATTGTATTTGGTATGATTAATTACTGCTGAGGCTCCTTAGGCAAAGGTGACAAGGAACTGCTGCTTTGCAGAGTGCAGGGAGTGGGGCAGCCACCTGCGGGAGCAGAGGTTGTAAAGCTCTCGCACCCCAAAGCGACATTTGTAGCCCAGTGGTTTGTCCCGAGAGGGTTCCAGTGAGTGAACCCTTAGCTAGCTCTGGGGCTTGAAGGGGCCTTAGTGATATATGTGGTTATGCTTATCTGTGTATCTCTACAGAAATGACCATCAAAGCCCTGAGCAAATGCCTGTTAACTAAGAGACATTTAAATACAAGTTCCATCTTGGGTAATTCTGAGGTTCCCATTTTCTGGTCTTAAAATTAAAGAAGTGCTCTTTAATCAGTGTTATAAAAGGGAATCACATCGACCTGAGGTTGTAGAAAGTGAATTTCCCAATTTGCAGCTAGCTCATGTACTGCTGCTTCCTTGGCTTCCTTCCTCACTGCAATGCCTTTTGGCTAAGTCCAGTCCTGGGTCTGGACTGCATATTCCAAAGCCCTTCTCAGAGCTGAAGTTTTCATAATTGCAACATGGAAAATACTGAAGCTGCTTTACCTGAGATTGTGTGGTACCACAGGAATCCTACTGCAATTAATGAATATACTGGTGGGACTGAATGAACGAGACGCATCCCAAAAGACTTAAAATGCACCTGAGCAGGTAGGGCTGTCATGGCAGCTTAGCAGTCTCCCCTGCCACCTCTAAAATCAGATTTTGTTTTATTTTGTGCACCTGCGATATATCATTTTCATTGTTTGCTTGCTTTTCTGCGATGTCTGTTGCTCCTCTGCAGGTTTTGTTAGGAACTATCAGTCCCTGACAGCTCTCCCCCAGGAACAGCTGGTGCAGAGGAGAGATGGGTTGCATTCTCTTCTTTGCCTTACTTTCTCTGTATCAGGCGTCTTCGCTGCTGAATGACTAATGTGACCAGACATCCAGTCTGCGTTGCTGAAGAGCTAGGATGTGCTGGTTTGCCCCTCTTTCCCCTGTCCCTTTTCTCTCTTCCTTGCTGAGCAGTTTCCTACCTGGTAGAGGCTGATGGACAAGGCTCTCAAAATCGCTTATTGGAGGGAAGAACCATCCTGGTGTAATTGAATGGAATGGAAAAGGATGGGTTGTGTTTCTTTTACTTCTAATTTACTGACAACTGTGGCAGCTAGGGCTGGTAGTTGAATAACCTCTCTGAGACTCCATGTTTAAATTATATTTTTATTATTTTCCATTAATGCTGTCCAAGACAAGGGAGGACACTTTCAAAGTTTTACAAATGGAGTAAGACACCCAGGAGCCCGTGATTTTCAGTGGGAAATGATCATTTCAATGGTCCTTTGTGCCTTTGAAAACCTTCTCTGTTAAGGTTAGCTTCGAGGTGGAAGAAGCCCTAGTGTGGTTTAGTCCCTGTTACCTTAATTTGAAGAAGAAAATCCTTCTAAAGGTAACTTGATCATGGTTTATCACTGTCCATGTAGGGAGGATGTTTCTGATCATAGCAGACTATTTAATCTGTCTGACAAAAGCATAGCAAGACCCAAGAGTGGGAACCTGAAAGCAGCCAAGTTCAGGCTAGACATGAAATTTATATTTTAAACAGTCTGAGTTGTTAACCCTGGAAATAACTTGACAGATTCTCTATCCCTAAGCTGTATTGATACTGTCTGATGCAAATTGCACAGGGATACCGGGCCCGGCCTCCGTGCTGCAAACAGCATTGCACTAATTATTCCAAACTGATGCTGCACTGTTGTAGCTACTGGGCTTCTGGGACAGAAGCTGGATCTTCCACAAAGATATGTGCTGTGCTTTTAGACGTATCAGCTTCTTCAGAGCTAATTAAGCTGTGTCCGAGACACCACTTTATTGCTCTGTACAGCCCGGCTGAAGTTGAGTTCACAAGAGCTGTAGATCAAAAAAGAAGTTGCAGGCATGACTTGACTGTTTCTTGCTGTGGTTCTCTGCTGGCTGTTATAAACCCTAGAAAAAGGGGTATTATGACCAGATGATTTTTTTTTTTTTTACATTTTTATGTGCTCTTGAAAATGTGTGTTCTTTTTTGATGCCCTAAAAAGCAGCTAAACTTTGTTGAAATCCCTCCCATGGTGAAGTCTCCAAGTAGCAGTTCAAATCCAACCATGCTTGTTACTCTACACATTTAGAGTGTAATGTCATCCTAATTTCTTCCCTCTGCCTGTGGCCTTTCTCTAGGGATATCTGTTCTGAAAAGTCACATTGTTTTGCTATGTATGTTACTCAAAGCTTGTAACCACCGTGGCCGAATCCGTAGCACTGCATTATTTCAAGGACAACAAGGGGCTGAAGCTAGCCCCTTGACTTGTTAAGATTCTTTGCTGGAATTTCACTGACATCCTTGTTCTTCAGTAGGAACTTATCACTGTGCGACTCAAGATTTTAATTGAATTCATGTCAAAGCAATAATAGTGACTGGCTCAGCCTGTCCCAGCATTGCCACTGAGGTTTTGTTTGTTTATTTTTATTTTCACAGCTACCAAAGCCTTAAATGCTGCTTATCTGATATTGCTTCAATGGGGAAGATCAAAGGGTCTTTTGAAAAAGAAACTGAAGTCAAGTGCCCACAAGGAAACTCTTGCTACAGTCACCCACTCATTGCCAGGCTCAGCAGAAAGCTGAGAACCTGGTAAGCAGAGTTCAAATAAAACACATACAGAGCTTGATTCTGGCCTTGCTTCTAGGAGCAAATCAGAGTAGTCTTCCACATGGACTTCACCTAGATGGCAAAAGCTGCCACTAAAGTTAATAAAGCTACACCAGAGTGTGCAATTTGAGTGCAGGCAGAGTTAGCTCTTGGATGTTTTGTCGATTCAGCTCCTCCAAGAACCTTAGAGAGGACAGCTACCATATCAGTCCTGTTGTACACTGGGGAGAACCTGTTCTGCTAAAGCTGCTTATTGACTTCTGTGCAAGGTGGAGAGCACCACAGTAGGGTTGCCTCACATGAGTACTCCAACTGAAATGACTGAGAACCACGTGTTCCATGTTAGGGGTTGTAAGCCAGTGCTACTGCAGATTTTATTTTTTTCTTAATATTTCTTATTTTTCTCAATTATTCACTGAATTAAAAAAATTCTATTTCTTAAAGTGCAATGCTATAGAACACCCCTGAAAAGAAATAATGCTTGTCCATTTTTCTGGTTTTCTTCAAGTATTATTTGCTTTAGATGTTTTTGTTGCTCTGTTTTTTTGGTGTAGCCGTATAAAATTGTCTGTGTCTATTAATACATTTTGCATGGCTGGCCTCAGGCCAGCAAATGTACAGGAACAAGGTTCTGGTCCCTCCGAGGTTCACATCTTTAAATTTGCAAGGAGGAACAAATCCTCCGAGGAACAGTGCAGAATCAACACAAGGTCCTTGGGTGCAACAGATTGCCTTGGGCTGTTTACTGTAGCAAATATATTTGTACAAGCACATTCTGGCAGTTGGCTCTCTGTGGACACTGCAGGAGCAAAAGGGGAAGAAACAATTTACAAGTCCTCAAATATACCCTGCTCAAGCACCTGTTTTTATTTTGAAAGACAAAGATGCATGATAGGTCATTGAGCTGCTGCAACTAAATAGAAGGCATTTTTTCCATTGATCAAGGCTATGTTTCAAATCTCCACCATCAAGATTGCTCACAGGCACCGGCTAGACAGGACAGTCCGGTCAGAAGCTGGATGTCGGTAGCCCTAATGCTTTGTGAATCAGGTGGCAGGATCAGGGCCACCATTTTGCTCTCTGTTGGGTCATGTTGAAAAGGATGCAGGCTGAATTTCCTGAGGAGTGAGAAGCCCCGTGATCCTGAGCTGTGAAATGTTCAAGTTTATCTTATCTTCATGTAGCTGAGCAACTTGATTCAGAAAAGTCAAGATCAAGACTGAGTAAGGGAAATGAAGGCAGGGATCTCAGGGAAGGGACAATTCTGCTGTCACACTCAGTGCACGATGTCAAGACATGACATCTTTGCAGTGGTATAGGTGTAGTGTGTCTTTCCTCCTTTCAGAACTTGGTCTCCCAGCTTGATCATCTAAACCCCTTCAAGCTCTGCTAGATTTTGTGGGCTGAGCAAGAAGCTGGTATTTCATGAAACCCATGTGAAAATTGGTGGGGTGCCAAGACAGAAAGCAAGACAATCATTAGTTGCGTTTGCCTGACAGAAGATTCTCGGCGGGCTTTTATTAATAATAATACTTTGTACAACTGGTATCTTTCATCCAAGGATATGCAAATATTAATTGATTGAGAAATTCCCTGTACTCAACTTGATGGCATTTCTTTGTTTGTTTTTGTATAATGCAATAACTTCTGAATGTCACATCTCGTCAGTACAAAACTTGGGGAAAATGTTCTATCCATCAATAAGCAGAGCCTTACTGGTTTGAAGAGAGAAACACCAGCCAGGAAATGCCAAAATGGAGAGGACAGAAGATGGAAGGGAATGGAACACCTAGAGCAACGGAGGTGAAGGAATAGTAACAAGAATAGAGCAGCCAGAGGAAGCTATTATAGTGAGGAAGATGAAGGAGTAGACAGATCATTTGGTATGTGTTGAGAACTGTGCTGGCAAAAGCAACACGAGCAGGTAAACTGATAAAGTATTTGAAGATTTTATGGAAAGTCAGTGGCAGCATTGGGAACAGAACCAAGGCGTTCTCATCTAGGACCCCCATATTTTAAGTGCAAGACGAGCCTTTTAGGGCCAGCCTCTCAGCTAGTATGGGCTGGCATTGTATGTGAAGCAATGTCTATTTATGGTAGCTGCAGATCTAGCCTTGGATATCTTGATTGGAATCTACGGTGGTAATTACTCACACTCACCATTTGTATTTTGGGACTAATTAACTATTCCAGGTTCCTATAAAGAATATTGTCAACTATTTAATGGCTCATTGAGTTTAGCTGGATTTCTAGCTTCTCTTTTACAACTTCAACAGAATAGTTATTGTGATTTGTGACGTCGAGTAACAGCTAGTGAGCTGTGAGCAAACCATGCGTATTATAATGTTAGTTCTACCCTTTGACAAATAGGTTTTAATTGGCTTTACATGGATTCTACTTGATGATACAAAGCATCCAAAGATAGGAGATATGGTAGTAGAGTTTTTCTCAAAACATATAAAAGCAGTGCCTTTGTGCTAACGCATGTTCCGCAGACGATTTTCAACTTTAGACGACGAGCATGAATATTTAAAATTAATTCCTATATGTGTTAGTCTGTTGGTCTTGCATCTGCCTTCATAAAGACATTGGACCCAAGGTCTTCAGCCTAATGTTGCACTAACAAAAGAACTTCAGACTTCGGACTAGCTCAGTGCATTGGCTGTTGAATACTTCCACGAATGTCTGTTTGTCCAGTGAGAAGTGTGTACTGTTCTGAATACGTAGTCCTAATTTTGGTTGCAAGGTTTTTAAAAACATGGCCTGGAGTACTCCTGAAATTACTAATTGTTCAAGTAAGTCTTTGTAACTCACTTCCCTGCATTTTAGTAAGGAAATGCATTTGTTGTGATCTCAAAACTGCATTTCTCAAGATAACAAGTTCCCATGCTATAGCACCCTATCTGAAACTACTCTGCATGAGGATCTGACAACATGTGTCAGAGATACTCCCAAAGTACTTAATTGCCACCTCTCTTTTAGTAGATGGAGAAGGCAGCTTGATCACAGACTGGCTGGGGCTTTTTAGACTGAACCTGTGCCCTCGCATTTCCTCAGAAAGAAAACGGGAGAGTGGTGAAGCTGAGAGAGCATTTTGATCTGGTTACGTCCTTATCCTTACTCATGCTTTCATGTAGTTTTGGTGTGTGGATCGCAAGATGCTCATAGCTGAGGCTGACCAGGACAAGGGAAAGAAGGAACGAGTGACTGTTGGAGATTCATTTATTTACAGAAGATTTTAGACTTTTTGCCACTCACACATAGTTAAGAGGACAAATTCTGATACCTTGCCAAAGGTGTAGCTCCATCCTCACAGTCGCTCCATTACCGCTATTTCTTTGCCCATTTAGCTTAATGTTGTGCCGTGTGATATCCAAACCATCAAGGAATGGGGGCAATAGGACAATTCCTATTTACTTTTTGCATGGACATTGTTGTCATGGGTTTTATCAGCCTGAAGAATGAATTGGGAGGATCTCAAGTGTTTGTAAAATACTGGAGTTAAAACCAATTGAACCTTTAATTCAACTTTAATTTAGTATTTCAACTGCCAGTGAACAAAGATTGCAAGCTCCTTTCACGTGGAGCAGACATGGGATGGTGACCACTTTAAGCTGTTGTCAGGCTGAAAGGAATGAAGGCCAATTACCCATGGGCAAAGTTCTGTCTCAAATTCTCTGAATCATCCGTTCAGTTGAACAAGGGGAGAAAACAGAGCCCTTTTGTTTGCTTTTTAGATAACCATATCAGCTATTATTATTGCAAAAGAAGTAAACACCAAAACACATGAGGACTTGAGCAGGAAAAATATTAAGGACACTAGTCAGTGAATTGAGAGCCTGCATGTCAGCAGATTGACAACGTTATCAGGGGACAGAAAAGGCTGGGAATCAGGTGTGTAAGAGGCAGAAAAAGACTGCCGAGAGGAATTTATATTAGTTTCCTAATACATGGTTCCCGTAATATTTTCTAGTGCCTGTCTCATCACCATATATTGTGCATAAAGAAACTGCACCCAACTGAAGTAAACATTTTCTTTTGCTCTGCAAGATTTCATCTGAGATAGGTGTGTAGCATTAAATAATTCAGTGTCATCAGTGTCTGTGATGTCTGTTAACAGCATTCAAATGAGACTTTATGGAAGACAGACTCAATCAAAAAAAAACAATCTCCCAAAGTAGTTTTTTGGCAATAGGTCTGCTAAATCTTTAACAACCTTCTCTCATTCTAAATAGTGAAGCCAATTTGCAAATTCCTAAGTGAAGGATTGCATGTGCAGACTTGTAGGCCACAGCGGTATGACCCAGCTTGTACGCAGTTTCCTTGTTGCACAATCTGCACCTGTCACCTATGAGATAATGAAGAAATCCTGGTGGAAAAAAACCAAATGGAAATCTTTTTATTGTCATTTTGGCTTTGCTGAAGGAGAAGATCAGCGTACGTGGAGGTGGGCAGTTTATTTGGCTGAAAAGGCAGGGAGAGATGTTCTTGATCACATTTTTTAGTTTGATATTCTGCACAGAGACTGGAGTCACTTGTGCACTGCTGAAACTGTAGAACCAAGACTTTGAATCAGGATTTACTTTTGGCTGCATGGTCTCTCTTATGCCCACAATAATGGCATCATTATGTTTCACTTAAACACCAGAGGACTTAAAATAATAAAACAAGTAAGCACAAAAGCTTAAAAACAAGAGATATAACTGATTATTCTCCTGATAAAGGGTTAACATTTATCTTCCATATCTAAAAAAAAATGCCCAAACCCTCAAGTGAAAAATGTGTCTTATGCAATCTGTATTGAAGATCTCTTATCCAGGCTGCAGATTTACTGAGTGTCTTAAACTGGTGCCTATGTCTATTACACACAGGGACCTCCCGGGCATAAGGACAACCTCTCCTTGTTTTCAGTCTCTACCAGGAATAGGCAGGTTTCAATTTTAGTTTCATTTATTTGTCCTGCTTTGTTTGTTTTGGGGTTTGGGGTTTTTTTTTTCTTTCTTAATTTCACCCTCCTTCTCTGCTGCCCTTTGCTGGGAAACTGTCAAGCCTGATCCTCAGCTGATAAAAGTTGCTGCAGAGGCATTGGCTCTGAGAGGAGCTGCACTGACATAGGCCACTTGCTTTATGCTGGACTACTAGAGAATGGAGAAAGATAATAAAGACCACTTTCCCCAGAATATTTAAAAGCCTCCTCACCCCAAAGGCATAGAACCCTGTGGTGGGGACCTTTCTGGATTAGGTGGGGGGCAGAACACCCCTTCCAGCTGGCCAGAGCTGACCCTTAATGTCTTCTCTTGATTTGTTTTCACCTGCTGCATTTGCTTTGCTTGCTTTCAGTGAGTGAGCAGGTATGGGTCCTAGTCTCAAACTGGCTTACCGCAAAAATCAATAATTTGGATTGGGTGATGGCTTATATATAAACAAAGCTTTTCAGTTTTGGCTTCATTGATATGTCTCAGTGCATATATGCTTTGAAAGTTCCCCCAAATATTAACCACCATTATTAGATAATCACAGCTATCATACATGGAGATCATGTTCATTTCCTTCCCCTTGCCCCAGGTGTGCAGTTTGACTCTAATAATGTAGGAATCATGAGTTTTTAAAGCACAGTAATTTTTTTTCTGGTTGAATTCGATGGACATCACAGAGCTGAGAGAAGAAAATACAATCCATCTTCTGTGAAATGAACTCAGTCATCCTTCCGTTTATTGAGTGAGAGGGAATACAAAACAAATCCACAAATGCCAAAAGCAGTCTACAAGGGATCATTCCATTTCTTTTTCCATTTGTTTCCTTGATTAAAATGATTTCTAACTGATTCCTCTCTTAATTTAATATGACAAAATATAATTCACTTGAATATCCTCCCGAACCCCCCTGCCAAAGTTTGTGCTTGGCCAAATTTGCTGGAAATAGGGTGGTGATGTGGAGGGACTTTGGTGAATCATGCTTTTGCACTTCAATAATCTCTTTACTATAACTGTGGAAATGTGACAAGAAAAATTCTAGCCCCATTAAATTCAGTGGCGGATTCCTGGTGATTTGAATGGGCTGGCAAAGTACCCCAGTGGTGATCGACTGATTTCTTCCGAAATGAGAAGAGCAGGTCATTTAGCAATGCTTTTCTGCCTTGAGCTTATTCTGCTGGCTGCAAATAGGCCTTTTGCAAGTGTTGGACTGGTAATTTCTGTGGTAAAATTTAATCCCAGCTATTGTTCACAGTAGACCTCACACAGCGATCCTGCACGTTGAGTAATTCGCACATCCCAACAGACCTCCCGCAGGCACGTTCTGCCTTTCCTGCCTGCGGCGGGAGCTCTCTGCTGTTCATGGGTCCTTCTGAAACTCCCGGTCCTCTACTCACTGTGTAAATAAGGTTGGTTGAACTGAAACACATGATTAATTTTGGCATGAGTCAGACCAGCTACATAAGAACATAGCAAACAAGACCAGTAATCCATCCAGCTCATCGTGCTGACTCTGGCAGTAATGCCGTAGGAACAGGGAAGTATGTGTAATTCCCCAGTCGCAAACCTTTTCGGTTAGATCATACAGTGTCTTTTCTGTTTCCTGATTGAATAAATATTTTTGTGTAGGAGGTAGAAGTATTTCCAGCATTCCACAAGGATTATGAATGTATCCTCTTGGCAGTGACTTGGGGCTAGAAACTGTTATTCCACTCTCACAAGAAACCCATGAAGTGGCTTGTCCAGCATCATCCAGGGAGACTGGGGCAGAAATGATTATAATCCCGATTACCAACCCAATTTTGTGCCTTATCCACAGCAAGGTCCTAAGTCCCTAACAGCTTCTAAATGAAAGGATAGCTGAGGTCTTTCTGTATTTCTGAGTAGCTGTGGCTATTCTTTGAACTCTAGTGCATAATAGAAATGAGTAATGGAACCGAGCGTATAATGAAAACGAAGATCGTGAAGAGCTATCTTTCTGAAGCAGTACAAGATTATTTAGGAAAAAGTTTTTTCCTCTACTAAGACCATTGTTGTTATATCAAATCTAATATCCTGAAATGAAAAGAAAGTCTTAAAAGTTGAAATAGAAGAGTAATGAATTAAGAGCCACCAGACATTGTTAGTTTAATACTGCATTTTAAAGAGCTGAATTTAAGTGAGAGATAATTTCACTAAGACACCATTAGTAATTTTTCTGATTTAATTTTAGAGACAGAACTGAAACAGGAGTAAATTTGTGCATCTGCAGCGATTCATACTGGTGGAGGATCTGAGCATTTGCGTTCAGATATGGAGCAGGATTAGCAGCCCTGGAGACTCTGTTCTCCCGCTGCCTGAGCAACCCGCCCCGGTAATGGAAGTGCCCCTTTCCCTTTGCTCTCTCCCTCTGCCCAGCCACCACCCAGACCCAGTGCTGGCAACGCTCTGGAGGATGCCACGGAATCCCCAAAGCCAACATAGGAGGGTAAATTAATGCTTAATTAAAAGCTGACATAGGAAGGGAATTTAAATTAATGTCCTAATTAATGCTTCGGGTTTAGTCCAAATAGGAAACTTAATGATTCTCCTTTCCCTTTTACAGCACTACACTTACCTCTGAGTAGGGATGAATTTTGGCTCATTTGGCCCCAATCCTGGAAAAAATCCACATTAAAAAATGTCTTGAAGCCCACCCTTAATTCTAGTCCTGCCATGCTTAATTGCTGGCCTGGATAGACATGGACTTAAGTATTTGATTAAATAAGGTGGAGCTATTGGGAAAATTTTGCATAACTATCCCCAACTTGTCAAGCTGGTTTGACTCTTAAAAAACTTAAAATCCTGTACTAGAATGAATAGCATTAGTCAGTACTGCAGTGTTTCTTAGCAGAGTTGGTATTTTTGTAAACGTCACTTCTTTATGATCAAGAAGAATCGAAAGTCTACTAGAGCAGCAAGTTTTTTGTGAAGGAAAATGAGAACAGAAGTCTTTGAAGGATTGAGACAGCACATTGACCCTATCAAGGTTCATTTCCTTTAACAAATCTAGGTTTATTCGTGACAAAGGCTTCCATTCAACAGCATGTGAAGTATAACAGTCTCAAACTAAAAACGGTTAGGTATTTAGGTTGCTCCGCTGGCTGGAAAATTAGCTTCATGGAATGGCTTTTGGATCCACCCTATAATTTCAGAAGCAAACGCAGTCCCCCAACTGTCTGCACAAATGCTGAGCTGCAGTACTTTGGGATGGATGGCATATGTTGTAAGGCAGGAGGGTGAGATTCTGCGCCTATCTGGAGGGAGAGGAGGAGACACAGCGGTGGACTCCAATAATGCACATATAAGTGGTAGATGAATTGCTGAAAAGTGTATTTTTGGTATCGAGGGCTGTATTTTTCTTTATCAAGGGCTTGATAAAGAAAGTAGAGGATGAAACACTCTGGCCTGTGCCATGCGGGTTGCATGAGGAGACCTATAATACTGCCTTGTGACCTTACATTTTGTGAATTGATGGATTCGGCACAAGTGGCATTAGCACCAGTGTTGTAATACACACTTTATCAGTCATGTGAGTCAGTCCTGCAGAGAAGCAAGCAAAAATGTTTCCCTGGCTTCCTACACTCAAAGCTCTTTTTTTTTTCCTTTCTTCTTTCCTAGATTAGGAAAGCTGCAGGTTGAATTGCTTAAACCACACCAATTTAGTGCATTGCGCACTCAGATAGAAAGTCACCATTAGTAGGTAGGTATTAAACTTCCCCAGCACTATCGGGAGGTCAAACCAGAGACTAAGTCACTGCAACGGTACAGAAAGGTTTGCAGTTTGAACTGCTGAAAAGGCACCTGTCCTTGCCTTCTCCTCCAACCACTTATTTCTACCCAGCATGGCTCTTTGTGCAACTGCCCGGTGAACTGTGCTAGCTGAAAAATAACTAAGTCCAAAAAAAAAAAAAAAAATGGCTAAAGGATGTGCTTAAATACACGTCAAACTGTGAGCCCCCTTTCTTGTAATGTATCAAAGCAGTTTACCTCTGCTCTTTTTATGATGTGAGGTGCTACATGAGTCAAATTACTGGTTGCTGCTTACGATAGAGAGAAGGAATGCTGTATTCCCGGCGCATCTGGCATTGCAGTCACCACACCTACTTGTTTAATCTATCTGGATTCATATTGCATGCGTCATGGCAGGATTCAAAGTTGAGCAGAATTGCTCGTGCAGTCATGGGAGGAAGAAAAAGAGGTGTGTATCAAAAAAACCAACATTATAGCTCTTTCTTATATAGTTTGCCTTCTGGGCTGTGAGCCCTATTCAGAGTTCACCGAGGTTTTTCTCTGCAACCGCATGTGCTGGAAGACAAACTTGTGTCAGAAGCTGAGATACTCACCTAGTCTCATGGTTCCTGCAGACTGGCTTTAAAAAAATGAAAGATGTTCTAATAATTATAAAGAAAAAATGCCGTGAGTCTGAGAAATCATCACAATAGGTGGCACTAGGATTGAATACGGTTTTGACTTTGAATAAGATTCCTATTGAAATCAATGAGTGTTTTGCGAGTGGTACTGCTCAGGCATTATTGATTAGTGACTGATAGATGATTCTTGTGTTTTTCAGCAGCAGTATCTCCCTTTTTGTATATGCAATTTTCTCTCTCCAGTCAGTTTCTGATCCTTCTAGCTTTAAAAGAAAATTGGTTCTGGAAGTTTAAGAGTATGGACTCATTTTGTAAGAATCAGTCTGTGCATTTCTTCAGGCTTGTTCAGATTCCAGTTTGAACATTTAGGGAGAATAAAAATGGTGTGGTCATGTCCTTTTGTGGGTAGGGGTAAACTTCCCTTTCCAGAAACCCTCTCTGTCCTCTCTAACATTCATGGGCACAAGAAGAAACTTCCTATAAACTGGTTGAGGTCATGCATCACATGGAATGTCTGTTAATCTGGAGGGCTGCATACCCAGGGCAAATCCAGCTCCCCAGAAAATGAGCACATTGGGAGCGCGCGTGTATTCAGCATCAGGGCAGGGGGGAAAAAGCCATCCGATTCTGAATCCAGCTCACGATGCCTGGATGTCTGCAATGTAGGAGCATTTCTCATCCAGATACTCTGGCTCTAAATGTTAAATGTTTTTTTTATTAGCAGCTCTTCTATTGTGTGCACTGAAAGATGAGTCACTGCCCTTCAGAGCAAAGCTGGGAATCAATAGACCTCTGTGAATTAGATAATGCGCTAAAATATGGATACCTACAAAGGCATGGGAATTGTGATGGTGACTAATGGGTTAGTGGAAATATACAGTGAAAGCAGCCCAAGCAGACAGTAATCTTTCTGGAACCTTCTCTGAGACCCAATCCACTTGTGATGGCTGAGCACCTTGCGCACCATGCTCACGTGGCAGATGAGAGGATGTGAAATTGAGCTCCCAGGCCCTGAAATGCAGAAAATGAATCTTCTGCAAGACTTGCCTCTTAATGACAGAAACCGCCTCAGGATTGTTTGCTGCGGAAACCAGCTGCAGACACCGCACCCTGAAGCCTGATTAGAGAGACATAGGTGGGTGACAGATTATTATTCCCCTTTCGTCAGCGCTGGTGAGACTCATCTGGAGCACTGTGTTCAGTCCTGTTCTTCCCACTGCGGGAGAGACATGGACATACTGGAGCAAACACAGCGTAGAGCTACAGAGACTATTAAAGGATTGGAGCGGCTGACCCTGCTTTGAGCTGGGGGGTCAGACTGAGGCGATCTCCAGAGGGTCCCATCCAGCCTCAGCCCTTCTGTGTGATTCAGTGAAAATCCAGTACCATGCCAGCTCGATAACCTTTATGGAGCACTCTCAGTAAAATTTTAAAATCTATTAAGTCAGAATAAATTCAAGCTTTGTGTTAGCTATCCAGGAATAGTCTCATGGTTGTCGGAGATGTTCTTTCCCCTCTCCAAATGTTGCATGAGCAGCCTCCAAATCTTTATTACAGTTGCCCATTTTATCTAATGAACCTTGCTAGCTTCTGAATTAGTCAATGAGTTCCCTAAAACCGTGTTAGTTGCAAGTAATGTGAGCTCCCAGAACATGCTCATCTATACCAGTTAAGTTTGCATTGGGGATTTTTATTGTTGTTTCCCTAAACAGAGAGGATAGCCTCAGGCAGATCTGAAAATTGCATCTCTAGCCAGTTGGGGGAAGTGAAAGTCAGAAACAATCATCAATGAAATAAATTTTTCCTATTGGCACATGACGCTCTGGACTTCTCAATGCCAGGTGCTAACTCCCTTTGCCCCCCAGACTCCCACTCCAGACTGGGAAGGGGAACAAGAGTCATAAAATACAGTTTGGCATGTTTCAAGATAAAAGGCCATACTGAATCCCTCATGTGACTCTACAGCACAGAGAGGTATAGCTAGAATGCAAAGATTCATGGCTGTTGGTTGTACGCTAGTATAATCCAGTGGATCGTGTGCAAATCACTGAGCAGAACCGCAAAAAAAAAAAGAAAATCTGACATAGGTATTTATGCAGCCATTATCTGACTCCAGACTTTTGCAGAGCACATTGCTTCAGTGTGCCTTTCCTCCAAAAAACCATCTGACATAGGCAAAAGTTTTTATCCCTGTGCTAGAGATGAGAGAGGCTCCGCTGAAGGCAAATGACAGTTATATGTTTATGTATCGTTTGAAGACTTGCCCAGATTGACAGGGGAAGTTCTTGGCATGGCAGTAACCAAACCTGAACTCTTTCAAGTCCCAGGCTCGTATATTAATCATCAGGACATAGTTCGGAGACATTTCATGGGTAATATTGGTATAAATATGTAAAAACACCAGATCTAGCCCACAGAAAGAACACTCAGCTTTATTGAGGTAATGGGAGAGTTACAGCCACGCAGTACTATCTGGATATCAACTGCAGATTATTTTATTTTGCAAGTGTTTTTCTAGGGCAGCTGGTGTTTGGGTTTTGGGTTGGGTTGGGGGGTTTTATTGTTTGTTTTTTTAAAGGTAAGGTTTTGACTGGGTGGAGAGGAGATCTTAGGGACCAAGGCACGACTTTTAACATCTTCCCCATCTGACAGGCCTTCAAAGTTCTGTGCATTTCAAAGATGACGAAATTAATTTAGCATTTCTTTCACCAGCAAGGAAAATATGTTGGATGTGAAAGCATGAGCAACTGGGAGGTGAATGACAGATCAGAAGGGACAGATGTTTTATAGATTGGTGACAGTCCTGGTTGTCTCTTGCGGTAGATTGCATTCAGTGGAACCGTTCCTGGCACATCCCTTTCTGTGTGAATAAACTCAACCATGTGGAGAAGAAAAGGAGAGAGGAATTTTGCTTTCCTAATTAAGTGGTTATGGCAATGCTGAGCAAAAATAAATAAGTGACTTGACTACCTTTGTTATCAAAGGCCAGAAAAATACAATAATTCGTTATATTTTACTTATCCACTAGTTGCCTTGGGGTAATTATCACACAGGCTGTGATACATGTCTATATATATCTAGCTGACAGGTATTCTTAATGCTTGAGGCCTTTGACCTAAAGCCAGCTGATATTGATTTAGATTTGCTGTAGATCAGATCTTCTTCCTGGAAAAATCTACAGGTTAAATACTGACTTAAAAAAATTACTCAAGGTTTATACAAGTGTAAATGCAAGAGAAGACTTCAGCCCCAAAAGACCTGTCCTGTAGCAGAGAGAAGAAAGCCCATGATTTCTCTGTCTTTTGCTTAAAATGGGTCAGAAACCCTGCTGGATTTTTATTTTTTAATTCCTGATGCTGCTATCACTGAAATCAGCAGCATCTCATACAGCTCGTTTCATGGAAACAGGATCTGCACTGAGATGCTTCCCCCACCCTATACCTTGTCTTCTAAGCAGAAATTTCTAGGGAGATGTCTATTTTCACATCAAATGTGAGTAGCAGTTTGTGTTGGGGAGTGCATGTGGCTGACTTGGCTGATTGCTCACTAGTATGCGGAGGGCAACGGCAATCTTGTGTAGAGGCCATCTTTTTCCTAGGAATGTTAAATTCCTCCATTCATCATCAAGGATCAGGGCAACTAAATCCAGATAAACCCAGAGCAACTGCACTGAAGTCTCTGGAGGCTTACAGTAGCTGACGTGGGAGTAGAATTTGGTCCAGAAGAGTTATTTTTGCTTAGACAAAAACAGTCTCTGCCAGAGAGTAAGCTCAATATAAATGTTAGCTTTCTTCTGTAACATAAACTTCATTTTATTTGGGGAAAAAAAAAAGATGTATGCAAATTCTGCTTTTAACTGCTTTGGTGTAAACTGGGAGTAACCCATTGACTTTCAAATCCTTGCTCATTTAGAGATATTCCTATCCTTATTTCTGTGCATTAACCACGAGCTATTCTTTCCTCAGATGAAATGCAAATCCAGAATAAGACAGGGATTTTTGCAGAAGCCTAACGAAGTTAGGAACCCAAATCCCATTGACACCCAATAGAATTTAGCCATGTAAACTTTCTTTACTTCTATNTTAAAAAAAAAAAAAAAAAAAGTGCTGGCAGTTCCTTTAACTTACTGAACATCTTTTAGAGAGTGTTTTATATGATTGAGTGCTGAAGAGCTGTCATAAACCTTTTCATTTAGCAGCATCCCCAGATAGATAGCAAGAGGAGATTGCAGTAACAGAGAAGAACGAGAAACAGAGGATTTGCTACTCTGCCTCCAAACATTTCTCCCCAAATCCCATGTCCCACTGTCAGAAATGCAAAGTGTCTTAATTATTCAGAGGAAGAAGGATGCCCTCCTTTAACTTGTTGGATAATTATGCTGCAGCTACAGTACCCTTAAGTACTTCACTAGTTCCTGTGCCTTTGAGTCAGCTGAAGTGTTCAAGTGCTTTTAGATCTGAGAGTCATTTATGGGGAGGGCACGGAGACCTGCTGTTACAGAGAAGGAATATCAGGGCACACGCAGCCAAAATGTCTCCTCGTGCCTCTGAGTCTACCCAGACCACACAAGGCAGGGTTCATATTGCAAACTTCAGTTGGTAAAAAGCTAGTGGCCAACTAACTCAGCTCTCATTAGATGTCCTTCTCTTGGAAGGAGGAACCCAGCCCCGGGGCTTCATTCTGGCAGCTCATAACCCTCCGCCTGCCTTTGGGAGCAGTTACTTGGAAAGTATAAAAGGATCCACTGTTTGGAAAGAGGGGAAGTTTGGGCTTTTTGTGGGCACAGCATTATCTAGCAAATCTCAAGTCATCCTGGAATATGACAGCCTCTAGCCCGCAACACACAAAGTGTTAACGCTGAGAAGATATCTGCAAACGTGTGCATTGTTGAAGCTCCCACGGGCTGGCAAAGTTACTGATTCTCTAATGTGTTAAAATATCCAAGTAAAAGGGATGCAATGCTTGGGTGTGACGGTCTGATCCTGCAAAGGGCCTGATCCTGCAAAGTGTCAAACGCTACTTTCAGTCCCTCCTCTGGTCCCTGGAAGAGACGCTGGCCCAGCACCGGGCAGGATTGATCTGCCGAAGCTCCAGGCGCCGAGCAACAGCAAGCGGCATGTGAGAAGTCACACCACGAGAAGGCTGAAGTGCTTATGACAGATCTTTCCAACAGTGAAAACTGTCTTTTTCCCTGTTCCTGCATTTAGCTAGCACCTGTCAAAGAAGATTAGAAGAGGGAAGATGACATGGAATTAAGAAAAAGATTTCTAGTGGCCAGAGACAGCGATAAAGCCCACTGTGCTACTGCCTGGTGTGTCAGACTGCTTTCTGCATCAGAGACCTGCCTTATTAGTAAAGAAAAAAAAAGAAAAAAAACAACCCCCAACAACAATCGTAAAATTGTATAGGTTCTGCTGCTGGGTACTGCAGGTATTTTCTTCTGCAAAGAAAATAAGTATATTTCAAGTCAATTGATATCAGAAGCGACATGCCATTTTTTAGCTACCTAATTTAATATGCTTTAAGACAACCCAGGATGTAGATGGTGAATGCTTATTGCTTCCGCACAACCAGCCCCTTCTGCAGCATCTTGAATTCAGCATCCAGGATGACTCTCTGAAAACTTGGCAAAATCCTTTGCACCAGTGTTTATCATGTTGCAGCTCAGCATGAGCAGAGCTGGCAAGGGCTGGTGCTGCATTGGAACATATAAGATATTGGAGTAATATAGGTGCACGCACCTCTGGCAGTCCCTTCCTAAGCAATTCTTTTGTGATATCTCAAGTCAGGTCTGAAGTCTTTCAGACCATAATCTTGGAACAATTTGGGAAGTAGGAGTTACCATTTTTATCACTACGCATGCAAGTCCACAGATGAAGTTGGAAGACCCTCCAACGCCATTTGAGAGTCCTAGCTTAGTGGCATTGTCATAGATTTTTATGCTCTGGTGACCAGACAAAAAGGCAGAGACCTTTGTTAATGGGATATGCTAACTTCATCTGTGGCCCCTTAAATCAGAAGGGCTACAGTTTAGGAGTCCTAGGTTTTAGTTTGGTATTTCTATTGCTGGGTGACATGGTTTTTCATTGTATGAGTTTTCTCAGTAAGAGAAAATAACTCCATCCCTGCCTTTGAATAGTTTGGGAGGTACAGGATGTGTTTTGAAATGCTTTATCAGAAGTCCAGGTTTCCTTTTAGAATTACTGTCATCTGAGTATAGATCATTTGTGCTTCTGGAGACATCGTTGATTTTTATTTTTTTAACTTCTGGGAATTTCTTCCTTTGGAAACAATTGAAACAGCCCTACTTTTCTTAATTCTTTTGCCAGAGTGAAAAAATATTTTCCATGAACTATCCTTTCCTTTTTTTTCTTTATTCTTTAAGGTTTCATAGTTTTTATGCCAGTGAAACCATGCACTTCAAATTCTTATCCCAAGGTTTTGAGTTGATTTTCATGGCAGATACGAGCAGTGATGCCTGCACTGATCTCAGACATGGTTTATTTTTATTCTTATATATCAGCAGCTATTTGTCACGCTACCTTGCAATGTGGGACTCACTTTTATATGGTTTGGGGAGATGTAACTCATTTTCTGTTTAATCCACTGTCTGTCAAAGGGAGAGATTTAAGATAGAATACTGTGGGCTTTCTGACATGGTTCACAATTTTTTTTTATATGTGTATTTATTTATTCTCTGTGCACACTCTGTCTGTCATTTGTTAGGTTGAGTGCAAAAGAAAGTTGATTTTCCAATAGGTGTAATTTGAGAAAAACTCTCAATGTGGAATGGACTGTAGATGTGATTCTGCCAGGATTCTGGAATATTAAAAATGTCCTAGTGAACAGATTGCACTATCTCTCTAGTTCTGCTATGAGGAAAGTCTTAGCAAGTTTCTCCCCTCTTGTTTGTTCTCTGGTTAAAAAAAAAAAAAAAAAAAACTGATGTTGATGCTCTCCTTGGTGAAGTGCTTTGAGATCTACAGACCAGAAGTTCAGTTCCTGTGAAGAACCAGGTAGTTCTGTCATGTGGTGTTAGCGAGAGCTAAGGTGAACATGGGTACGGAGAGGTGAGGTGACTTGCAGAACAGTGACAAGTGAGAACGATGGCTAAAATCCCGCACCCCCAGACTGCGCGTTCTCCTCGGAAGAAGTAGACACTGCTGCTGGGTAGCAAAGTGGATCACACAATATCGTGAGCTGGAAGGGACCCATGAGGATCAGGGATCCCCAGGAACATTCCAGGTCAGGTTGGACAGGGCTCTGAGCAACCTGATCTGGTTGAAGATGTCCCCGCTCATGGCAGGGGGGGTTGGAACTAGACCTTGAAAGGTTTTTTCTGACCCAAACCATCCTATGAGTCTATGCTGTCAATCTTTTGTCCTGCAGAGCAGCAGGGAAAGCTAGCGTTCAGAAAGCGTGCTGCCACGTAGCACCCATCAGCTCTGCATCTTCACCTCGTCGTGTCTGGCACCCGCTGAGAAGTTCCTGTCCTGAAAAAAGCTCAGGCTAAACGCGGCAGGCAGACGAGAGGCAGGAGGAGGAAGGGAGCTGAAGACGCTCGCTCGCAGTTGGCATCAGTACTCAGAGGGGGAGCTGAGAACAGGCCCTGGGCTCCAGGCTCACGCTCTGGCTGGCACTCTCATTCACCCAAGCTGTCACCATCCTGCACCGTGCCGGGGGAGGCATGTCAGCCCTGCTCAGATGACTCACACCCATCCAACGTGACAAAAAGCTAGGGACAGCATCCTGCCTAAAAAAGTTAAAAAAAAATTACTCTAGACCTTTCTCAAAAAAACAATAATAGGCACAAGTGTAGGTGTAAATCTTCCATCGAAAGAAAAAGCCTTCAGGAGACAGTCATGGGGTACCAGCTGCCAAAGGACTAATCTCTACAGCCCAAACTATATTCCAGGAAGCTTTGCTATGACTGAGAACGTCCTGAGTGAACTGGTGGTTATTTTAGGCAGTCTCCTTCCATCTGGTGTGTCTTTAACTCTAAATAGGACTTTTGTCTTTCTGGAGTAAAGTTTAAAAAAAAAAAAGTCATGCTTGCTTGGTATGACAACAGACTTGCAGTTTCTTGAAAGAGAATTTGGCTTGGGAAATAGTCCTTCCTAAGGGCGGCTTGACATGACAAGGAGTGAAAACGCACTGTCTAGTGCAATCAGTGGGTGAGGCAAATGAGCATAGGTCTCATTTGCTGAGGATATGATGCAACGGGCATAATACACAGCAAAAGTGAAGGAGGAAACTGTCTCGGTCCCCAACGGTTAAAATCAGAGGATGTCAAAATTAATCTGATGCAAAACTCATATAGTTTATCACTTAGGTCTGGTGTTGAGGGCAACAGTCGGCTCTCAGGCATCCTTTCTGGCCAGTATGGCTCAGCTGATGGTGTTAAGCCGTGATAAATGAATCATGAACCTGAGCCTTTAAAGCTATCATGGATACTATGTGAGGTTAGTGCAAGAAAATAAATATCTTGGAATGAATGTTATGTTATTGCTTTTCCTTGAGAGTCTGGTTCCATATCACCTGACGGCAGCCTATAAATTTGAAGGCTCCAAACACCACAAAAGGCAACTTTGAGGCGAGAGAGTGTACAGAGCACTGATGAGATGACAGTAAACAAAAGAATTAGGTTGTATTACCAGGAAGATCTCAAAGAAGTGAGGTCTGAAATAGCCTCCCGTGAGATTTGGACCAGACAATGATATAAAGGATGCTCTTGAGAGCATTCTCTCATTGTCAGAAGGATAGACTATAGAAAACCAGCTCAGAGAGATCTTCTCCATCATTTCTATGAGTCTGTATGGTTAAGTGCTGTCAAAAGTACGTCGGAGGAGCATTTCTTTTGGATTAGACACTTGTTATCGGTCTGGAGTACTGGGCAATTGATGATGTGAATTCATTGATGCACTGCACAAGGTACATGAAGGCTGAGAGCATTTGTCAGTCTTGGATGAGCCTCTTCCCAGACAAAACTCCAGCACCCTTGTCGCTTTAAGGGAGTTTATTACTTCTTAGTGAAAAGCAAGGAAAGAAATATAACAGATGAAAGGAGACTTGTGAGGCATTGCAAACCCAGCTGCATAAACCAGGTAAAAATGGAGCAGATGAACTTCAGAACTGTGGCTCGAAGTCATTTCTGCTGTGCACGCATAGATGAATAGAAAGCTCATGGGATTCTTAAATTGCTCCATGCCCTTACCAACCTCTCGCAGATTTCTGAAACTCCAGCATGGCTGATCTGAAACTCTATGATAATTATTCAATATTATTTGTTTACCTTTTGGTACCGTCTAGGGAACTAGTCACACATCAGCCCCTGGCAAAAGCCATGTACAAAATCAGCACAGAGCAAGTTGCACAGATGGGCACAATGACAGGGATGGGCAGCACAGCTGGCTTTAGGTCCAAATTTCACTTCGCTTTCCAGGCGGGGATTTTAATCAGAAGGCCTGCTCTCTACAGCATAAACCTATGGTGGGATCTGGTAAAATTCAGGCCTCAGATCTTCCTTTGAACTTCATCTCTGACTTCTGCAATCTAATTTGAGTCATGCAAAATCTGGACTTAAACTTGGGAAAAGCTGGGGTTTTTTAATTCTTCAGGTTTGGCTCTGTATGACTGCTGATGACTTGCAGTAGCTGTTCACTGTTTGACAAAGAAATGCTTGTGACAGTACACGTGGCTCTTTGACTTTTGTGCCCTCTGTAATTAGTCCTCTGAGTCTTAACCTGAGCCAAGTTGTTTTTGAAAATCAGGATCTGCCAGAGCATAACTGTCCAATCAAGAGCAGTTCAGGAGGTTACTTCCATGCCTGCATGAATGAATCAGCCAAAGAGTAGATGGAATAGTAATGGGAAAACACTAGCATTAAATAAATAAAGACCAAGAGCAATAATCACATAGCCTGAAAGAATAGTTGTAAGGAGGAAGAAAAATGGCTTTGTTGTTTAGGGATTAAAACGGGGTTTGGGGATCTGTGTCTTGGTTGCTCTACAGTCCTGCATGATGTCAAGCTAATCCTGAATCTCCTGCCTCTGTTCCCCAACACCTACATAGAACAGCATGCCTTTTTTCACTAGAGAGTATTGACTTTTTATTTGCACTCTTTACTACATTTCATTACGTCTGTGGGCAACAGACCCAGAGACTTGAGACCCCTAAATGCAGCTTCAGTATTTAGTGCAGACCTTAAGTGGTTTGCCAACCTTGCCTAAGTCTTGGACGGTACATCCCAGAAGTAGGTAAGTATTAGTGAGATTACCACTGACCGCTATAGTTGGTGTGTTAGAGCTAGGAGAATCACTTAAGAGCTCATGACCCATAAAAGCCGACTCAATTGACTTCTCTCACTGACAACATTTTTAGGTTTAGGCTGCGGCTTAAATGTCTAAACCACATTTAATGTTTAAGCTGACACATCTGATACTTGGAAAGGGCTAGGAGCACACACGCTGTCAGTGTCAGTGGCTCAGCTGTCAAGTGTTAACTCTTCACACTGCACTTAGTCACTTGTCATTATCTACTCATATTTTTGTCACTGTTTCCAAGTGAAAAAGAGACAAAAACCTGGATGGGAGTTTGGGCAGTGTTCTCAGAACCTGACTTAGAGAACTTGACTACTGCCTTACTGGATCCTTTGAGTGATCTAAATGAGGCACCTACATTAGATGCTGGAAGTAGAAAGTCGTTAGGAGATGGGCCAGGAAAAAGTTCCTAATGCAGCCAGTGGGAAGCTCTGCAAGGCAGCGCAGCCTCTCGTCCTGAACCAAACCGCTCCTCGCTGCCAGGAGGAGCCGCCGTCGCAGGAACGTAGCTCCTCTGGCTTGGGAAGGTGCCCTGTTGCAGACACTGCGAGGGAACAAGCCGACGGAAAGAAGGAGGACAACAGCTTGTCAGATTTGCAGAAAGGAGAACTTGAAGGAAGAGAAGCTGTCCGGGATTGGTCCTAGGTAAGCAGATCTCACGTTGGATTTCAGAAGGAAAATCTAGCACAAGGATCACCATGTGTTGCTGGGAGGCTATGGTAACGTATAAAGGTTTTGGACGACGGGGAAGGTAGAGGAGAAGGGTCACCAGATGGGAAGACAGAACAAACTGGTGTTGGAGATTGTCTGGCCTTCAGTCCTGCAGTGCAGCAGGGAAGGGTTTCAAGGGAGGGATGGGGTAATTCAGGGCTCAAGCTATAGGGCAGGGAACTGGGACACTGATCTCTAACCACGGCTTTTCCAGGGGCAGTCTATGCAGATATGAACAAGACAGCTACGTCCTGACCCCCAAAAGTGCCTACATATCCCATAGGGCAGTAGAAGGTAGGAATTACAGCTTTGCTACCTGGGCGTTTTCTGCCTTTGAAAATGGGACTTGAAATGATACCTTCATGCCTCACACTGCTGTTATCAAACTTAATTCACGGATATTTGCAAAAGGCTTTGAAGGGAAGTACCAAGTCTTATGAAAAACCCCTCTCTTATCAGTGAATCCCTCTGCCTGTGCTCTATCCACTGGGGCGTCAGGACTAGCCCAAATAAATCTGATGATTCCACAGTTGGCTTGGGCTGTGGAGGCTGAAGATGAAAGTTATTCAAAGCTAAAACTGTGATTTTAGGCATGCATGAAGCTGGTGGAGTGTATTAATTCAGCTGTGAAGTGGAGAAATAGGATAGATATCTCTCCAGACTTACGTAAGTGACATGCATCCCTTTTTGGCTGGTACAATAGGTTTCTTGATGTCATCTGCCATTAAAATTCATTCCTCTCTTGCCCCATGATCTTGATTGTTCTCTCTGATGGGAGTTAGGGATTAAAATTGTATATACCGCTTGCATCACATGAACTCTGTAATATACTAGGCCTGGCTTGGTTTCTTTCTTAACCTCAGAGTAGTTTCACCATAACCCATTTCTTAGTGGATTTTGCCGTGGACAGAGTGGAAGTACACAGGTATTTTGGGAAGCTATGGGACTTGGGAGTTCAGCCGTTAAATACTAAACTCGGCAGGTGGGAAACAAAGCGCGCCTATAAAATTGAAAAGGTACAAAGCAGGCCTGAACAGCAACGAATGGCTCGGAATGGGGCACAAAGAGGAAAGCCAACTGACCCTTTTAATCGCTTCATTCAGATCTGCTAGAACAGAGGCATCGAGGGTAACAGAAACTACTGAAGAGTGACACAACCTTCATCCTAGGGGTAATAAAGCTACATCATTTAGCTAAAATTTTACCTGAACTTATCGCTGGGAGGCCCTGGCCTCAGTTGTTTTATTTGACTGAACTTCCTGCTGTTCACTTAGAAAGAAGATCCAGGCTCCTTTTCATTGGAATTGTATTAAAATTGCCAACTTCTAGAGTCAGGAGTGAGTCAGAGGAGACTATGACGAGGTTTCAGTGTCACTAACACTCTGAATACATTTCAGTTTGGAACATATGGTTAGCATCTTCTTTGAGCCCCTGCTTCAGCAAGAAGCAGTGAGTCACGCTGATGGGGAAGGGCTTGGGCTTTTTTGGTTTTCTTTTAACAACGAACATTTCTTAGGATAAATATAGGCTATTTGATAGGAACACCAGGGATGCTTGAAATTATGCTAGCTGGATAAACCAGCAGGTAGACCCAGAATTTAGAAGGGTGTCAGAAATCTACAGGTGATCTCTGGCTACTTTAAATACCAAATGCCATCCACTTTGATTAAAAGTTTATTGTTGGTTGGGACTGCAATTTTGCATACTCTTTCCATGCCTGCTCACAAAACAGAAGCCTTGGTTTTGGAAATAAAAATTAATGTGCTACATCATCTGCTAAAGTGGTAGAATAATTTTGATATGCAGAAATATAAGACTCATTATGAGCGCCGTTAGTTAACCATAAAAATCTGAAATTGTGAAACCCAGAAGACATCTGCCTTGTGTCTAGATCTATCTTTTTATGTTCCATAGACAACACGCCCGTATCATAGACCTCCAGTCTATCTCTGGTGCATGCTGTTAGCCTCACATAAATATATGACACAACATATATCTTCAGGGTTAGCTTTGACAAGACAAGATTGCAGTAATGGTCAAAGGCAAAAAGCATTAATACGATAAATAACATTTCACATTTCAGTGCAGCAGCTCAAAGCTTTTAATTCACATCAGATCCTTGTGGAAGAGTACACAATAGGGGGGAATGAGGCAC
Source organism: Pandion haliaetus (assembly GCA_013401275.1). NCBI lineage: Eukaryota > Metazoa > Chordata > Aves > Accipitriformes > Pandionidae > Pandion > Pandion haliaetus. The sequence goes on along the minus strand of VYZV01005100.1, from coordinate 33,794 downwards.
TCAGAGGGAAAGCCAATTGCCTAAAATCTTTAGTGTAGTCAGTAGCACAGTCCTGAACTCCTGCCCTGCTCTTAATCACCAACAGACATTTTCTTTCCTTGTGGATAGAGTAGTCTGTATAAAATATTAATATTCTCTTGCTCCTTTGAATGTCTCATATATGAATTCTTTAAAGCAGGGATTATCTCTTACCATGTTTTTAAGCAGCACAAAGTCACGCAGAAGAAATCATGGGTTGGAAAGACTGACATAATAAATGTTTGTGACATTCTCAGACACTTCAGTAATGCAAGTCCTCTAGCTGGAGAAATCTGTACATTTTTAAAGCAAGCACAAATTTACTTCTCAGATGTTTCTGTGCTTCTCTTGGTAATTTCAGGGTCCCCTCCGGACTGGGTGAAGCTCAAAGTCATTCACTGAGTGCAGTGCACGCATCTGTGTGCTGATGTCAGGCATAAATGCATCTTTCCTCCTACTGCTATGGCAAGTTGTGATCCTGAATCCGAGACCCGTACTTGAGATTATCCCTGAGAGGTAAGGGAGGCAACAGCCTTGGCATAATATTTGGCTAGAACAATCTGTCATGGGGCTTTCCTTAGCATTTCGAAGTGCCCAGCATTAACCTAGCACTCCTCAGCTTGGCACAGCAGGCAGCGTGTGAAGTAAGACAGCCCAGGATCAGAGCTCAGTCTCTGTTTCTATCCCTAATTTATGTTCAGTGGGAACAAGTCTCTGCGCCTCTTTGTGTCTCCATTTCCCCACCTGTGAAGTGATGCCCAAATCCATTGTAAAGCTTTAGCTAAGAGTTTTGATCATGAAATCGGAACTAAGGACAAATTTGAGTGACACCTGGCAGTGATGGTTTTACTTGGGTAGGTGTGCATTATTTCAAGATTTGTGTCTTCCCCTACACAACCTCTTCTCGATTCGTAAATCATCAACAGTATGACTGTGTCAGAGCTCAGGGTATCTCTGGATGTATTTTAGTTTTTTCAGTCCCTGCTCTGAAGAATTCTGATCCAAATCAGTGAGAAATCATCTTCTGCCTTGCAAACTGAGGCACGGTATAATTAAGATATTTGCCAGATGCCCTCCAGTGTTCACGACAGAGCCACAGACTGACCCCAAATCCCTTCTGCCCTCACTTTCCCCACACCTCAGCCGCAAGATGATTCTTCCCCTCGTTTGTCTCTAGAGATATTTATATAACATGGGTACTGAAGTGTGTCTTTTACGCAGGCTCCACTTTCATCCACAGCAACTACATTTAGTCCTATCTTAAATCAAGCCCAAAGGCCTTGAGAATGTTGCTTGCACATCATCTGTCAGAGGTCTTTCTACCCGAATAAATCTGTGTACACCCAGAGCACACCAAGGGAAGGATCAAACAATTGACTTCTTCTAACAAAACATTTTTCGGAATGGGACATCAAAATGATCATCTGACACAAATCATCTGTTTCCTTTCTCTTTTCCTGCCTCCCCACCCTTTTTATGGAAGGAAAAACAAAGGCATCCTTTAGGATGGTATTTACAGTGCCATTGTCTCCAGTGCAATCATGACATTTCATCACAGAGCAACACCTCCTGCCTTTCCAATTACATTAAATTTTCAAGATGTCTCAGAGTCAGCCCAGAGCAAACTAGATCAGATGGATGCCTGGCTGCAAATATTTCCAGGCCCCCTTAAAGAACTGTGAAAGATTTAGGTGTCTTTAGTCCAAACAGAGGTAGACAATACATTTATTCTATTCTCTCTGTGCCAGTAAAGTCCCAGGGACCAGACTGGAATGGAGGAGAGGCAGATGGAAGGGAAGTGGTGACGAAATGCAGCCATTCATAGGTCAGCTATGGTTGAAAACACTAAATGTTTAATTACATGATAAAACCTCCCACTTTCACCTGAAAATAGGTTTGTAAAAGTCAGGATCAAGGATGTCTACCTTGGGTTTCTCTTTCCCCCATATGTCTTCCAATTCTCCTGTTTGGCTCTTTAGTTTTGTGCAAACTGACATGGAAAACCATTTTCTCTGGCCATCTTTTAGGAGAGCAAGCTGGGTAATATGGAGTCCTCTTGAGTGTCTGCTGGTGTGGGGAACAGAGCATACGGCCGGGCACCTCCAGTCCATGAGAGAGACCATGTGGGGAAATTTCAGAGCAAAAGCATCGAACCTAAGTAGACCTTTGGGGTGCTTGTCCCAATTCAAACTCCTGAGTCCAGTTTCTGACTGATCCTGAGATGCACAGGGCAGGAGAGAGCAGGTGAAGAACGTCTCTGCAAGTCATATATATTTTGACACTATATAAATAAGGTCTGCCACAAATCTCGTCCCAGCAACATACGATGTTTCTGAGGCATTTGGTATGCCTCCTACCTTTGAATTTGAACTTCAAACTCTAGCTTAAACCTGCATTCAGCCTTCTTCCCAAACTGTTCTTGATCATGTTGTATTTAATGACTTTTATTAACAAAGCAAGACTGGTAATGAAATTACTAAAAATGTTTATGGGACAAATTTATTTAGAAAGATAAACCTGCTAGAGGACTTTGGGCTCTCCTGGGCTAGACTCTCCTAGCTGTAATTATTATTACATAAACAGCAAGTGAGTGTGGATCTATTTCATTCTAATATTAAGCAATAGCTTTTCTTTTAATCTCTTAATGTTTTCCCTAGGCATTTTGGAGGTGGTAGGGAAGAACCTGAGTAATAAAGCATGAATCTAATGTGCTAGCAGGAATGGGAAGTATCTATGCGATGTCAACATTGCTTTGTCTCAGATGTTTACCAATAATGAAACATATAAAAGCTTTCTTTTGACTAACAGTCTGCTGCTGCTCATTGAAGTGAGAGAACAGATGAATCTGCTCTGGACTCTTACTCTATGCCCTGTGCATGCGCCTGTGTGGTTCCCCACACAAGCACCCCCAAGACAGAAGTCCCCATAAAGTATGTGGGGGGGTTTTTTTCCGGTGGTAAAACTGGCAGCTTTTAATATGAAGTTTACTTCTGCATTTGGCCTTTGGGAAGAGCAAATTTTCTGAGTGCCTTTTACAGTCTTCCCCATTATTATAAATTAAAATTGGGTTGCTGTAGCCAGCTGAATGAGCATGGGCACACTTGTATCAGCCGGTCTTCACATCCAAAGCTGTTCACATCTGCAGATCAGAGCTCCTGGGCTGTCCAACGCTGGGCTCCTGCAGCTCAGCTGCTGGAAGGCTGCGCTTCCCGTGCAAGCTCATGTCAGTGCTGTACAAGCATATGGGGTTTCTGCTGAAGGATATCTGCTTTAATGGGAAACCTGCTTTAAACTGTCTCGGACCTGTGGAAGCAGCTGGTTTGGTGTCTGTGCCTGTGAACTGCCAGGTAAATTAGGGACAGGCTCTCCTTGACTTGCTCAGGGGTTATGCCATGACAGTACAGACTGCTGTCAGCTCGCCAGAGCTATTTGCAGATGGATCTTCCGCTGTATGGCTCAGGTGCTGTGAACTGTGGACATCAGTGATTCAGAGCAACGCGGGGAAAGGACATGCTGGGAATCAAATCTGCCTGACAGGTGAATAGATTTGTATTTGCAGAGGCCAGCTCAGAGCAAAGCAAATGAGCGACTGTCCTTTCAGCTGCTCAGCCATGGCCAAGGGTAAGCCAGACCTCCTCTGGAACAGGGCGGGCGATCCAGCACATGCCTCCAAAATCTTAGTCCAGGCCTCCCCAAGTCAGCGTCTAGGATTAGGACTTGCAAAACCGCTGGCCTCCAGTGGTGATGGGGCCAGAGCTGAGAGAGATGCCCTGAAGTCTGGCACTTGTTTCCAGTAGGAACTATCAAAGTCAGTGGCATTGCTCAGGGTGGGCTCCTCTAATCCATGTTGTTCTGTTCGGTTGCCACTTACGGCTTTCCACACTGATTGTGCTCCCTGCAGCAAAGGTGATTTCCACTCCCATAAGCTGATATTCCGTAGATGAGATGTGTAGCTCTCTTGTTTTTCCATGAGTTTCCTTCAGAGGAAATAAGCCCTATGTTGAAGCAGGGCAATGGCGGAAAGAAGAGGTACAATAGTATTAACTGAGGGGAGTCCACACTGCATTTTACCGCAGACGTTTTCTTTGAGCTGATTAAACTTCCCTTAATAAATTCACCTGGGGAAGTTGTAGAGGGTACAGGATTTTTAAAATGGGCCTGTCATCACCAGGAGTGCACTAGTTGCTGTTCCTCAGTGACCAGCACCAGGACTACGACTCGAATAAATATTTCAAGTTAAAGCAACTTTAAAAATGTGTTGTAATCAAGAGCGGAAATTTATCTCCAGATTCAGCACTGCGGAGGGTCAGAAGCAACGTGTTCAAGAGCGAAAGGGTGGAATGAGTACTGTTGGCTTGAAAGCATGCGTGCAGCCATCTGTCGTAGCGGCTCGCTGACAGAGCAGGTCGGCACAGGCTGCATCGCCTGGGTCGCGGCTGATGTGGGAGCAAGCCAGGCTTTGTGCACTGGTGGCGAGCAGAAGCAAACTCTTGCCGAAGTCCAGGTAGGATTGTAGGACAACAGAGTCATCGTCCTCCAAGGAAAATCGAGGCCATGCTGGGAGCCAGAGTATAGGTCTTGTCTCCAAAGGCACAACCCGCATTGATCAGACAGGGTTAATGTGTATTTTAGATGAGTTTTCTTTGCGCTCTTCTGAAACAAGATGACTTCTGGAACAGAGTGAAATAACTTTGCAGAGGGTGACTGAGAAAGAAAACCTCTGCTTTCCAAGAGTTGGCAAGGGGTTATGTTGCTTCAGACCCAAGGGAAACGTGTTTCATCAATGTTGAATGCTTTGCTCGAAATAAATTTTTGCCTACCCTTTTCTTCCCTGTTTCCACCTACCTGAGGAAAAGAAAAAAATCAAAAATCATTTCATGCAGAAACTGCTTTTCCCCAGAAGGGCAGGGCTATGGGAGTCTCTTAGATATCCTCTGAGGACTTTGTTGTTGTGGTTGATTTCGTGCAGAAAACATTCAAAAACCATAGCAATGAGAGAGTGTGAAACCCCAAGATAGATATTAATTATTGCTGTGCAGGAATGTAATAGCAACCAGGTTTGCAGTTATTGATCCTCATGGAGTTTGACACAGTCAGAGGCAATTTTGGGTGGAAATTTGGGAAATGAATTAAACACAGTTTTCTTTTAATAGGAATTTATAGGTCATTTAAGGCTTAATGATCTCTATCCAGAGCTATTGGCTTTGGAACCCTTAGGAGGAACACACAGGCAGGGAAACAGCCCAGCTTGCTGGCTGGGGAGAAGAAGCAAGTGCCCCGAGGACATCTGCTTAGGAGTCAGACCGTGGCTTCAGAAAAGCAAAGGATAAACAAGTGCTGGGGGAAGAGGATGCAACAGGAATACAGCTCTGTTGGGTCCCAATGGGGAAAAAGCAACAAAGGTCACTGAGGTTAGGTAGTGATGTAAGAGCAGAGAATTTATGTTCATTTTGGAATACACACCTAGAAACTATAAGCAGCCTTGTGGGGCGGTGAGGTGGGAGGCATCTGTGTATAGTAGCACTGTCGAGCTGGAGGCAAGGAAGGAATACCGAGTGTAAAATCATGCCAAAGATTTCAGCTCCCAAGAAAGAGCTTTTTACACCTCCGGTCTCTGGGGAGAAAGGAAAGAGAAATGAGAAAGGAGGGAGAGGAATACAGCAAAGACAGATTGATTTCAACTGCAAAGAAATGCTTTCCACCAGAGAAAATGGAGATGGAACAATTCCAAAGGCAAAGCTCAGATGACTTGATGCTGCTAGGAGAGACCTTAAGCGCTAAGCACGTACAGGCAGGACGTCACGTCATGTTACAAGTTCTCCAAATATCAAGGGAGAGTGAGTTATATATTTTTCATGAGGAGGACCTGCAAGTTGCAGAGGTTAAGCTGCAGTGGGATAAACGTGAGCACAAGTTTTGAAGAAGAGCTTCTCTCCAAAAATAGTGTCAGGAATGGGAAGGGAATTGAAAGCGATTAGAGGTTTGTCAGCATTTTTAGACAAAAATTAAAATCACTAGCGTCAATGCTTCATTGAGGTATTTTATTGGTTTTGCTGCTTTGGTGGTAGTCTGCAAAACATGGTATTCTTGATGAAAATCAGAAATCCAGAGCTAAAATCAAATGTTTTGTTTTCTGTTGCCAGGTACAGTATGGTTGATTCGACCTTTCTATTACTATTATTATTGCAGTTTGACGTGTGAGTTATATTTTTAATAATTTTTTTTTACTTTGCTATACGCTGAAACACAGAAAGAAGCAAAGCTGTATATCATAAAGCAACGGTCACAAAGGGAACTTTTTAATGGAGCTCTTAATAGCTGTACTACTGGCTTTGACCACTGCCACCTCCTTCCTAAATGGGAATAGAAAGCATAAAATGTCTCTCTCCAAAATTCTTGCCTAGCACTATTATGAATATTATAATTAAAAGAGGTTATGGAGTACTACAGATGACTGACAGGGTGGAACTGGAATAAAAGTTCATAACTTCAACTTTCATGGGCATCTTTTATAACCATTAATTGGATGTCTTTTAATAATAGTCTGGACTTTTTCAGAAACAAATGCTTTAGGAGATGTAATATCCTGCTTGGTGTTCCTGATACGGCAGTCTAGTGCATGTTGGTATGGGAAGGCTGTAAAATTATTTTCTTTGAGAGAAAGGTTCAATATTGTATTATTCTTGTTATTTTTTGCTTCAGGCACTGTCTCTCCCACAATGCAACGTGGATGACAAAAGGTGACCCCTTTCTTCCCCTTAGATTTATAATTTTTCCAAAGTCTGATGTTAACAATGAATTACCATTCCTGGAGCTCTGTATTTATCAGGAGTGGCAGAGGAGTTAATTGCATAGCCAGGGAGCTATGCATTAAACAATGCCTGGCGATTTGTTTGGAGGGTTGTTTACTGTTACTACTCCGACCAAACACTGCTGTGCTACCCTTCGTGCTGTTTCAGCTTCTCTTCCACTTAGTAAAAACAGTGGATAACAGACCAGTGAACAGTAATGTCAAGGGATTCTTCCCCCCCACTCCCCCAAGAGCTAGTTTCTGTAACAAAATATTGTTTCTTAATTATCATTTATCCACTTCATTAGGTATTGTCAGCAATGGAATAAGAAATAGGGCTGCTAAGATGATGCACATTTGTATTTATTTTGTTTCCTGGGGAGTTGGAGATCGTTTAAACAAGCAGATGTGTTAGAAACACTAAAAGCAGAGTTTTCTGATGGGCAGAACACGGGCTGGGGCTCGGGGCAGCCCTGCTTTGTTTCTGGGTTTGTCCAGCCGCTGCCACGTCACCAGCTCAGCTCTCTAGAGCGTGTCCAGGTGATGCTCCAGCCTCCAACCTGGCACTGAGGTACCCTCTGGAAAGAGCATTTCTCTTCCTTTCCCCACCTCTTGCTTCTTTGGACATCTCTTACTGCACATATAGAGAGAGCCCAGCAGACCGCAGCTTCGGTCTCCTTAAGGGTCTGTAGGTATTACCACACTGCAAACCATAGTGAGGAGAAAATTGTTGTAGAAGTGACATCTCTAACTTAAAACAGCTTGGCATCGAAAGGTACTGGGCTCCCCCAGCTGTCACTGACTGTAAGAGGACACTTGCTCTGTAGCAAGGTGCGTTAAAAGGCTGGTCAGAGCCACACAGCTTTCTTTTCATTAGCAATTACTTAATACCTGATTAAGAAGTGGTAGGAGCGAGCACACTGGAGGCATGAATAATCTGGAAAAGCCATAGTCATGAGTATCCTTTTGAGTTACTGGAATACTGTAAAGATGGATTTGCCATGTTTTAACTCTTTATAATCTGTACATTTTCAACAGGTTATCTCACATTTCCTTTGGAATGAGCTCGTTACCACTTTCTGAGTAATATGGAAGAAAAAAGATGGAAACAGGGAAATGAGCGAAGCGTTCATTAGACTTCCTATGGCCTCTGGTAGAGATAAATGAGACACCTGCTCCAGGATGAGATGTGCAGCGGGTATCTTTGCTGCAGAACCTCAGGAATTAAGTGAAGCAGGAGGTGCTCAGCTCAGACCAGTTACTGCATATGTTAGGGGAAAATTGGGACTGTATAAGGTCAGAAGCTGCAATGTGCTGGTTTCCTTCTCCGTGGGAATGATGAAATAACCAAGGAGGAGGGAGAGACCTTTCACGTCTCTGTTTAGTGTGATACATCAAGGCAGTAGTGTGGGAATGGCCCAACAGGGAGGTTCATTTCTCCTGCTCAGGTTTTATCCTTTATAACCTCTGTAGCTCTCAACTGGGGGATACAGTAAACTTCATTTTAATCGGTTCACCAACTGATGCTCACCTCTGGAAGCCCAAGTAGCTGCTTTGCTGATGGTGTATTGGTTGCTCAGATGCTGGACAGATGGGAAGCAGACAGAGGCTGGCTCAGGGACTTGGCCGGGGAGGAGGCAGAACAGGCAGCATCGGTCAAGACCTTGAATTCTTGTCCCAGTGGGGACTGCTGGCGTGTAAATCGCTGTCACTCAGCGATCTTCATCTCCCTCAGAGGAATCTTCATCTCCCTCAGACGGGCTGAACAGCTGCTCCTTCTCCCCCCTCGCTCCTCCTGCCTATGGGCCATATCCAAGCTTGATTTCTTTATTCCTGCTTGCTGTGTTCATCTGGATCAAAGGTCTGATGGGCTGTGGGTGGAAAACTCCCCAGCAAGACTCGCAGATAATAGTAGTGGCAATTCCAGTTCTTTGTGGGCTACTAATCACCTGTCAGATGCTAACATGGGGCTGGTGCTGCTCTCCCAGCCCCAGCTGGCAGTCAGTCCAGTCTGCAGTGGACCTTTTAATCTCTGCACTGACTTTCGTTGACAATAGCTCATATTTGTATAGTCACCCCTCACCTTGTCTCAGTTAAATGAATAAACATTTCCTCTTGTTATTAATTCACCCCTTTTTTTATTTTCTGCTGCTGTCACTCTGTCAATCTGTTCTGTGGCAGAGGCAGACATGAAATCCATTTGACTAAATAGAAATGCAAAGATAAGATGGCCCCAAGGACAAGCTCTGGGAAAACATGGGGAGAAGTGAAAGAAAATGAACCTCTAATGCAAAGAGTCCATTCAGTGATTTTTATATTTCTTTAATGATTGTCTAGTTTCGTAATGTTTCATGCAAATGAAAAGGGCATGGTACAAATGAAACATGGACTACCTTTTTATGCATTCATCATCAGCAATTACTCTTTGCTCCATATATTCCAGACTTACATCTAATGACAATAGCTGAACACACTGAATTGATTATAATCAATTAGGAACCCTTTTTACCTAAATAGAGAATTCTTATTCATGACAGTTTTTTATAATCTCCAAAGTCCTTATTTAAAATTCAAAACCAAGAAACTTTGACCCAGAAGAATGTGGGATATATTTTTAAAAATTCAAAACCAGAAAACCCAGAAAGATGACTTAAAGAAAACCAAATAATCAAGCATGCTGCCCATCAACCTTTGCTCTTATCCTTGCACTTTTCAGTTTTATGTGGAGGATGCATAGTTCAGGAAAAGGCGTACATTTCTTCTGTTGAAAAGAAAGCAGTGGTGACAGTGATGCTCCTTAAAAAGGCCTTGGCAGAATCCATCGTGTAGAAGAGGCAAGGGAAGGGCCAAGCACTTGCAGATTACGTTCCCCATCCTGCTTGATGCTCTGACCGACCCTTACAGACCTGCTGGAGAACAAACACTGCTTTAGTGTGCTTCAAACCAGGAGACGTGAAGCTACAGCCTGCTCTCCTCTGTCATTAACCCCTGCAGTCGCAAGTGCATTGCTGGTGCACTGCAAGGGACCCTCGCTCAGTACCACGCTCTGCTTTCTGTGCCGGCCAGTTGGGGTATCTCCAAAACCAAGTCTTTTCTGCCTGAGGGTGTTCCCTCTTGTCCTGTGGATGGCTGGAGCTGGATCCTGGCTCCCCGCACAGCCTGGCAGACCCAATACCACCTAAGAAAAGGCAGCATTATTCACCCAACCCAGAGGCTGGCAGGGCTGGAAGGTGAGGGCTGTACTTTCCTATTGTTCCCACGTCTGCCTTCACTGAAAGTCTCTCCTGCTCCTCCTCCTCACCTCTTTGCTTATTGAATTCCCTTTGCCTGTACATGACTTCAGAAGACGCTCCCTGTAGCCTGCACCCACAGGTTCGAGATGTAGATCTTGGGAATGGCAATCTAGATTCACCAACCGACCAGCCTTCAGTGCTGTCTCCAGTCAAAACCAGTGCGATGTAGACGTGCAGTTGTGTTTCAGTCAGCCTGGGAAGGTTCTTTAGAAGGATTGACACAGATGTTGGCCGTATTTAAAAACTAACATTAACCTGGATCTTCCCTGACACTGTTCCCATACCCTGAAGCACAGAAGAAGCAGCAGCGGTGACAAGCAAACCCTTTCAGAGACCAGCTTTGAAATGGACACCCAAAGGATTTAATTATTTCCCTGGGTCTGATGCTTGACAATTTCCAGTGCAACTCTGGCTGCTTGCGTATTAGTTTCAGTTGAGATTGCTGGCATGCAGCTAGAGCGAGAAAGTATATGGATTAATTATAGTCCTGGCCACCTGCTTCACCTAGCACAAGCTCTCTGAGTTTGCAGCTAATTTCACGTTGGCAGGCTCTGTCCTTATGACGATGGAAATGGAAGCGGGTTTGTACAACACTGCTTTAACCAGCGTAATAAATTCTGAATGCTCCACTCAATATTCTGCAAAATAGATTGGAAGCTCAAAAGTAGATTTTGCTCATTAAAACTGTGTACATTTCTGGAATGAAATAGGGAAGAAGTGATTAGATCCCACTCAGCCTCTTCTAGCTCCCTTTCCCTTGGGCTGTGATGACTTACGGAAGGAGAGCAGGATATTTTGGGGTAGGAGAACAGAGGCGGTAGGTGACTGCTGTTCAGGGGAATTAGCATTTTTTCAGGGCATTTCCAAATAAAGTGAGGCCAGCAATCACTGGCAGTTTCTCTTACTGAGGTACTTTTTCTCACCGTCTGCTGCCTCCTCTGACTCTGCCTTTGTGTAGGTTAAAGGACTGAAATGGCACTTTGGGATGAAGCTTTGATTGCCTGGTCTGTGTCTTCTCAAAGCTTTTTTATCAGGACACTGTGTTTCTCTATGCCTTAGTTTTCCCATTTTGAGTGGAAATGGGTATAATAGTTCTTATTCCTTATATCTGTCCTTTGTCTTTTGTATAATTTAAGTTGTAAGCTCCATGGGGTAATGAAAGTTCTCACTGTGCCAGCATAGAGTGCTTACAAATGTGCTGTAATCTTGTCCTGGGCTTCTAAACCCTACTGCAATGGAAATAATATAGCACTGATGAAGAGTCTGGAAAGCACTTGGGATTCAGCAATGACCTCTAATATGTGCTCTCTGTATCACACCACAGGGAACAAATCAATCAAAGAACAAGAAGTAAGGAAATCAGGAGGCTCAACAAGTTCCCTCACTCACCTTAACCTCCAAGGGAAGAAAACTGCAAAAGAGACAACCCTCTTTCCCTCCTGAATACAGGATAACACAATTGCTTTTCATGGCAAATTAAATAAGGTCCATTTTCTTTGCTATGTTTCTTTCCCTACCTCTGCTAGCTATGTAAGGTCTCTCTCGGTCTCTCCAACCACAGTCAGTCTCTCTCAGGTAAATTAAGAGTCTGTCGGTGTTGTCAGGGCTGGGTGACTGAACAGTCTCTGCCATGGGAGAAAAGCCGGTCTCAGCAGAGTGGCTGCTCTCCACTACCTGGTCTTGTTTCTGTTACCGTTATCTGAGCCCTGTGACTTTTGTGAATGCGTGATGCACTAGTAGATGATTTATGGGTGCTGTTTTGCTTGGGAGTACCAGGCAGAAGCAGGTATCAGAGAGACGATGCTGTGATGATAGGAGTAGCGTGGATACCTTAATAGAGAGCTGGAAAATCTAGGCTGCTCTGGAAAAGGTTTGATCCTTCTCCCACCTGCAAAGTGTCTACCCTGTTGTAACTTTACTAATGTGGATCCTCTTTCTTAGGGTCCTTAGTAGGGAAAGGGCAGCAGCTTGCAACGTTTGCTCACATGTTGCTTGTTGTGCACCACGCTCATGGGCTGAGCAGTGAGAAAATCGTTCCTGGATGCTTCAGTGTTTGGTTACCCATAGATTTTAAATTTCTTGTCTGGTCTTTGCTATTTACAGCTATCTAAAGTGGGGTTTAACAAAAGACAAATCACGTTTGTACAAACTCTGGGTTAAAAAGCCCAGTTTCTCTGTTGTACTATGAATTGCAGTTGGTCAGATCTTCCCGTGCCCATGAATCAAAAGGGGTCTGCCCTATTTTTAAAGAGGGTAGAGAAGAAAGATGCTGGAGTCTGATGTCTGAAATTAAATTTAATTAAGCTTTCTGCTTCTTTATGGCAGCCTGGAGTTTGTTTAGCCTATCCTGGTATCTGAAAAATCATTATTAGACCAATAATTTCTGATGAACATATTCTAGGAAATGGTGTCAATTATAACTGTGTAGGACTTTGTTATTTCAGTCTATTACCTGCAAATGAGTTATTCACGAACAAGAATTTCAATTGATAAAAGGCAAAAAATCAATAGGTAAGATTGTTGAGATTAATTCTGAGTTCATAATGGATTTTCCCCCATTGAGGTTTCCAAAAGCTTTTGTAGACTATCTGTCTTAGGCCTAAATTTAAGTTTCTTGGAGCCCAATTTGTGACTGAACTCAAGTGAAACTTTTGTAAATCCTTATTTTTGCATTAAGTTTGTTAATAATTTCAAAATTACAGCCATTGGGGATAAATTATGACACCTTCTTTGCCAGAAATTGCAGGAAGTTTTCTGGATGCAGTGAATGAAGGGATAATTTAGTTTAATATTTATATTATCATGTGTGTCAAAGGTCGGGATGCTATTGCGCAGGCTGATGTACCAGCTCAAGAGGACCCACTCAATCAGAGAGATTCTCACCTAAATAGAGAAGAAAAAGTGAATATTATTCTCAGTTTCTCTCTGGCCTAAATGCTTTGCCAAGGGGATGCTGTGGCAGACTAAAAATTCGAGCCTCCAACATCCCAGCCAAGTGCCGGATAGCTGTCTGAGCAGGATTATTACTGTGCTTGTAAAGAGCAGGTACCATGATTAGACTTCAGTTCTGACCTCATATTGCGAGGCACCACTGCCTTAAAAGCAAATGGGCAAAAAGAGCTTCGTTGTACTGGGTCATTTTGATCTGATGTGGAGAGGACTAGAAAAAAATTGTTCCAGATGATATTTTTGTGTAAGTTATGGAGGAAATGGTGAAAGATGGCAGGAGGTAATTCCTGTGTGCTGAGACTGAGACCCTGGCTCATTAGAGAGTTGGAGCAGTTACCTAACTGTAAGTAAATGTGAAGAATTTCTTTTGAAAGCCATTTTCTACTAACACGTGTGAAGTAAGATGGGCAGAGAAACCTTTTCAGGTTTAGCTTTGGCTGTGAACTCGTCCGTCCTCTCTGACACCCTTGGCACTACAAAACCCAGCACGCGTCTCGCCAGCCTTCCTCCCGTCGCCCTCTCTTACTGACTCCTTGCTGAACAGTCCGTAAATTCTGGTAACCTGAGGACTGGAGAAGTGTTGAGCATCCTTGAAGAGTCCTTGTTCAGTCTTTTCATATGACCAGAACAGGTCCCTCAGGATGTTTGGAAAAAGTGCTGCTGACCCTAGTCTTCTCCTACCGGCATTTGACACCAGCGACACCCAAGTTTCTCATTTCTTTTTAGCTTTTTCTGCTGAACCAGCATTTCCTGGCTCTCCATCCACCCACCTTTCATTGTTGCTGCTCAGAAGCTTAGAGCCATCATCTGCATCTCCAAGCCCATCAATTAGTTTCTGTTTTAATCAAGGAATCATATCTTTCTCTTCAGGCCCATCAATCATCTCTGGCTCTTTGTGAAGCTGCAGTCATCCATCCCTCACCTGCCTCATTACTCAGAGGAAGGCTGTGCTGCCATGGTGGGCAGGGAGGTTGCCGTGCCAGCACTCCCCGCGGCACAGGGAGATTGCAGCTTGCAAAGTGTTCCTCTGCAGCAGGCAGGACCTCAGCATTTCTTCCTTTCTTCCTCACTTTCTTCAGGGCACTCGGACCACTCGGGATGAGCAGCTTTCTGCAGCTGTAGCTCATTCCTGTGCAGGCTGGGCAGGGATCCCCATGAACAAGGGTGTTGCTCGACATCGTTTGGCCTCAAATAGGCTTTGGCAGCAGCTCTGCCTCTGCAACGGAACAGCACATACAAGAAGCCCGCTCCAAACACGCAGTATCATCCATCAGATCTCAAATGGGGTGTCTCTAATTAATTAAGCATATAGTCGACCTCATGAAATGGGAGACAACGCCCAAAGTTAACGCCATCGTTTCTGTCACTTGTGTCATGCTGCTGGTGGGAGGACAATGAAGTGTTACCGTAGAGTTTACATGCATACAAATCTTTTTCTAGGGTTAAGGAGAATATGACCAGATGCTGCCAAATGTCTTGTTCTCCTGGCTGGAAGTCCCAATATCACGGCCTGCCCTGAGATTTATGAAGAAAACACTTCTCACTACAGAAAGGTGTCCCCATGCCCCGAGTCCCATGTGAGCCTCTCATTTTGAGCGCGGGTCACACTGCATTTGGAGCTTTCCCTGCTGCACCCCATGGCTGGCCACCTGCAGTGCTGCAAAGCAGAAGCAGAGCTGCAACGCTGCTCGAGGAGAGGAGGGTTAACAAACAGTTACTCTGCCTTGTACACAGACATGCAAGCTGGGCGAAGAAGCAAATAAGACAAGTGTAGTGAGGCATATTTCTCATTAAATATAGCAACTGGAAACACAGCTACTGGAAAAGGGAGCTCATTTATCATATCTCATGGATGACACTGTGTTTTATTACTTCTGGGGCTGTAGGTAAACTTCTGTCTTACTGGGTAACACAAGGAATCAGAGCGTTGTAGTTGCTAGGGTTCCAGCTCCTGTTTTAATATTTCCCATCTGCTCCATTGCAGTTCTTGTAAATTGTGTGGTGTAATTTTGTGCAACATCATCTGAGCCCGTTAGGACGAAGCCCTTGGTGTGCCCCATGGTGCGCTGTTCCCAGGCGCAGGGACCCCCATTGCCTACACGGACTTAACGTTTGGATCCTGAAACTTTGTGCCCTGGAATTGCTGATCTCCCTACCTTGTCTGCTCTCTTGTGTTAAGCCCATCCCTACAGAAAGGGATTTTTCAGTGCTAGTACCAGGTCTTAGCTGACATGTGCAAGACAGTGACAATACCTGCTGTATCATGCATTTATTTCTTTTACAGACAGCAGCAGCTACAAATTTAGGTCCTATCAGTAAAGTTCCTGACAGTAATTGTCCTATTAAATTTGTGTGCAAATTTTATATCAAAAAGTTATCATTTGGTGACCAAACGTTCCACTAACACCTCATTAATATCAATTGTTGGGGTATGCAGGCATTCATATGCCTGCACAGTTGTGCAGCCTGTGAAAATGTGTGAAAACTGGCTGAGTAGAATAAACTACTGCTAAAACATCTAATCTTTTGTTTTCATTTTTGCTGCTGTTCACAGCTGGGCAGATTACAGCCCTGTGCATCCTTCAGGTGTGGGAAGCTCAGGGTTTGCCACATTCCTCTGCTGCAGAGACTCCAGCTGATCGAAAGCACCTCTGCAGCCTGGAAGCGTGGGAGCCCTTTGGAGTTCAGCTCTGGTGCCTGTTCCATCATGTCATTTTATTTTGCTTGATAAGGGGACAAAGGTGCAGTAGTCACAGTGACTACTCTATCACAAGGTCGTCTAGGAAAGCTGACACCCATGGTGGTTCCTAGTCAGCCTTTTACTGCCGCGCAAGAGATGAAACACCAGGATCCCTGGTCCGATTTTGAGGCCAGCTTGAGGTCTGTGATGGAGCATCACTCCACTGTGGCTTTGCCGTACGTACCCAATGGGTGCTGATGGGCAGGAGAGTTGGTTTGCGAGCAATGGATGCAGAGGTGGCTTGCGTGGCAAGACCTGCCTGTGTTGTAAGTGTTCCAGTAAAATCTGAGTAGGGATCCCAACTGTGTCAGTGCCCTCCAGAGGGGACACCCAAGTGTCGTCCTGGCAGTACGTTAAGACATATAACATATATTTTAGAGCACATAGATGAATGTGTGTTTCGGTCTACATGATGCGCAGGGGCCAACAGAAAAGCTTGCCAACATCAAAGGCTGACACAAGGCTGCCTATTTGCCTCTTAATACCTAGAGGTGTATTAATTTGCTTGATATGTTTTCTAACCTTATGTGTTTATCAGTCTTCCCTGATTTGTATATCAAATGCGTATCTTATATTTATGCCGTGCTTCACTTCAGACATCTTACAGTGCTGAACTATTCTGGCAGATATGAAGCACCTGATTCCTCCCTTCCTAGTGTGCAGTAGGACTAATTGCTCCATTTTGCCCATGCCTAGGATTAGCATGGGCAGGGAGCCGTTCCTTCTTCACTTTAGGCCTCAGGCTGGCCCGAGCGCTGTCATGCTAATTGCTTCCTAAACATGTACTGAAGAAATTGCAATCTAAACGATGGCCAAATCAAAGTGGTACCAGATAAGGATTACTCATTATGAACCCACTCAAGCTTCACTTGCTGTATCCTCTCTAAAGCCCAACCTTTTTTTAACGTTCAAGGTAACAATTACCTAAAGAGTAACTCAGGCCTGGTACTTTCCCCTCCATTTTGTGACCGTCATGCTGTTGTGTAAGAGGGGTGGGTACCTCATGGCACCGGCCCTGCTGGGATGGGGGGGGTCGAGTGGCTGGAGAAATGTCGGTGATACTTCTCCATGGCTCAATTCACCTGTTTTTTCAGCTTTCTGGTGAGGGTGAATTACCAAGGCAGAACAGATCTTCATGCATCAGCTGCAGCCCCTTCAGAAGTGGAAAATTGTAGATGATGATGATAAATCTTATGAGGAAAAATGTCAAACACTAGTGAGCTTTCTAGTTAAAACACTACTACTCATAAGTGTCATGTGGAAGGGAATCACTCTCTGCATGTGATATAAAACTCATAGATATGAGAAAGCTACACAAACCAGGCAGAGAAATCTATTATTGCATTCAGTGTGATTAAGCACAAGTCAGTTCTGCTGGTACGAAATGCCTGCCCAAAACAGTTATGCAAGCCAGGTGATAATAGCTGTGGGAGAGGAATTTTAAAACACCACGACATCATGTAGGAATAGCTGGTGGACTACTCATTAAGCCATAGTTTTATTGCAGGGATAGAACTTGTCTGGGTGTTTGATAGGAGAAGAGAAAATGTGGTGGAATGGATAACAGTGATTATCCATATTGTTGCTTACCATTATTACAGCAGGTCACAAGGAGGACATAACAAGCTAGGTACCATAAAGGTCATATTTCTAATTTTAATGGCTTGAATTTGCTCTGTAGACTGAGGTCAAAAATGGCTGTTAATCTTTGTAAACAGTTTTGGTGTATAAACTAGTTTAATCTTCCTTTTTGTAAGGAAATGTATACTCTAGCTTAGGTACAAAAATAAACTATTTTTTTGTTCTTTATTATCAGGTCTCTGCAGCAAATGCCTGAGTTATTGGTAGCAGTTACAAAAAACTAGATTTCTTCCTTGACTGGCTCAGGCTATATTCAATGTTGAGACTTGAACAGAACTTATATAATTTAAAAATATTATATGAATAAAATGTGAAAGTGGCTTTCTCTCTAAGCTATCCGTTTGCCAGTCTCAGCTGGAGAGAGTAAATTATTTTTACAGATTACGTGCCTTTATAGTGTAACAAAAGACATAGGGTAGAGTCTGAAGAAGAATTTTTTTGTCGTCTTTTTCTGCCCTTGAAGGTTTTGCTGAATCCACCCAGGAATAAAGAATTGGGTGTTAGCACGGAGGGGGAACCTGGACGTATAAAGGAACCTGAACTGCCATTCTCAGAATCCCTTATCCACCAACTTGCCTTTCAGGTGGGGGGGGGTTCAGTTCACACCATTGCGCACAAGTCAAGATCATTTTCAGCCTTTCTACTCTAGCAGCTTGCTGTAGAAAAAAGCCCCTTTCATTTTTCACTAAGACTGTTGTTTGACTTGAAAGCTGCCTTCTCCCCGACCCCCCTCAAGTGGCTACAGGAAGCCCAGGAAACACTTTTTATTCTAGGAACGGTCTTTTAAATGGAAACTAAACCATATTACCAAAGGCAACTTGTATACTAGTGTTTAAATAAACATAGGCAGGAAAAGCATATTTTCCCCTTGAGGAAACAGTGAAAATACATGATGCTTCCCCTCATTTTTACTCTAATAGTCTGTCTCTCTGTAATAAATATGTTGTCTTTTCCCTACTACAGTTGTTTTGCTCAGTTTTGCCACATCTGACCTGGCTTCGTGGCCTCGTCCCATTGCTCTATCTGTGTCTTCTTCCATGCAGCTTTCTCTGCCAGAGGCTCCAGCACTGCCCACCCTATTTCCCTCTGTTTAGCATTTCTGAAGGAGCCTGAAACCTCTTAGGGACTGACCTTTGCACGGAGCTGTGTAATGGAAAACTGCTTGTGGTTGGTAGTCTTGTCGGCTAATGCATAGATCTGGGAGTCCATAGATATACACATTGTTCTTTGTTTGACCCAGTGTTTGCCAGGAGACAGAAAAATTCCTCTGCCATGCCCTCAAGTTTCCCCCTCTGGAAATCAGGAGCAAGGATAATTTATCTCCACCGAGTACTCCAGGAGAAAATCAATGTTTAATGGCTGAGCCTACAACCTTAAAAGCCCATGAACCTCTCTGAACTGGGGCTTGGGCATGGAAATACACAACAGCCAGCACCACCCGTGTTCTCTAGATAGTCCAGGGATATTGCAGGGGTGTCTGCTGTGATTTACAAGCACCTTGCACACCGAGGGAAATATGTTGTCAGCGAGTTCCCTCTTAATTTGCATTCTTCCAATCTAATCAAACCTTTGTAAACACCAGCTCTCTGAAAATAATAATCAACAGCAAGAGACACATTGGCAGGCTAAGGGAAGGTGAATTAAGATGCTTTTCTTTCTCCTATGCTAATCTTTTTGCTAATTATGTTTTATTAATATTATGATGCAGATGCTCCCGTTCTTGTTTTCACTCATCTTGTCCGTAGTTAAAATCAAATTGCAAATGAATGAGCTATATATTTGACTTAATCACTTAAGCCTCTGACTTTCATCATTTTCATAAGCAACCCCTACAGTCATACCAGAATTGAGTACATTTTTTTTCTTTTTTTTTTTTTTTGTTCTGTTTTTGAAGTATTCTTGCGTGATTATTCTATGGGTGACATTGACATTTTGTTATGATAAATTGGCTGAGTCATTATCATCAGGAGATGGTTGGGTTTTCTTATATTTATAATAAGGTGCTTTTCATTCCAGAATGGGGAAAAAAGAAGCAACCCCTTTTTGTTTTAAACAGTCTAATATTGCAGCTTTTATGTCAGAATTGCCATAGAAAAATGTTATATTCTTCCCTTTTGATTCTTGAGGGATGCTTTGAAAGGCCTAATCAAAAAGAAATTGGAGTCTTGAGCTTGGTTGTTCTCTGTAGATGAGCAAGTCTTTGAAGTTGAACAGTTGGTAATCCAGGCTGTTCCAGACATATGGAGCCCACAATACCTAGCGCGGGCCATTATTTTTATGGGAATGTATGGCAGGACCCAGCCTCTTCAGATACCATGCAGTATGGTATCCAAAAGCTATGGTATTTAGTGTATAAGCTATTGACTTGGTTTCAAGTGGGCTGAGTGATGACTGACTTTGCGGGGTACCGCTGTGGCTATAACAATATGTTTCGTTTTGTTTATATGTCGTTGTTCAGGTGCAGCAATGGAGTGAAAAAAAAATTGTGAAAGAAATGTAAATGTATGTCACGCTGAATTTAGAAGCTTTTGCTCAAGATCTGTTTTGATAGAAGTGCCAAATTCTATCAGCTTAGTTTATTTCAGGTGGCTCTTGCAAATCCTCCTGCTGGCTTGTCCATCTGTTGATGCTGATGTTTTTTATTTTCTGGGTATTTTTAATGGAGAAATCAGGATACCCTTCACCACTACGGACAATTTTTAAAATATTGCTGATGTTCTGTAGCTTATCAAAGAAATGTCAGCCCATGAGTTTGTTTCTTTCCCAGAAGAAACAAAATAATGCCTTGAGAAGAGAAAATATTTCTTGGTTGACAGAAACTATTTAAATACATAATTATCACTGGGAGGGAGTCATTAAGATGATACTTTTTTTTACTCTGATGAATGTATTGAATTATTAGTTGCATCAGAACCATTTATAGATCTAGCTTAAAGACATATGCAAATAAGATGTGGCAGCATACACTCAAGCTAACGTATCCTCCCTGCAGTTGTGTGATGATTAAAGGGCTCCGTTCTGATCCCGCAGCTCCTAAAAAGGGACATAAATTCATTATTACCCAGACGGTTGTCCTGGATTTTCCCTGGTATTACTGAGATGAGTCTGTGGGCCTCTGTTTATTAGGAGGTGAAATTCAGTTTTGCATGGAGGATCAGCTCAAGTCCTGTGCATGCTTAAACACCACTCGGCGCTTGAGAAGACATGCAAGGTCTTCTGGAAAGCATAGTTTTAAGGGCTTAAGTGGAGCTGAAGAGGCACAGAGGTCTCCTGCAAAGGACTCTCTTTTCACCCTGATGGCAAGGAGGAGAGTATCTTCATTGCAGAGTGCTCCTCAGTGCTTTCTCGTGCTCTCCCTTCCACTCCACAAATCTGGCATTTGCTGAAGTGTCAAGGAGATGAGCAAGCCACGAAGAATGGAGCCACTCTAAAAGAAAGATTTATTCACGGCTGAGGAGCAAATATTCACATTAATGTAGGAAGAAAAGGCCTGATATTAAGAAAATGCTGCAGCAGTAAAAGCCGTGTTAAACTGAGGCATGTGGAACCTGTTTCTCATCTGGCACTGACATAGTCATCAGGTTGCATGAGTTGACCCTGGAGTACTTTTGCGCAAAAAAATTGTTTTATGCATCCTTTCTTGCTGCACATTTTTCTTTATCTTATCCAGATTTATTTCTTTTCTTTTAGATCCAGCTTTTATCTAATCGCAGAGTGCTCTGCTTTCTATCTGCACTAAACTCTGGTCACAAAAAGATAGAGAATAGTCACTAACAAAGTTAGAGAGACAGGGACTCAAAGAAATATTTAATGGAATTGTACTCCAGAAAGTGCCCCAGAGAAGGTGTATATTGCAATAAATGGCCAACATTCTCGATTAAATTGCCTCCATTGATGGAATGAAATGTGCATGTCTTGCCAGAAAACTTGATTTTTCTCCTGCTACACGCAATATATTTGCTTTCAAAGATGCAAATACTTCCAAGAGGAGCAATTGACTATGCAGTCTGTCATACCGTTCTAGGGACATTCTCAGGCTGAACACTGTGATCTATAGCATAACATGTTGGAACTGGGAACCTGTTCCTGTTACTCATTAATCTTGAAGTGCTGAGAAGAGATGCCCTATGTAGTGTGACAAAGTGCATCAGACACATACAGTTAAAAAGCAGTAATTAGAGCCACTCCTGGCTCTCCAGCTATTCCCTCAGCACTTCCCTGCACACACCAGCTCTCCACGTACGTTTTCCCCATGGTCCTGTAGCTGACAGACGAAGTGACCCGGTCATTTGGATCAGATACATCTCGGATAATTTCTTAAAACAAGCTGCACGTGCAGTTCCAGCTGGTTTCTTTAACAGCTAAGTGTGCATAGGAAAAGATCTTCTTTAAGAAAAAAATAATCAAAGGGCCTGCGATGTGTATTTTTCAACCAAACTTTAAGTGGGCAGGTTTCAACATTGACATCACTCATCTTAATTGCAATTATTCTTAATTGTAGAATTCTTCTTTGGTTTATAGATAGTAAGAGTGAGTCATTCCTAGGCCAGAAATGACTACCGGCTGTAAAACAGTTGATGGATGTTCAGGGCCAGCATAAGATGATTTGGTCTCAGTCCAGTTCCCAGTAGACATGTATCCACATTACAAAAATAGGACATTATTAAATGGCCATTGAATTGATGGAGTCAGAACAAAGACTCAGCAGGCCATTAATACCGAGTCGGCATACTGGATGCCTCAGTGCGCAGGGTACAACCTCCCCACTTGGAAGGCACGGTGCTATGGGCACCCGTTCGTGACCTTGACTGGGTCACTGGCTGGTTTCCCCATCCGTAAAATGCAGATTGCTGCCCTTTTGGGAGAGCTGCGGAGATGATCGCTGGAAGGTTGTCATGTGTGCTGATCACAGAGGAAAATAGTTAGTTCCTTATTTCTCGTTACTGTGATAGTTGGTGCTTTTGATCGCTAAATGGGCACGCGTCCATGTCTCTGGCCAGGTTGTCATTTTAGTGTATGCTGTCGCATCCTGCTGTAGAATCTCGAAGGAACATCATCCTTGAGGTACCAGGTACTTTCTTACTTCATGTCTGTGCTTGAGAGTATTGGAGGTGGGCGGAAAAAGGTGGATGTTGGCATTCTTTCTCCCAAATTCAAAATTTCATGATTTATGAAATACAGATGAGCACTAAAAGATTAGGCAGCTCCAGTGGTGGAGAGGAAACTCTACTGAGGAGATTTCATAGAAACCTTAATTGTGTGTTGCTCGGCACTGTCAGTTTGACACACTGACATTTGGAGATACCGAGCACCTCCTCTTACAGTGCAGTGAAGTCCCAACAGTGACAATCAATTATGCTGGTAGTAGTCGTCTTCCACTATTGTAGCGTGAACATCTACTCTGTAAATTAAAGAAGAAACTCTATTACTGAACAGCCAAAGAGGGCTCACATCTTCTTCTGAAGACATGTGTTCTCCTCTGTACGCAGATTGCAGAAACAGGGGGGCAACTGCCTTGGTTTTGTCCATTTGGTTCCGGCTAACGCTGTGCAGTTCAGGGGTTGAAAGCCTGGTTGCTCACTATTACAGCTGAACAAGTTCTCCTTCATCTTTAGCGAAGCCTCAGAGTGAAAGCAGAGATAAAAATAAAAACCTGGTGAGAATAAAGGTCACCATGAGAGGCACAGATTCAGGATGAAAAGCCTCAAGAGAAAACAATTGGTAACAGCTCTCCAGGAGTCAGAAAGGAGAGGAGGGAGGTTTGTGCCCACAGCCTCTGCTAATAAGCTGCCTGAAACGAAAAGCAGCAGTGCTGGTGAGGAGTGTTTGCTCTTTTGCTTTCAGATCAAAAGACAACCAGCAGCAGCGGAGTGGGCTGCTGTTCATGGGACAGCGTGACAGCAGTGGAGGATACGTGATGGAAACATCTGTTTGTGCAGAACCTGTGGGAAAAGTAATAAGATGCAGGAAAGGGGTAGAGAAGTGTGATGTTATTGATTTAATTTGATTACGGTGTTATTGATTTTCCATTGTATTGGGAAGTGCCAGATGGTTTTGCTTTTCATTTCCTTTTTATCTGATTTAGATAATAATGAAAAGTCTTTGAAGGATGGGAGGAGTAAGAATGACTGGCCCAGATCATACTGGGGGTCTTGTCTCTTGGGTCCTGGCCGCTGCCAGGCACTGAAGAAGAAGGTGGGGTGGGAGAAGGTCAGCTAGTATGGGGTAAAGCAACTCCCTCGTGAAAGCTTCATCCATATTTCTTCATGGCAAGGGAGGACTTCGGGGCCTAAATCACAAGGCTTTGTATCCCACTGAGCTGAATTAAGGACGATTGTGGTACCCCAGGCCACCTTTATCTTCTCCCCACATATCCAAGAACGGGAAACATCTTTGGGTTTAGCGGTGGCAGTACGGACTTGTGTAGGAGAATGGAGGAGCTTTGCTTTGCAGTAGCAACGGTCTGATGTACCGAATGAAAAACTTTCAATGCCCATGTATTAGTCCCAAGGTGGAAACGTGAATCTAAAACCTCAGGGCTCAGTACAAGGGTGCATGGTGGATGTATTTCTGTGTTCTGCATCTACAGTGGGCTGAGCCCAAAACACCCACAGCTCCTTCGTGACACCCCTCACCCTCTCAACCGTGTGAAGCTCGATCTGACTCTGATCAGGGCTGACAGGAGCCCTTGGTGGCCTCAGACAGGTCTCTGCTCGTGCAGACCATGAGCCTTCCCACGGGGGCACATCCCAACTTGACTCCTGCATCTCTGTCACCCAGGACCTGGATCCTCCCCCTGGATCTCCGGGCAATGGCTGCCAGCCTCTGTTTGTTGTCTGTTTACTCTTTTCTCGTCTCTTACATTCATGAATATTTATGTGAAGCTCCAAAATAGCCAAGAGCACTTTAATCAGAGGACTATCTGCAACCTAATCAGGGATAATACTAATCAGGAAGTTCAGAGCACGCTTTAACACTTACTGCAGGAGGGGAAAGTTTACTCCCAACTCCAAAACAGAGTTTGGCGATGTGTCTTTTGCATTTGCCCCAGTTACCGGAAGAGAAAACAAAGATTTACTGTTTACATCTGGTGTTTTAAAGCTTCACGGCAGGAGCAATGAATGCTGGATATGTCATAGGAGCCGGTGTTGTCATGAGGAAATTATGCAAACGGCGCAATGCTAATTTAGATCCAATGTCTCTTGTGTTTCCAACCATAGGGATCTCACTTTTCAAGCCAATCTCTCAAAAGCCCATTTTTTTTTTTTTTTTTTTTTTTGTCACGTGGCTTGGGTTGGATACGTGCTCCAGCTTGCGGGAGGATGATTTTAATGCAGAAAAGCTGGTACGCTCCTTCTGTGTAAGTTTTTTTAAGTCATTGACTTTGCAATCTTGATAACTAGGATTTTCCGACAGAGATTGTATGCAAAAGGGAGGAAAGAAAGCTCTGATATAAATAAAGGTAAAACTTTTTAAGGTTTAGCAAACTTAAAATTAGAGCTCATGAGGGTTTTAGACCTGCCAGGCAATATTGTACATCTGTTTAACATGATGCCCTTTCTGGAGTTGAGACTTTTTTTATTCTCACTCAGACACAGAGTTTTGCAGAAAATCCTTTTACATGATTCACATGAAAGTGTCTGCTTCCTGAAGTCTTCTCAGATATAAATGACAAAAGCTCACATTATCTGCCCCATTTTTCAATTGCAATTTTATGGGATAAGGAGCTACAATGCTACTGGATTATATCTTTAATGCAGATTTTCCACTAAGGTTTTATTTTTAAAGCATTCATCTTTAGAAATATGTGGATTTAAAAATAAATAAATCATCTCCTAGGTCACAATCCTGCTTCAGCTGAAGCCAAAGGAAGCAGCATTAGGCAATAATTTCTGTCTCGTTAGTGTGCATCTCTGCTTGCTGGATGTCTTTCTTCCCTTTCCCTTGGGTAATAAGCAGCCGTGGGCCCAATCCCCTGTGGTGCCAGTCACATGGATGGAGCTCAGAAGCAATGTGTGCCTTAGGATGCACAAACTGGGCACAAGCACGGAAACGACAGGATGCTAACCTGTGGAGGAGGGATGCTTTTCCCTTCTCCGCTCTTGGGAATGAACCTTCTCAAGCTGAAGGAGCAACATAGGTACTTGTTTTACAACGAGTGAAACATGCTGTTGATGCCGAATGGTTAAGTTGACCGCAGTTCAGTGTACGAATCCAGTTTGGTGTCAGCATAAATGTAGTGCTGTCTACGGTCATGGCCACTGTATTGTCGAGCTCAAGTGTCAGGTATCCCTTTGCCAGCAGAGGCAGGCCAGGGGAGGAAGGATTTTGCCCCTGTGCTGCAGAAAGCAGGACTGAAGGCTTCTCGGTTACCATCACCAGCTGCCCTGCAGTAGATTTCTTCTCAAATTCAGCTAGTGACAAACTCAGCGTATGGCAAAATAGCTCTCGCTATGGACTGACCTAAATCGAATTACCCACACCTTCGTCTTTGGCAAAAACAGCCCATGAGACAGCTACCCTCCGTCAGCCACGAGCCGCGATTAACTTTACACCACAGCAAACCGGTGGGCTTGAATTTGCAAGGGGCAGGTGGGCCATATAAAAATCAAAAAAACCAAGCTGGCTACGAGTGCTGATCCTCTCAGATAATTATCCTGTCCTCTCTCTTGCTTTAGTGCTTTTTTGAATTTGTATGAACAAATTCAAAGTAGCAGTTGTGGTGGATTTAAAATCGTTGCAGTCCTGATGAGCTGATAGTTTATAGCCCTACCACAAAGGGATTTTTTTTTCTGTTCTTTTAATCGCTAGCACAAAATAATTACATTCCTTTTTTTCCCTCCTGTGAACCAACAAAATGACAAAACAGCAAAATGAAAATTTGTGTGATCTTCTTCACAAAGCAAGCAAAATTGGGTTTGCAAAATAAAATAAAGGAATCAATCACTTTCCATACACAAAGCCTGGTTTTAAGTAATTCTTGAAGCTGGAGATGTTTTAGGATCAGAGAAGTAGCTGTAATCAAAATGCTGGAAGAAAATGGGATTCGTTCAGAAAACTAAGTACCTCATTAAAAATCAATCCCTTTTCTGTTCATTCAAATGGTGTATTGATTATAATACTTTAGCAGATCTCTTTATAGTTATGTCTGCTTGGGGGGGGGGGAAACCCATGTTGTGTCATATTTACTAAAGTATTTAGACATCTATAGATGCAACCTAATACTCAGAAGACTTATGAAGGAAGTTAGGTACCTACCACAGTAGTTGCATGGGGAAGGTTGGTTATATGAGGAGTTTATCCCCATTGCTCAGTTCCTAATTGTCACCCTGACCCTCTGTGATGAGTTCATGGCCACCTCGCACTGCTTAGAGTGCTCTTTCTTCAGCATTGGGGCTGTTCTCTCAGGAAAAAGCAATGTCCTTTGTGTTGCAACAGGTTTGCAAGTGAAAACAGGGAGCCAAGCAGTTGAGGGGAAAAGGTATATTATTCAAATTGCATTTCCTGATTACCAGCATGCCAACTCTCTTAGTTCACAAGCAGGCAGCTCCCCTGAGTCTCCGTGCTCATCAATTATTTTTCTTCTTTCACCTAGCAAAGCTAATCCAGCAGGTATGAGCAGATGCTTCAGCATTCGTTAGCACCATTGTGGTCCTCCTTTCTTTACTGAAAAAGCCTCAGAGTGTAACCTTAGTGTGATTCAAGGTTATGGTATATATCTGCACCTGGGTTAGACTTTAAATTGTGCTTCTGAATATATAAAGGAGTGAGCCTAAACATGAATCTATTCTCACCATGCAAATGGTGATCTCTCCTCCTGTACCGAATCCAGGCACGTTGGTATATGTGGCGTGAGTGATTGCTCTGCAGTTCTGCGCAGCAGGCGTGTTCTTTGCTTGCATTTACCTGTTTAGTCATCAATAATTACAGCTGATGGTACCTCCCAGTAACACTCAATTCTCTTGAAAACTCTCTTCCTATTTCCCTATCCACTGTCAACTGCTAGAGACTGGAAAATCTGATGGAGCTGACAGCGTAATCAGCTATTGATCTGCATTCAGCAATCTAATCTAGACTAATCTCAAACTTCCATTAAGAGCCAGTAAGTACGCCCTTTGGTTGCAGCTGCCTCACTGCAAACCGTACTGCCAAAGCTGCTCTCGTGTTGTTTGGGACCGGCAGTGCTGTCACTGCCCTGTGGAACGCCAGCCGGCTGCATAATCTGGAGCACGGTTTTGATACCAGGAACAAATGCAAATGCGGCAGAGCTTCCCACCACCCTGCTTGAGAAGCCATGGCAGGCTCTGATTTTTTGTAAGACACAGGTGCTAATTACTGGGAAACGGTTTCCTGAGAGATACTAATCCCCTAAAGGGAAGTGTTGGGGGAGGCATTATTTTCCATCTAATCTATTAAATTTAGAAGCTAGGATGGCTGCCACCTGGGAGACCCCTGTGATTATTGACTTATGCAAGCACACTAATTTCCACTGCTACCTTGTCTCTGCTCTCCTCCCACTGCATTTTCTCCATTTATATGTCAGCTGCACGTTACCAAAATTGTAGACTTTTATTTAATACTCCAGGAGCACCCAGGAGCCCTGGCCAAGTTCAGGTTTTTGCTCTGATGAACTGCACTGAGAAGGACAAAGTCTGTATCTACCCAAGACGTACAAGTAGGCAGCTGGGTAAGAAAGAGCAAGAACGAAAACAAACCTAGTATCTTGGTCTCACAGCTCTGAAAATAAAGCCTGGTGTGCCTGGGTGTATGCAATGTAAGGTTGTGAGCTGCCTGGAGTAGGGATTGCTCCGTGGGTGGTGTGTAGTCAGCACGTAACAGAAAAGGACACTTGATGTGGAATTTCAGTCACCGACCTATCTCCAGGCTTCTCGATCTTGGTAGGAAAAAAATCAAACAATAAAAAAAAGTTACTTTCTAGTTCTTCTACCCAAACGTTACTCCCCACAAGATAGAGAAGATTTGTAAGGTTCTTGATTTTACTGTATTGCAATGAGTACCTGCAAGAAACAATGGTGGATAAAACTTGCTACGAAGAAGCAAATGGATGTTAAGAACCTTATTTTAAGTCAGAGGTACGGTCGGGGTCGTGTTTGCTGGTAATCCAAGCTGCATACATCTACCACTCAAATGCAGCCCCCCTCTACCGCCGCCAAGACAGGACGCAGCCTCTACGGAGGAGCTGGACCTTGGAGCTGCCATTGAAGGAGCAGTACCCTTTTCAGTCACCCGCTGCTTCAGACGTGGCTCAGGGGACAATTCACCATCACTGAGCCTCTGCAAATCTTGCCCCGGGCTGGCATCATCTTTGGGGAACCCTCCTAGCCACTGTGACATTGATCAGCTGCCATCTTCTTTCTGTGCTAGACTGTTGTTGCATATACTTATCCATATGCCTACCCAGCCCGAGGCATTTCTACCCACAGTGGCCTGTTCCATAGCAGTACATACACGTGCTCCACAGCACCGTATAGCCCAAATAGACCTCTAATGGTTGAGTAATGGGCTTCAGCTCGATATATCACTGTGCCATTGATTTCAATAGGCTTTGGATTGGACAGTAAGTCTTTACGATGTGTTTTACTTCTCACTTCCTAGCTCCTCACTTTTTGGGGTTTAATGCAGGCCTTTCCACGTTACTTTAACAAAGTTTTATGTGTTTTAATTTTCTTTTATTACTTTGTAGCTGATTTCCAACTGCTTCACAAGACAAGTCAATGAGACAGAGCTCCTAATAAACCTGCATTCATCAATGCCTTGTTTTACGCTCTTTCATCTCTATCTACTATGCAATCACTTGGACATCTGATGCTTCTGAGTTTGCAATTAGACCCATGCTTTCTGCTTCTGATGAAGGAAGATTAATTATATCAGTGCTTTTCAAGACTAGAACAAATGCAGGAACGTTTTTGGCAATTTTCTCATTCCTTTAAACCTGTAGCCTATTAATTTAAGACACCTGGCATAGAACTAACATTTTGCCCTGATAGAAAACAATAAACTAAGATTTATACACTAGAGCCTTATGGAAAGGCTTCTTTTTCCTTCCCAAAATGCAAGTTAGGGAATAAAACGACATGAGATCAGGGGAAAAGTTTATAACCTTCGATCCAAAGAATCATACTGACTTCTGCAATGAACCTTTCATTTTTTAACCACACCTAAGAGAGAGAGAGAGAGAGGATAACACAGTGATATACTGATACCAGTATTTATCTCATGGAGCATTCAGACTGCTCTGTCATCTGAAACTCCCCATTATGCCAGTGCTGTATGTGTCCACATGCACGTTTAAGAGCATATCACAGAGAGGCTACAGCCTAAATAAACAAGACAAAATGGATAAGAGAAAGAAATCAGTGTGATTCCTATTGTATAGAAAAAGAACTGAGCTGCAGCAAGATTTCAGATATAAAGAACAGGAAACCTGGCTGAGAGGCAAAAAGTCAGAGGCAAATGAGTGCTGGTGTGCTGCAGAACAGGCTCTCAGGGCTCTCTATACCTTTAATTTCCCTTCATGAGGGCAATTGGCAACTTAGCATTGAACCATAAGAGCTGCGTACATCTCTTGAGAGAGCTGGTGTGCTGGTTTTTCTCCCACGGTCTTAGCAAGAGCCGGAGTCACTCGTTCCCTCCTGTGTTCCAACTTTGATGCAGATGAATGAATTTGAGTGCAATTCTGCCCAGGGCAACTTACCCACCGTGGGCTCCGTTGCAGTCACTACAGGTAACACCGACCACTTCCCTCTGGAAGAAGACTTCCCTGGAGAAGACTTTTCCAGTTTGTCTGTGCTCTGGTGACAGTGGGATTTAAGTAACTTTTTGGGATTTGCAAGAGGGTAATTCCCCTTTGCTGAGACTGAGAACAGCTCCTGCCTTTTCATACATCATGCTTCTCTGCTTCTCTAGGACAGGGTTTTCTGGGGAGAAAAAGGAGATCAATTGATCTTTTTTACAGTCTATTTTTGTGAAGGTACATCAGAGATAACAAAAGACTAATTATTTTCCTACATTGGCAGTTGCTAGGAGAAAAATTTCAGACAGCGCAATTAGCTTGTGACAGGTATTCTCTGTTTACTAATTACAATACATTTAAGACCATTGTTCAGGGTTGGTTGTCCATGTCGCAGCTGCTAGTATCATGTGGACTTCTTTGTTTCCTGTGGTCACTGTTACAGGTTCAGTGAGTCTCTGCTAAAGCCAAAAAGGAAAGCATGACTTAAAAAATCCAGATGGGAGTCATCACGTTGGGCAGAATTCACCCAAGTGGGGTTCAGTAGATTTTTCCTGTGCGTTGTTAAGTTGCCTAGATGTGAAAGGCCTAAATCCTCTCATTCTCCTCACGTTTGCTGTTAACTGGTGCTTATGAACCATCCAGAGCCAGGTATTCAATGAGACAGTTTCAGCTATTGGGTTTGGGTAGAAAATTCTAATGGTGCTTTTAGGAGATACGTCTGTCTGTGCACCTCTGCATCGATCTGATAACCGTGGCTGAGTGGTTCCTCGGTAGATGTCATTGTATTTTTAATGATCATACATGCAAAAATATATTCCTAACATCATCTCTTTAAGTTCCAGTGACTGGGCAACTATACTGAAGTACAGGTAAGGGACTGCAGATAACTTTCATTGTTTTAAGTATCCTAACAATAAGCTACAAATACAGTGCTAACCCTTGTGAGATATTCCCTCTCTATTTCCCAAAAGCTAATATGCTTTACCACGCCCTTTCAGCACTAGCTACCTCTTCATTATCGATCCCCCAGTTGGCGTGGGTGCAGTTTGCACAATTCTGCGGGTTTATATCTGTTGCCACCGCCTGTCCCCTTGCTGGTTGGTCAGTGTTGGTATCAGCCAGGGTTGCATTTCAGGAGCTCAGGAACAGCTTTGGGCGCTGGTTAGCCAGTCTTAAAATGTGCAGAGTCTCTGTTGGCATCTGTCGCCCACCAATAACCAGCACATTGCAAGGATTGGCTCCGAACACCGCTCGACGGTGACCCATGTGCCCTGTTTGCTGGCCGAGGCAGGCTTTGAGTGGCAGAAGCTGTTGGCATTACTGTCCTCTCCTTTTGGAGCAGGCGAGATGATAAGCATATTTGTCGATGTCAGTTGTTGCATTTCAGAGACACAGATGGCATGTGAATCCCTGCAATTTCAGAAGGTTTGTTGAAGCCTTCCCTACTTGTCCACAGTGCAGGAACAGTTTACAAAGGTTTTAGGGCTCCTTTCTTCACAGAGAAAGCTACAAGAAGAAAAAAAAAAAACGCAAGCCAAGGGCTGCGCTGCATGTGTCGGTTCCAAGGCAATGTGCTATTTTATTACTGTCAGCAAATTTTCCCGGAGTCTGTGTTCCAGCTCCCTGCTACAGTCGGTGAGATCTGACAGTGCTGAACCTGAGGCAGAGCACGAAGATACCTGTGTTTTAAGCTGTGTTTTTTATTTACTTATTTATTTATTTGTACCCATGTTCGAAGGCAGGAAGAGTGCTGGTAAAATGCTACATGCATCTATGTCCTTTATCTGGGATGCTTTGAGACGTTCAGGTTCCTCACAGCAACTTTTGATTAGCTTGAAGCAGAAGAGTTCCCCAGATCTTAGTTAATTGAAACACACATCAAGTAACTACATTCATAAATGAGTCATTTATAAATAAGACAGCAAGGAAAGGAGCTTGGCAGGAGTAAAGGCGAGAATTGCTAATATGTACCCAGGCTCCTCCAAGTGTGCAACATGCATGGACACGCATCAAAAATTCTCTGATGCCATGAAAATAAGAGCAGTGGTAGCAGATGGGTAAACACAACTAATACGTTGTAATCCAATTTTCAGTTTGGTGACAATCTTGGAAAATTTAGTAGCATATCAAAAGACTCAGCTAATTGATACCAGTCCATTTGGCCCAGGCATTGCCACCTGAAGGCACCGGGCTCATGGGCTATAGGCAGGAAGATGCTACAGAGAGGAAGGCTTGAGTAGGATGCTGTCTAGTTTTGGTCATTTACGTCTCTGAGCATTAAAAACTTAATTTCAACCTCTGATTCTTTGCCCCACCCATATAATTTATAATCTCTCCAAGGTCTGAAAGTGCCTCTTACTCGGTGTACATGCAGTGTTTACTGTCAGAAGACCCGCACCTTGAAGTCTGCTTTAGCATTGCTGCAGTATAAATATAGACACAACAAAGTGTGTCAGGGTTGTAAACCATCATTATGTGTACATAAAATGTTTTCCAATCCACAGATGAAAGAGCTTTTCAGTGCAAAGCATTGCTATTACCAGGAGTTACTTCTTGTTGGGTTTTATTGGATTTTTAAAAATAATTTTGAATATCTTCTCTGGTTTTCTGGCTAATGTTTCACATGTTATACCTAGACACATAGATAACAAACACACTAACTCTTGCCACAGTTTGTGATTTATGAAAGAGGGGAATACTATTCAATATTTTCCTTAAAAACCTTCTCTCTGGAGTCTTGCACTACTCATGCAAAATACTGAGTTTTCTTTTAAGACTACACCAGTGTTGCAGCTGAAAAAAACCCACAGGCTAACCAAAGACAAGTACCAGCTCTGTGTGTGGTTCTCAAGAGCTTTTCACGTGGGGAGGCTGAGGCATTAATGGGCCAAATGATCCTCTTATGAATGCTGCTAATAGTGTATGTGACTAAATACTTTGGTTTTCCCTTCTTGGGAGCAGAAGTGTTGGCCCTGTTGGTTACATCCTTGGTGTCTCCTCTTTCACTTTCCTATCGAAGGAGCCTTGTGCATCCCTAAGCTGGGACCGGACCTCCCTAGCTGGCATAAGAACAGGACTCTTCCCACTTCAGCATCATATTGCC
Source organism: Pandion haliaetus (assembly GCA_013401275.1). Taxonomy (NCBI): domain Eukaryota; kingdom Metazoa; phylum Chordata; class Aves; order Accipitriformes; family Pandionidae; genus Pandion; species Pandion haliaetus. The sequence continues at coordinate 506 of VYZV01005100.1, read as the reverse complement.
ACCAGCAGCAGCCAAACATTTGCGCACACCACGTAGGGATTGGAGCAAATGCCTGGGCCCCGTAATGGAAGCATACTCAGTCTGTATCTATGAAAGTTAAGTCATATTTGCATCTTGAGTAGGAAAAGAGGCTTTTTAATTGTAATAGGAACTGACAAGCGAGGTTGTCCATCTTCAGCAAAATTGCCAATGGGGTTGCTTTGATTTAAATCCACCCTTTACTCGATATGGGGGGGGGGGAATGGGAACAAAGGGATGTGTTGTTTCGCAGGGTCCGACCCTGCTTGCGTTCATTCACTCCATCCAGCTGAAGCCACCCTATGTCAAGTGAGCCCTTTGCAGCTGCTTCTGCTCACCAAGGTGGAGTTTATGAAAGCAAGTAAAACAGATTCGCATTGGAATTGGTCAAAGTTGGGTTTGATGAAACAAATCAGGCACTTGTGAGCATCGCAACTTTGGTGAGCGAGGTCTCCCAGCCCAGAGAATCATAGAATCATTTAGGTTGG
>VYZV01005098.1:12212-24460 GCA_013401275.1 Pandion haliaetus | reverse complement strand
GTTGATCTTTGTCACAACCCAGAAATGTTCCCTCGCTTTGCAGGCAACCTACAGGAAATCAGTTTTCACAGGTATAACTTGGGTACAAATACCCTGTTTAGGGAAGTATAATGATAGTTCAGTAGGCCTGCTGGTCAGACAGCAACCTTATTTCTACACAGAAAAGCTAACTGTGTATAATAACAGCCAACAACAGATTAATTCTAAATAATTATTACCAGATCCCCGGTTTAAATAACTAGCAAAGACTACAATAAGAATAAATGACAATTTTCCAATTATTATAGTAAGGAAAGAACAATAACTTATTGTAGCATATTAAACAGACTTCGAACACCATTTACAAGTATTGGGATTGTGTTTAAAAGACTGCTTAGATCCATCTACAAAGATGTTGCTATACATTTCCTATGACAGAACTGAGTTTATGCATCTCAGTTCTAATTTACATTACAGTGGAGGCTTTCCTATGCTGGAATTATTTATCGCATTGGGCTGTGCCACGCACAACAGTACCTGTGAAACAATAACCGTCTGCTACAAAGTACAATGAATATTCCTGTGATTTCCCTTGAAATTAAAATATAGGTATGAAAAGTAAAGCCAGAAGAATTTTGTTTAAAGAAAAAGCCTAGTCCATGATTTTAGCAATGGAGCAGTTTAGCCTAGAAGCTGAAACAGCTGGCATACACTTTAACTGCAGCCATGCCGGCTGTTTGATGAACTGCTAGCACCCAAATCTTTCCTTGCTGCCCCTTGTCAGCTCATAATTCTGCTTTTCCAATAAACAAGAGGTTCTGATATTTGGTGAGCTCTACTACAAGCCCTAAGTCAGCTTTGATCTAAGATACAGGAGAAGAAAAACTAGACTGAAACTTAATTAGCTACTGCATCTGAACTTAGGTCTTTTAAAATTTCTAATCAAGCACGTTGTAGACTGTAACATTTGTAAACTATTATTTGTAGTGCTACTTCGGTAGATAAGCTTCTTCACTACCATGACTCACAGCACTTCAAACAGCTTTATTTAAAAAGATGCAAAGACTTTCTGGGAGGCAAACATTTACCATGATCAAATCCATCTAGTCCAATTATGTCCCTCACATTGTAAGATCTGAGACTCCAGTCTTTAAAAGCTTTTTCAAAAATCCTTCTGGTGGCAGCCATAACTTCTTCAACATGGACAACTACAATTGTTTGTGTAGAGTGACAAGAAGCAATTACTCAAAAACTGCTTGTCCATCCTTTATCATTTACAATTCTTAATCTTGGTGTTCACTTGAGCTCGACAGTGAGGAAATGAGGAATAAACAGAAGCATTTTTTTCCTGGTGAAATAAAGGCTGTGACCATCACTCAGTGAAAAAAGCAGTACTCAGAATTTAAAAATCACTTTCCATTTTCACTTTAGTTCTGTAGAAGCTTCTCAGTGACATCAATCAACATTGTACTGTACACATTACATATTCCAAATCAATATTGTACTGCAGAGACTACGTACTCCAAATCAGTAGCTTCATCCATGGATCCTAATTAAGCATGCAATTCAGTCCCTCAGGGATTGAGAGGGGTCTGGCACTTTAAGTTGTCTGCTCTGCTTTCACAAGCATTCACTCAAACTCTACTCCAAAGACAGATTTCACTGGGGAATGAGGGAAAACATTTACTATCAATGAAACACCTGAAATATCAGTGATGTCTATAGTCTCCAAGACGAAAAATGCTTTCCACCTGGTTTAGTATTCCCTGGAACAATCAACACTATCTACAGAACTGAAGTAAAATAGGGAAAGGGTGTAAAAGAACTGACTGTAAAAGAACTGAGTTCAATGGTCATTGAAACTGTTTGCAGACCTAAAACTTTGAGCAGAGCAAATGCTCTGTAATGTAAAAAGGAAGAGAAACCATTTCCCATGCCTGGGGTTTAAGAAGGAAGTTTCTCTACCTGCTATGAGATGTTGCGTTCTGAGCATGGGTTCACTGCAGTTCCTCACTCAGTCCTGTGGTAAATTCTAACCAGTGACCGTAACTGTGCAGCTCATCTAACCAGTGACTGTAACTGTGCAGCTCATCTAACCAGAGACTGTAACTGTGCAGCTCATCAGAAGGGTTAGAAAACAAGATCACCCTAGCTGTTAAGGATCTGAAAGACTGGAAATGAGACACCCATTTTTGGTAATTTTAAGTTTAGTCATTCTCCCCTCAGTTTTCAACCTAGGAATTCTGTTGCCTTTGAAATGATTGGTGAGTAGACATTTCTACAGCTCAGTATACTTAAGTATTGACTAATTTACCTTCAGGATTTACAGACATCATACTCCCATGAGAAGGTTTAAAGATTTCTTTTCTTCCTTCCAGAAATACCAAAGTTGAAGAAGAGTATAAAAACTGCTACTGCCAAGAAATACAGCAAGCTCAGAGAGAGCAAGTAAGGAATTCCCAAATTTAATGGCCTTTATTAGTACAAACATCTATTTCAAGGTTTACAGCATGCATGAAATTATGTACATTAACCTCTTGAAAGAATTTAGAGTGGAATGTGCAAAGCAAAGGCCAGAAAGTGAAGCCAGCTGCTTGTGCCTGGGGAACTGGATGACAGTTAAAGCTGACAGGTTCAGGTTTGGGGTTTTTTGCCTTCTTCCATGCACCCAGCTGATGTGAATACCATTGAGTGATGCAGCTGGGTAAGGCCTAATGTACTTTTCTTGCAGAAGTAGGAACACAGTGAACAAGGCAAGGGACTAAGGGAGGAGGGTGATCTCATGGTTAGTGGACAACTGAATATCTCTCAGCTTCCTCTGCAGAATCCACAGGTGAGTCACTTTTCATGGGTGAAAACTGGTGGTATTCTGCATTTTCTGGGTAATGAATTTGCACCCTTTTCTCAGAAATACTGATGAAACTAATGTTAACAAGAACTGTGCTGCAAACACACACAAATTTCTGCGCTTGCTAGAAAGGCAAACAGCCTCTTTTGCTATCATAAGTAGGGAATGCAAAATTAAGTTTGTCTTATACTCAGCTCCAACATCTCCCTCCTTGATCTAAAAGGGACACCATGAAGAAATACAGTAGCATCAGATACAACAGCTACAGAAGCTACAGAGAAGCCCACAAAACCCACAAAATACTGTATTCAGAGAACATTGTTGCTGGCATACTATTCACTTAGTGAGCTACAAATGATGGACCATGGAGAAAAAGAAATGGAACTATGGATAAATGGTATGGAAAACTGATCAAGAAAGCACTGTCCGTTTTGCATGCTAAAAATAAATGCCTGGGAAAAACAATGTTGTATGGTAACACTGAAGACAGTTTGATGATCTTTACACAAAGGTGTGCAAAGTAAGGTTGGAAATCAACCAGTTCTATATGTGGGTCACAGATTTAAATATTTAGATTCCTACCAAAGTACTGCGACATTTGAGCCAAGTGAGCAAAGGATAAGAAAAAATCCGGCTTATGCTGAGAATGAAAAACCCTACACCATAATACCTAGCCTTCTGTCAGTGTGTTCCAATACTCACTAACATGTGTGGGACACTGATGACTGTATGCCAGGTTTGAAGGAAGTATGCTCTGCCAGTGTACCTTCTGCCCTTCCTTGCTCTTTCAACCATTCATTTTTATGAGCCCAGCCTGTTCTTGCCTTCATATCTCATTCCCATTCCCCCACATGCCACCTAGTTTCCTCTCTCAATGCTTTGTTCGAGATTATTCCCTCATTACATTCTCTCTTCCAGCTCAACAAGGAAGCACCTGATTCCACATGAAGAACTGAAATTGATGTATCTGCACCAAGGAAGCATGCTGTCTGTAGTTGCCTGTAGTTATCAAGAGAAACAATCATAGGGAAAAGACAGGTTTTATAATCCTGGGCTGAAAAAGGAATTTATTTGGAGGATTTGGCTACTATTTTAAAATTATTACTTAATGCTTGTTCAGTCAAAATTTAGATTCATAACGTGGGCAAATTTGTATAAATGGCAAATTACCTAAAGCTCATGCAACCTCTGAACTCATGACATTTTGGCCATACATGGTATTTATTAGAAAGCATCTTTAATGAATTATAAATTCCCAGAGTTCTATCAGTACTCACTGGTAATGCACCTTAAGCAGTTCTATTCAGTTTATATTGCCCTTAAACTGCTCTGCTTTGGGAAGTGAATTTCTTCTTAAAAGCAACTTCCATAAATTTTCCTTTACCTTATTGATTTGACAATGCAGCCTTTGCAGAAACGGTGTCCACATGGTGTCTGCACTGCTTCCCGAAGAGCCATCAAACAGATTGGACATTCGTATTTACTTTCCAAGGGTGGATCAAACTCCACATCATATCCTTGTGTTTCCTCTGTGAAAGAACTTGGAGGGTTTCCAGTCCCACTGCTGACGCTTACGCTGTCTTCTTTCGCTCCAACGCTGCAGGCACTGGCCATGGCTGCACAGCAGCCACTTTCCACGTCTCGAGCTCCACAACTGTTATCACTATATACCAAGCTCATAGTAGCTAATCAAGTGCTACACAGGAACGCTCTGCAAGATGACAAAAAAATGTGTTACTTTAAAATATTCCAAGACCTTCCTTTCCAATCAAGAACAAATTTTATTTCTGACCAGAAACACTGGAACAGTGGTGCAGATTTGGTTCTACTCAAAATCATTGGTTTTGTTTTGTCCCAGTTTTTGTTATCTATCTTTTTTTATTATCTTGTACTGTATAGGAAAGAGGACTGCATCCTGTCAGCCTAGTTCAAACACAAACACACACATACCTTTCTGTAATTTCTTTCACCTATCTGATTTCTGTAAAAAGAGGAATACTTTTCTTCTTGCTATGTGTACTGAAAATGCCTCTTTAGCCCATCAGTATTATTTACTTCTAAAGCACTCAAATATAATTTGCATGAAAAATGCTGTACAAAACCAAGTTTTTTTGGATGACAATAGTTCAAGTCCACATTTTCCTTGCAGTTAATAAATGTTATTTAACATTTTCTGTATACAGCGATTCACAGTATGTTTCAAATCAGTTTAGGTGCATGTCCACAAATAAAATGCAAGTCCAAGTACCCACAACAAGCAGATGCTATGCTGCAAATGAAATTCAAATATACAGCACTGCTGATAACATTTTAAAACTGCCAATAGGACTTCGAATTGAGTAAGAAGCTACACATGAGATAAGGCTAATACTTCCACAGCTCAAAAGCTATCTACAAACTACTAGTACTCAGAGCTCTTGCTCTCCTTTCCCTCTTCCAGACTAGTCAGCGGGGAGGACAAGGGACACAACTGTAAGAACAGAAGATAAAAGTCACATTTCCCTGAAGAGCGGTGAATGGTGTAGCGAAGTCTGCTTTTAAAATGCTCACAAAGCAGGCTGAACTCATAGGTATGAAATTAAAAAAATGCTGGTATCCCCAAACAGATTGCCAATGTTTCTACACTGAATGAGGGAACTTTAAAGAAAGGTCTAAACAACAAATATAAATTTGAAAAGTCCAAGAAATTTTCCTCTCCCTCAATTTTTTAATGGTTACAACCATTTTCTTAGAATCCCATTGTGGTTAGTTTTCTGTAAATGACATTTCTTTGAAACACAGAGGTTGTCACCAGGTGCAAGGCAGTATGAGTAGCCTGAAGGTCAAAGACCCAGGCATGCAAAATGAACCCACTAAGCCCAGATTTGATCTTCTTTTGCATGGCTGTATAGGCAAAGGTCTCTTGCAATGTTCACCTACTGCATTCACTGTAATACCACTACACCATTTAAAATGTTAGGGATGGAAATCTAATGATTAATCTAGAGCTGAACTGTAACGATTGTGGATCTGCATCACTACTGCAGACTCTGAGGGCAGCAAGGGATGCAGAATGAATAGGGTTACCTTGATCACAAGCTCATAAAACTGAACTTTTTCCTGCCTCTCTCAGAATTTGAACATCACAAGTCATTTTAACAAAATGTTCATGGATAGGAGGAGGACATACAGGTAGTTTTATTTGGGTACTTATTATTTGACACCTGAAGAGTACATCGACAGAAATATTAATCACACAAGGCCTCAACTAGCTTTTACTGGAAACATATTTTGAACACATGCAACATTACTGAAATGTGGTTTAGGCCATCTACATGATAATTAGCAATACTGCCCAAGCTAACAGTGTATGAGCTATATTTTTCCAGTTACGCAGACAAAAAAAAAGGCAGATCTACCAAACAAAACTAAACAGGCAAAGTTACCATATTTAGGTCAGTTATAGCTAGAATCAAAACAGAACTTTTATTTTGTTGTATAAATATGTGACTTTCCATTTTGTTGAGGTACACAGAGGTATGAGAAGTATCCGAGGAGCAGACTTCCTGACATTTCCAAAATACCATACAGAGCACAGTTGGACAGTTGAGAGTTGTACTGAACTGGTCAGCAACGCTCACTTTATGCGGAAATAACTCTATGGCAGAGCTGTCTGGAACTGCGTCCAAGGAGTGATGTTTACTGCTATTCCTGTTCTCTGCCCCCACGTATTATCCCTATGCATTATCTACCACAACAGACTTTATAATCAAGGCTCCCAAACACAACAGCAATACACACTAAACACCAAGTATAGTCTCAGCAGTTGCTTCAGGCACAGTCCAACAATGATCAATTTAACCCCATGGAACTGAGCAGCTCCCCCAGTGACTTGGGATGGAAGTAGAAGAATCAACGCTTAGAAAGATGGTCTGTGACAGAAAGATTTTTTCAGACTGCCATTGGTAGGTCTCTTTTCTTTGGAGCAAAAAAACTTGTTTCCGTTGTTAAAGTAACATAACTTTTATTTAACAGCTGCTGCAGAGGATGATTAGTCCACAGGCCACATTTCACAAAAAATCACAGGAACTAAGTTGGGCCAATGGAGCAGGAATGTTGGCATGCAGGATATTAGAATCCACAGACCAGCCTAGGACTGAAAAATTTGCATTATTCTAAGCCACAAGGGTGTATTTAGTAAGACTAAGAAAGGGAAGAGGAACATATATCCCTTTAGCAATGTCACAAAGGAATTCAGGAAGTCACAAGGAGGAAAATACAATAGCTTTACCCAAATTCAGCTGTCACGTTAATTGCAAAGAAGTGCACGACTCTTCCCTTGGGCTGTTGCTAGGAAAAAACTATAGTATTTGAAATACTGTTCTTTTAAGGAAGAAGACAGGATCCGACAGTATAATCTCAACAGTTGAACACTTTGTAGATTTAAGTGCTGTGCAAGTGGTGTTCTCTTTGCCCATCTGAATTGTTTCTTCAGACATAGCAGGTATGTACATTCAGTTTACAGAAACAGAAATCCTGTACCAGAGTCAATTTAATGAGTGAGTCACTGCAACCAGTCAACATCCCAGTCTCACACAAACACTGCCTTATTCAGTGATATACTCCACTCCCACACAGAGCTTTTTGTCTGCGTATGACCAAGGGGTTCATTAAAAAAGAAGTGTAAGTATCATTGGCTCCTCTTTAAATAGGGAAATTCAGGCACAAAGATGCAACTTAAGGCAATTAAGAGCCAGATTTTAAATTTTGTTCATGTTTTATACAAGATATGATTTCCTCTACAACTCTTATCCATTTCATCGTATCTGTGAAGAAAATCCTGCTTCCTTCACACGTATTTATAGGTGTGGGGCAAGGCACAATTTTCCAAATCAAAATCCACACTGCTGTTACTCAGACCACTAACCGAGGCATGATTACTCCACCACAGTTTAAAACAATTCCTCTACAAGTTGTAACTACCGTAGTAGGAATTAGTTCTGTTTCTTGGGGCACTTATTTTGCCCTCCAAGAACAGGAACATAGATCCAATCTTCTTGAACAGAGCAGTGCTAGAGCAAAACCAATTAGAGAAGAGCATACTGTGAACGTTGATGACAGGTCCACTGTGAATGTTGATGACAGGTCCTTCCCTTGGTGAAGGTGGAGCAGACAATTTGTGGGCCTACTGTAGCAGTTTCGCATGTTCCTCCCCTGGGGAATTTAAAAGATTGTGAGGCTAGAAGAGGATGGATTTTAAAACCCAAACCAGTATATACCCTAAAATTCACATCAAGCTGCTACCCTTTCTTTTTGATTACAAAATAGATTACCAGTGAAGTAAAACCTAAGAAACATCCCCCCAAAACCACATCAGTTTTTCTTCCTATTGATAATAGTTGTTATTCTTCCTCTGTGCTGAACAAAACTGAGTCAAATACAACAATATGCAAATATTAATTTATAATAACTTGTCTACAGCCTTTAGAATTTATCCATTTTTTTAGCATTGGTAGTTTAATACATTAAACACTTTGGTAGCCTGCTCTATGTCCTTTTTTGTTTGGACAACATCCAGCTTCCAGATCGAGGAACAACGGAAATTAAACTGGATCATTACATGGTAATACTTGGTTTTGCTAATGTGAAGTTTCTCAGGCAGAGAAAGCCTTAAAACTGTGTTTGGTAAAGCACCTGAAATGCCCTCTTCTAGAGCTAGGGAGTCCTATCAGACTTGCCCAGTGGGTTTTAGCTTGCACACACAAGGTACCCCAAGTCCTTGGGCCAGAAAAGGTTTATTTCTCTCTCCAAGGCAACAGCTGTATTGTTTGACAACAGAAAGGAAGGTGCTTTCCAGGCCAAACAGTAATGGACAGAATTTGATTGATCTTTGTCTGTGCTACAGAAATCTGGAATGCCCTAAGGATCAAACCTTCATGCCCCAGAAAAGACACAGTTAAGACCACAGGGGGTCCCCATACTACCCTTCCCACTTTAAACCCTAACGAAACCTTTCTTCACTAAGTAACCTGTGCTGTGTTGCTCTTTATGCTGTTGCATTACAAAGTGATTAGGTTGATCTGAGATAGCAGTCAGACAAAAAGAGCAAACTTCTGCAAGAATCATGTACCTTCTGATTGACAAAAACAATTTCAAAACAACTAAGACCCACCCACATTTTAAATTAATGCACGCAACAAAGCTCAGTACTCACATTCACAGAATCCCATAGTATAATGGGGTTTAGGTAGGACTTCTACAGATTTTAACGCTCCAAAGAGCCACGGGATTAATTCAGAAACTTCTCTAAATCAAAAAATATTACTGGTACCAGAAGATATCTTCAGATTGCCTGGAAAATTACACTACAATTAAGAGTAATAGGGAGGAAATAAAAGTAGGCATTATATCCTATATACACTGAAATATGAAATGATACCTTTGAGCATTTGGCAAAGGTGAAGGAACACTGTACTGAGAACGTATCAGTTACCGTGAAATAGAAAATTTTTAATATTAATCAGTACGTACTGAATACAATTAATTTCCACATGCCCTTTCATTGAAAATTCACACTGAGTAGCCGTATAAGCAAGGAAATCAATACAGATGACTATTCCAAATCCCTTTTCTTACTTGAAGTCCACAAACATATTTAATCTGCTTGCAGCCTGGCCAGCACATAGCCAACAGGGGAAATGCCTTCAACGCCACACAGACAGAAAAGCTGGCCAAACTTTTCTCTTTTCTGAGAACAGTTTTGTACATACAAATTTCTGGATCATGAGACTGACAGACCAGTGGAGTGACTTTGGATAATTTGTTTATGAAGCAATACTTGCAACACTTATTCCCAGGCATATTAATCAATTGTCTACTGATAAGCACTGTGTGTTTGCATCAGGAGGTTTGTAACTCTTATCACTGTCTCATCCAGGCAGAACATATAAAATGTTGCAAGTTCCTTTTAATTAATACCTATAAACACACTTTCATTTCAAAGCTATCAAATGGCTAGACAAGCCAAAGCAATAGGAGATTCGGGCAGAACTCGTAACTGCAAAAAACAAATTCTGGTTTCTTGCAAAAGCCTGCAAGCATGTTGCAAACATTTGTTGAGATATCAGCTGGTTTTTGTCTAATAGCAGCAACTGTTAAGACTTCCAAGTCTTTTGGATAAGCACTATACTTATCAATTTAACGTGTGAACCTAAAGACTCAAAATAAGAATTTTTGTTTGAGGCAAACATAATTGAACAACAACATTAAAAGCTCATTACACACTATCAAGAGCTCCTGCCACTGGAGCAGAGTGGCCTTTGGGGTTTTCTGAAGCTTTCCAGGTGATTTCTCTTTGCTTGGAGAGAATGGTGTCAGGCTTTAATCATGTATGTATTTTTATGCTTAAGTGTTACTTAGGAGACTAGATGGTGGCATACTCCCAGTTATGTTCATATTTTATCCTACTGAAGTATGGCAAAACAAATTTAATTTTAGTGAGCACTGGAAGTACACTATACTGTATTTAACACCAAAATATTCCATGGGTTTTTCCATAATCCAAAAAACAACCCAAACCAAAATCCCCTAAACCTTTCTTCAATTTATTAACTTCTAGAGACATTTCACTGGGAATTAACAAATTAACAAATACAAGGAAAGCATTGTTAGTGAGAAGAACAATACTATTTAATTCTTTACTTTGGCAGAGACGCCACTCTCTTTGGCCTCTGTTCTCCCTTTGCACACTGAGAACACTTTGAGATATGCATTGTGCCTTTCTATATCCCTCAGTAGATCTGCAGAGAATTTAAGATGCTGCCATAATGGGGACAAAGTAAGTATCAGGACAGAAAGTACTTTGAAAAGAGGCAGGGAGAAGTATGGCTATGAACAAACGTCATTTCCGCAAGGCACAGTCTCCAGGCCAGATTTAATTACCATCTACCTCAACAAGCATTAAACTTGTATCTGGCATTAGTAAAATGATTTGAGACCCTCAGAAAAGAAAAAGTTAATTAAGCACACATTCTGAAACAACTAAAACATTTCTCCTTGTCACTCTAACTTACTTTTACTTTAATTTTCTTTTTGACACGCTTTATACCCAGAATCTTTTATTGTTAGTTTTCACAGTCTGGATCTAAAACTTTCTTATATTTGTTTAGCTAATTTGTCCTACTGAGATACAAAAGTTACTCTTTCTGACATATTAAACTCATGAAAAGTTCAACGAGTGAAGAAAAAGCATGTTCAGCTCAGACATTTTTTCATTCTGAAGTTCTATCAGCCTATTGCATGCGTTGTCTTTTTAAATAGAGTAGCACATTTTTTGAATAGAAAGCAGTATTGCAGTGATGCAGTACTACAAAACTTAAAAAGCCACTTATGTCTTGACAACTTCTCATTCAACGGAGCCTGACTGAGCTCCACAAATCTTCAGCTGCTGGGGAAAACTGAGGTTAATGTGGAACATGCAGAAGAATTATGCCCAAAGCGATACCTGCCATGAGAATAATCCAAGTGCTTTTCTAGGCATACTTCTCTGACCTTTTTTCTTTCTGACACTAGTGGAACTAGTTTTATGGCCCTTTCATACTATGGAAAGGCAAAGAAGTTTGCTCGCAAGTGTTAACGCAGTTCGTGAACACAGGGTAGAATGCACCGGAGATGTTAAAGAAGCTGTTGGTGCAGCCAGTAATTTTGCTACCCCCTGTCCCGTTCCCGTTCCTGCCTCTCCCTCACCAAAAGCTTCCAATCAATACTTTCTCAATCGTTCTGTCCATGGTATCTCAGCCACAACAAACCCCACGTAGCTCACGGGTAGCTCTGCAGCACGCAGAACTTTTCAGAGGCAAACACAGAGAAAGACTTTCGGCTAGCTTTAACTACTGGGTAGAAGGGATGTAATTAGAACACCTTCCTCCCACCTACAGCCGAGAGTTCCGTTTAAGTCTGAAAAGATGAGGCGCGACCTATCTAAAACAGATGATGGAAAGCACGACTGAAGTCTTAACTCATCCCTCGTGTTAATAAATTGGCCGTAAATAGTAAGCGCTGCCAGAAAACAGAGCTACCGGGCTTAGAGACAGGAGCCTCTCTCGCAAGTCCCCCTGCCAGGCCTTTAACGTGCTCCCGAGGAACTCATCGAGCACCTCCATTTCCCAGAAATGGGAAAAGCAAAGCCCGCTTTGACGGCGGGGTACTCGCGGCTGCCCAGGAGCCCGCACCGGGGAGCACCCCGGGCGGCGAAGAGGCAAGAGAAAGCCTTTCCAGCCCGGTTCCCGGGCCGGTTCCCAGCCCACCGGGCCAGCCAGCCCGGCTCCGCGCCCCTTGCCGCCGGCAGGCAGCGCAGGGCAGGGCCGGGCTCCCGGCCGCGAGCAGGCCGCCGCACGCTTTCCGTTTCGAAGCAGGACAGGCTGCCGCGCCTCCGCCCGAGTCA
>VYZV01005094.1:1288-14311 GCA_013401275.1 Pandion haliaetus | reverse complement strand
GCCGGGCGGGGGGGGTCTGAGGGGGGCCCCCGGGGAGCCATCAAGCCCCAAAGCTGGGGGTTTGCACCCCCAGGACCACCCAGAACCTGCCGCTCCGCTCCCACCGCCTGAGCCCGGCCGAGTGTTTCAAGACCTTCATTGAAGCAATCTTCTATGTGGGCAAGGGGACCCGCGGCCGACCCTACTGCCACCTCGCCGAGGCGCTGAGCCAGCAACGTGCCGGGACGTGGAAGGTGGGATGGGCTGGGGGGGCTTGGGACCATGGTGATGGGCATGGGGGGCTGCATCAGGGAACTCGAGGCCATGGTGATGGTGCCTCTTGTCCCGCAGGGCTGCCCCAAGGTGCGGCGCATCCTGGAGATCTGGGCGAGCGGGCAGGGTGTCATCTCCGTACACTGCTTCCAGAGCACCGTCCCGGCGGAGGCTTACACACGAGAGGGCTGCCTCGTGGAGGCTCTGGGTGAGCGGGGCCGGCTGGGGGGAAACGGTGCTGCCCTGGTCCCCTCCCGCAGCTCCCAGCATCGGTTCTGCCATCACTCCGTCTCCGTGCATCCCCCTCTCCCACCCCATGAAGGAGTTGGGACGACACAGAGAGGGGGATGCAGCCCATCCTGGGACACGCGGGGGCTTTGGGGTTCTCGGTTGCCAGTGTGGGGTCTGGACATGATCCCCCAACCCCCCATCTCCTGTGGGGAAAAACTGCCTGGTGGGGGCGGGGGGGGCTGCCTCCATCCCTATGGGTGCTGATGGGGAGCAGGGGGCTGGGTCTGTGGGTGCTGACCCCGTCCCCACAGGGCTGCAGACCATCACCAACCGGAGGAAGGGGAACTGCTATGGCGTGGCGGCGAGCTGGCCGGCGGAACGGCGCCGGCGCCTGGGCGTTCACATGCTGCACAGGGCCATGCGCATCTTCCTGGCCGAGGGCGAGCGGCAGCTCCGGCCGGTGGACATCCAGGGTGGGCGTTGAGCACCCTGGGGTGCTGGTGAATGCTGTGCTGGGTGGCACCCCCTGCTTGCACCTCCCCTCTGCCCTGTCCGAGGAGGCAGCTGCACTCTGGGTGCGGGTTTTATGTCATGAACACTGGCGAGAATTTTTCTATTTCCCTAAAGGGTGACAAATAAATCACTGTAGGCCTTCTTTTGCTAAGAAATCCAAGCTGTACGTGATTTCTAGCTCCTAGGACAGACCCCATGCCTGGCACATCTCTCCCAATCATCAAGTCGGACATGGCTGAGAATATAACACGGCTTTATTGTATGAAATGGCACTAATACAGCGTGTGTCTCAGCGGTAGGGTTACGGTGCGTGGTTTGCCTTGGTCTTAGCACAAGCAATGTGGGTACAAGCGGCACAGACTCCGTGGCAAACAGGTTGAAGAGCTGTGGCCCACAGCTGGGCACCGACAGTCACCTGGCGCTAGCTGGGGGGGGGGTCACAGCAGGGGCAGAGCCGTGTTTTGGGGTATGGTGGCATTTCTGGGTACCCTCACTGCAGACCCTGGCTGTGCTGCGGGCTCTCCCCTGGCTGGTCTGGGGTGGGAGGGGTGTTGCAGGGCAAGGCTCATGAAAATGATCTGAACCCAGCGTCATTAAAATTCTCATTATGAGACAGGTTGCGGCAGCAGTGGACAGGGGCAGGTGCTGGCAGAGGGGCAGCTCTGCCCCAGTGCTGGGACGGAGGCACGCTGCCTGGGGACACTCATCACACAGGGTCCCTGTCATGCCAGGGCCGTCTCTGAGGGACCCTTCCTCTTCTACATCGCTCAGTTTGGGAAGAAAGATGGGCTCGGCCTTGGTGAAGGTGTGTTGCAGGTGGGTGCCAGCTCCGCTTGGAGCAGCCCTGCCCAGCCAGGAGCCCCTCAAGCCAACCTGGGGTGCCTTGGTGCAGTGCCAGCCCTGTTTGGGGCGAGGGGGTCTGGGTGGGACATGGGCCAAGGGTGAGGTTTCCGTGGGACTGGTTGTTTCTTTGGTTTAGATGAGGGTAAATAAGAGGGGAAACAAAGCAGGGAGCGGCTCCGCTCTTTGGGGTAGCGGGGAGGCTGGGGCCATCCCCTGAGCACAGCGTCTTCCCGGCTCACTCGGGCTCCCACCCATCCCAGTGCGGCCGGGAGCTCCCAGACCTCACAACGGCACCTGGGTCCCCACTCATCAATTCTCGTGTACCTTCTCGGTCCTGCCTGGCTCCTGGCAGCGGGATGTGAAGCACAGAGTGGGGGAGATGATGGGACTGGTGGGTTATGTACAGAATGCTGTCAGCAGGTAATGAGCTGTTGTCCATTGCAATCAGACGGTCGCGGTTTGCTTCATCGCTCCCATGTAGCTCCAAGATCCTGCGGATCCATACAGGAGTCATCGGTAAGGACGGACACAGTGGCAACAGGACGGTGTATTGCTGGTCCCCTGGTGCACAAGGAACAGGTGTGATCCCGGTGGGCATGTGGTCCGGGAGTGGGTGGTGGGTCCCAGAGTCATGGAGGAGCTGGAAGCTGGGAAGGGCGAGTGGATCGGACACTACAGGAATCGCTGCGTGGTGGCGATGGCTCCGAGCATCTCGAGGATGCGGCAGCAGGAGGGAAAGCAGAGGGCGCTGCAGAAGCCAGTGCTGCGGTACCTAAAGTGATGGTTGGGGACGTGACTGCATCGATGGTGGCACCAGGGACTGCGGGAGAACTCAGGTTTGGCATTGTCCTCCCCACCACAACCCAAGCCAGTCCCACCATGGTGGGGGAGCTGATGGTCCTTCTGGCTGTGCCTGTGGGAGCAGGTCACCTCCTCATCCTCATCTTCTGGCCAGGCAGAGACAAGCTGTGCAGGCAGACCCTCACCAGTGCTAGGCAGGAGCTGCTGGATGCCACGTGCATGGCTGCTGGCAAAAATGGTGGTCCTGCCCTCCCAGCCCCACAGATGGCTCAAGTGAGGCACTGCGGGGCTCAGAGAGCTAAGTCCTGCTGCTGAGGCCAAGGAGCCTTTGGCTCCTCCGGCCCTGGCTGGGAAGGTGCCGGAGCTGACACGTTCTCCCTGGAGGAACCCCTCCAAGTTCTTCCTCTTTTGCTGCAGGTGAGACCAGTCTCCACGCGGCTGCCTCCTCTCCATCCCCAGGGGGTCGCTGCGTGAGGAAAATAATACTACAAAGAAACGGGATGAAGACGCTCCAGTGGCTGCCATGCCACTCCTGAGGGGACGGGGACCAGGTCTGCTGTGTTCCTGCTGCCGGCCCCGTGCACCCCTGCCTGGGGGAGCCTCCATACTCCGCCACCAGCCTCCGATGCGGCCAGGAAAGAAAATCAGCTGAGCTCCCGGCAAGGGCAGCCTCCACCGCACCCCTCCACTCTTGCAAACCCCTCTCCACTCCGAAACATCTCTCCCATCGGAGCAGCCCGGTCACCGCGTCCCTCCGTCTTATTTCTTCTCCCCTTGCCCATCCCCAGCTGGCGTCTCGGGCTCCCACAGGATGAACTCGTGGAGCAGCGTGTTCACCGTCTCAGGACACTCCATCATCACCATGTGGCTGCCCTCGTCGATCACCTTCAGGAAGGCGATCAGCAGGATCTGGAGGGAGATGGTGGCAGCGGCAGGTGTCAGTGCCGGGACGAGCCCCCTGCCCGCATTGTCACAAGCTGGCAGGCATATCCCAGCCCTCACCCACCCCCCAGCTCCACTCGGTCCCCTACCTCGGCCATTCGCTGGTCCTCCTCCACCGGGACAAACTTATCGTGCATGCCATGGACCAGGAGCACAGGCACGGCCAGCTCCGCATGGTAAACCTCATCACCCTCTGGCCAGTACTGCCCGCTCATCATGGCGCGCAGCACGAAGGAGGAGACGTTGAAGGCATTGCCTTCCTTCAGCAGCTGCTTCTCTTTGGCTCCCTGGCGAGCAAAGCCAGCCCTGTGGGACAGAGCCAGCACGGGCAGAAGGTTAGCCCAGGGTGCTGCCTCGGCATCGGGGGGACAGGAGCGTGGGGGATGCTGCTGGCAGGATGCGGTGCCCCTGCCCATGGTGGCTGGAAGCCAGGCTGGCCGGGGACAACCCTCCCCAGCGCCGTGGTGCTGGGATGGCCACTCACTTGAGGAAGCTCCAGGCCAGGCACGGGGACAGACAGTGCAGCACGCAGGTGGGCATGTTGAAGATGGAGCAGAGGCTGGGCTCCAGCGCTGTTGGGCCCCCTCCGTTGATCATGATCACCTTATGGACCAGGTCTGGATACTCATGAGCGAGGAAGGTGCAGAAGGACACCCTGTGGGGAGAGAGAGACATGGGAGCCATGCTCTGATCCCATGGCACTGGAGGATGCTGCATCCCAAGGCAGATCCCAAGGACCCATGGCTGGAGCCCAGACTACACCCCCTCGTTTGACCCATGCCCCCCCCCTTTCTGGTGCAGGGTAACCCCAAACAAACCCCACAGCCAGTGCCCCACAGAGCCTGGGCAGAGGGGCTGAGCTTGGGGTTTCACTCCTGTGCAGACCAAAGCAGGGTGCTGGGACCCGCTTGGGTGCCTGCCAGCCTGGACCAGCCTTGTCCTTCTGATCTAATCCTGCCCGGCTCAGAGCCCATCTCCGGCTCCCTCTCCTAGCCCTGCTCTCTGCACTGCTTAGTCTCCATCTAATTGACTTTCTTGGGCTTACTCTATTTATAGGCTGTGCTCTGCCAACTTCCCTGCTGGAGGACAGGCTCTGGGATTAGCTGGACCCAGAGACACACACCAAGAGGATGTTGGAGATCAGAGCTGAGGGATAAACCCAGAATGGGAAACCCCACACCCCTCCTCTGCTTCTCAGCCCCTGAAGTGCAGGATTTGTTGGGCATTTGCTGCCAAGGAGAGGATGAGGGGGGATGAATCCATCCCTTTCCTCCTGGGACCCCCTGGTCCCTTACCCGTAAGAGTGTCCTATCAAGATATTCCTCTTCTTCGCATAGCGCTTGAAAATGGCCCTCATGTCCTCTGCCAGCGCATAGAAGGTGTATGCAGCGGCAATTTGGGGAGCCGAGCTGCAGCCATGGCCGGCCAGGTCAGGAGCCACCACTTCATAGCCTAGCTTGGTAAAGAAGTCCAGCTGCTCCTTCCAGATGTCCAGCGAGCCGCCCACACCGTGGATGAAGAAGAGGACCACGTCGCTGTGCGTCCCTTTGCAGCTCGTGATCTGCTTCTTGCAGTCGATGTTGATGACTTTCTTGGGTTTACGCTTCCGACGCTTGCCAGGGGCAGTGGCTGCTTCCCGTGTGCCACATCCTGGTGTGCCGGCGGGACCCTGGGCAGGAGCTTGGCCAGCCAGGTCAGAGAGCTCCAGCTCCACGGTACTGTTGGGTTCCCCCGAGCTGTTCTGGCAGTGCAGGATCTCGGAGCGGACGGCATCCCCCAGGTTCTCGATCACCAGCTGCCCGTTGCGGTAGACGGTGATCTTGCGCTTGCAGTGCACCGTGCCCCGCTCCGGCCCCCCGGGCTGGGTTTCCTCGGGCCCCTCCGGGGCTGGGCGGTTGGGCATGCTGTGCCTGACCCGCAGGATCCTCCCCGGCTTCACCTCCATGAAGCTGTAGCCGTTGCTGGACTCAATGCTGTCCAGTGGCCCCACGGCGTTCGTCGTCTTGCCCATCAGGCAGCACAGGAGCCCATCGGTGATGCTGTTCAGCATTATGCTCCCTGCAATGAAGGCAAGAGGAGGGGCAGGAGAAGGGGGGATTAGTCACCAGCTCCAGCACCCAGTGGAGACCTGCTGGGGGCCCTGGCTGCTGCACAGTGGACCAGGGGCAGCCTCGTCCCCCACCCTGCTTTGCTGCCAGCCCCGGGCAAAGCCGCAGCAGCATAAGTGAGGGCAGAACGTGCCTCTGGGGATGCACCGGGGGTGAACGCGGTGCTCCCCAAATGCACGGCTCCTCAGCCACCTGCAAACAGGCTTCTGTTTCAGATCAAAGATGGACCCAGCACCCGACATCCAGCTTTGTCTGGGCCACGTCCCTGTCACCGAGACAGTGTGACGTATGCTGGCCCAGCAGAGATGAACTCAAGTGGCTGCAGACCCATGCAGTCCCTGGCACATAGCCGTGGGCCTCCAAGAAGGGATCTGCTCTGGCCGAGGGAAGCAACACGCAAAGAAAAGCCTGTTTGAAATGAAAATGCTATTTCTGGCACCAAATATGGAGCTAAGGAAAGATTCAGCTATGAAAATGCATTATTTATACCAATTAAATATATATCTCTCTCTAGTCTAAACCACCAATACAAATAGTGAGAGATGGAAATTACAGGGACTGGAGATGAAGGTTTTAATTAAAAGTCACTCTGCAAACCAAGGCTGAAAATAATACGTCAAGAGAACTGGTGGGGGGTGGGCAGTGACCCAGCACCTGCTTGGGGGGGTGGGAAACCCACTCCCCACATCCCCACCTGGCGCCACAGGGGCTGGGGGGGCGATGTGGCACTGCCCTTGCTGTCCCCAAGGCTCGTTCCTTGACATTTGCTCTTCCAGATGCTGTTGGGTGGCTTTGCGAGGGGGCTGCGGATGCTGGGACCACTGAGCCTGGCCGAGAGTGAAGCCAGACCTGAGCAAAGGCAGATGCGAGGTAGGAAAGGGCTGGTGGCACCGGGGGCATCGGCACTGGGACCAGAGCCTGATGCCGTCCTGGCGGTGCTGAGGGTGGCTGCGGAGGGGGCTGGGGAGGTTCTTGCCTCCCCTGGCTGGCAGCCTGATGTGCGTTTATTATTAATGAAGCTAAACACGGTGAATTATTGATGCAGATGGGCAAAGAGAGTCGGAGCGGACGCTGCGCATAGGGGTTGTCCCTGCAGGAGGGGTCACTGGCTGCTCCCCGAGAGGCGGCTGCGGGTACCGACCGTGACACCCACAGAGGACAGGAGAAGGAAAAACATGTTCCTGGGAGGAATTTAACGTCTAAATCCCAGCGACGCTGTCAGGAGCAGCCCCCTCAGCTCCCCGAACAACCCCTTTAAGTGCATCTGGCGGGATTACGGGCGCTCTGCTGGCAGACCGTGCAAAACAAAGCAAGGGACGGAGGCGGGCTGAGAGCGCAGGCCTCCCTCTCTGTGTCTTAATGTTCGCTATATTTGGAGAAGCCAACGCCATGCCCTCCTCAGAGACCCCCACGGACCCCAACAAGCCCAGCCTGGCTCCCGCACGCTCCTGGGGACCAAACAGGCTCTGCTGAGGGTTGCCGGCCGGCAAGGAGCCCAGGCACTCCGGCCCCAGCCCAGCACATGGCTTGCGGATTTCCCTGGGAGAAACCAGTCTGTTTGCTCCAGGCAGGCGATCTGGGTAACGGTTCCCTTGGCAAAGCCAGAGTGGCTTATCCAGGGAGCGCTGCCAGCTCTCAGGGCAGCAGCCAGTGTTTGATTCTCGCCTGACTCTGCTGGGGACAGTGGCCCGACTCCCACGCAAACGCGATGTAAGGCTCCGGGTGCTGAATTGTAGGGACTGGAAACGCAGCAAAGCTGGTCCCGGGTGCTCCTTTTCCTCGCTGCTGGCCGGGGGGGCTTCTCAGGGGCTCCCCCCGATGTAGGACATGGCAGTCCCAGCTCTCTGTGATTTGGTGCCTGGGCTTGCATCGGCAATCTTTCTTCTGGCCACAAGTACATCCATGCAGGATCTGGCTGCACCATGAGCTTTCCGGCAGCCCCCTGCAGCCTGGCCGAGCACTGTGATAAACAGCTATGTGACCCGCCGGGCGCCCTTTGCTCCTCCGGGGATGGACCCATCCAAACCAATGAGAAGAGAAGCAGGTCTCGGAGCCCTGGGAAGGAGAAGCCAAATCCAGACCTCGCTGGCAAGGGGCCGGTCTGTTCTGCTGAGCCACGCTTCCAGATGGGTGATAAGCCCCAGGAGCTGGGTACCAGACTGGCTGGAGCTCTGGCTGGAAGATGCCCAGCTGCCTTTGCACTGGGACGGACACACCACTGCTCTTGCCGTGCTTTGGAGCACCAGCTTGGTGCCAGGCTTGGGCTGCTCTTGATCCCTGAGCAACTCTGAGTTGCTAATGCTGAACAGAGAGACAGGGCACGCAGAAAACCGGGGGGAAGAGGGGAAACCAGGCAGACCCTGCGTCTCAGTCCCCACAAGCATGACCGCGAGCTCTGCCCATGGCTGGCAGGCCATATCCTGCACCTGCACTGGGTACGGTTCCCCTGGGCTCAGCCTGTGAGACCTGGATGTGATTCTGCCTCTGATTTCCATAAAGCCTGGCTTTGCACTGCGCCTCCATTTCACAAGGTACTAATGATCTCCATGTGGATTATAAACAGGACTTCTGGCCAAACCGCCTCAACATTGATTAACTTCTCAGGATTAACTCAATTAGTCCATCCTGTTCATTTCCAGAATTGATTTGCTGGAAGGCTCTGGCAGTCAGGAGCTCTGCAGGCAGATCCAAGAGCCTGGGCTCGGGCCACAGAGCCACCCTCCAGCCTCATCGGCTCTGGGTACGAGCACGGATCCTGCTGCAAGAGAGGGGCTGTTCAGGAGGGCAGATGCCTCCACTCGAATACGTCCAGGCTGGAGCTCGTGATCCAGGACGTGGCAGTCCCTGCTGGCTATCAGACTGAGAAAACACCACCCGAATCCCATCAGCGAGCACATCCCGGTCGAGCCGTTCGGTGGCTAGGTGGGAAATGGAAGGACAGGAGGTTAAGCAACTTGACTCAATGTCAGGCTTCGTCTCAGGAGCTGGGAGGCAAAGC
Source organism: Pandion haliaetus (assembly GCA_013401275.1). Lineage (NCBI taxonomy): Eukaryota > Metazoa > Chordata > Aves > Accipitriformes > Pandionidae > Pandion > Pandion haliaetus. Next base: position 5,623 of record VYZV01005094.1, on the reverse strand, counting down.
GCGACCGTCTCCCACCTGCCTCCTCTAACCCACCACACCGTCTGCCACGGCTGATGCAGCCAGAAACATCAAGGGATGTTCCCTCCGTGAGATGAAAAGGGCTGAAAATGAAACCAGATGGATGTGAAGAACTTTGCAAAGATGCTGGTAACCATGGCGATGCTTTTCCTGCTTTTTCCTCCCCCCCACCCCATCCCGGCTACCTTCCACTGCCGCCCCCAGTAGAGAGCGAGATTTCGGCACTGGTTACATAAGGCCAGGCACAACAATGAGTCAGGCGCGGCGCGAACCTGCCGTCGGCCCCTGTGTCCCGTGAGGCAGCGGGCACGGCACGGGCTTGGGAAGGCGGACGGCATTGCCCCGAGCTGATACCCACATCCCAGTCCCCCCCAAAATCATGGTTGCCCCCCAGAAACTGCTCCCAGCAGAGAGGGGATGCTCAAGAGATGCTGGGGATTAATCCCAGCAAGATGATTTATTGCCCAGGTCCAAACCTCATCCCGGAGCACCCATGCGGAGTTCTCCAGCTTCACCCTCCCTGCCACTGCGATGAATAACCCGGCTGGGGAAAAACAATTTACTGACCTACTTCGGGCTGCAGCGCCTCAGATTTTATACAACTTGATGGCACCGTGTCACAGCTGGAGAAAAACAGGACGAGATGCGATGTGGCAGGGTGGAGGGCAGAAAGCCCAACGGGGTAACGTGACAGGCAGCCACATGGGGCTGACACAGAGCCTGTGGGGTGGTATCTCAGGGCAGTGCTCACACCGCATCTGCCTCAGGGATGCGACAGCACGGCACGGGCACACTTACGGCCACACCAGGACGGGCCAGCCAAGCTGGCTCTTCCCTTGCTATCCCTGCAGAGAAGAGGGTCTCCCCTGCCCCAAAAAGCCTCCTGGTTCCTGCCTCCCACAGTGGTCCCATCCCCGCTGGGTCGCTGGGGACAGCTGATGTCCCAAACATCCAGGGTGCTGGGAATGACAAAAATCTCCTCCTCCTGTCCTGTCCCCACTGGGGAGACCTTGAATCATGGGCAGGAGTGTTTCTCTGTGACAGCCCCCAGGGCAGCAGTGAGCCCATCCCTGCCTAGAAGTCCTGGTAAACATTTGATCCCAATAAGCGAGCTGAGAGCATCATTTACAGCAGGTGCAGCGCAAGCAGGATTCAGCACTGGAGCCGACGGCCATGAACCTCCCCATAACCCAGTGAGTCCCATTACCGCTCAGCACGTCCATCCCCCTCACTGCACAGAGCCCCGGACCCTCGCAGGGAGTAGCAGGGACTTGATATCTGCTAATTCCTTGCAAATCCTCGGAGGAGAGGAGCATGAGATGTGCTGCAGCCAGAATCCGACCTGCCATAATAATTTGTTCAGCCCTAATCCCTTCCCTCCGGGGCTCACGAGTATTAATGATGACACACGACACTCCTGAGAAATGGGCAAATATTATTATGCTCTTCCCAGCCTCCCCTGGTCATTCACTCTCTGCAAAGTGGAGAAACTGCAGCATCAAGAAACACATAAAGAGAACGTCTGTTTAAGCACTGATCTCAGATACACGCAAGAAAATGTTTATGCTGCTTAGTCTCTGTCCTGCAAAGTAAACTTCCCTCTGGGGGAATGTGAAGAAGCCACTTCAGCTGGTGGCAAGCACCTGGACTTACTCCGCTACGCCTGGCTTCCCCATCCTGATACAATTACAGCAGCTTTATCAGGACAGTGGGAGTAAGTAGGCAAGAAGGCTTTATCAGTCGTACAAATAGAAAACCAAGGAGGCAGCCCTGAAATCCTCAGCACAGGCAGGGATGCAGCCTCCCAGGAGGGGGAGGACCGGTCCCCATCCGTGGGCAGTGGGACTTCGTCGAGGGCCCTGCAGGACGCAGACAAATCGCATTCAGTCAAGAAACAGCATGGCAGGGAAAGCAGAGCGTCTGCAAGACATACGGCAGCCTGGAGCCGCGGCTGGCTGCCTGCCACACGTCTCTCTTTAGGAAGGAAGAAGACCTTGAGAAACAAAAGATACGCGATGCATAGCGGAGTAACCTGTGCCCTGACCTCCGCCACCGAAATCCCACCTAACCCCCCTCCGTTTCCCAAACCTCCTGGATTTCCAAGGTGATCGCCCCTGTTCCCACCGCATAGCTGCAGAAAAGCCGGTTGGATTCCTCCGGCAGCAATCGTCCTCCAACAGCAAGCTGGAAGAAACCATTGCAAGAAGGCAGGAGAAAACCCTGCCCCCTCTGCCGGGCAGCTATGCATGCAGGTGGCCCCTCTATCTCCAACCCCAAATCCAAGCAGATTTGACACGCACATAGCAACAGCGGGTCTTCAGTCAGAGCCAGCAATCATTTACTGCAATTGCATCACAACAGAAGCAGTCCCTTAAGTTTTATCGCTGGGCAGCTTTTTACAACCCCGCGCTCATAGCATGCTCAATATAACAGGGTTATTTAAGCACAAGCAATGCCGTGCTGCTGCGAGGCTACCTTCTCTCCCTGCAACCCCATCTAACGCCTCTCAAATCCCTTCCCACCATCAGCTTCGAAAAAACACATCTTTTGGCCATTTTGCTCCCCGTGCAGAGCACCTTCCTCCCCTCCGCTTCAGCGCATGCCCTACATCACAGCTTGTGCTCCGAGTCCTCCGCACAAAGAGAGAGAGACAGAAGAGGATGCTCACCTCATTTATTGACAAGGATTGTCAGGAGTTGAGATTGCAAATGAAAGGCTTAAATCTTGCAGGAGGCAAAGGGGGAGAGGAAGAGATGCCCGAGGCAGCAGGAGCCTGTGCAGGATGCAGGGTGCCAGCGCTGGCAGGCTGCTCAGCTTTTCAGCTCCTCCGATTACATTTTTTTGCCTGTCTGGTGGGAAGGATGGAGCAATGCCTTCAGCTCAGCTCATCTGCTTTAGACCGAAATCTCTCCTTCCATCTTCTCCCCATGAGCAGCTTCATAACTGAGCTCGGGGGTTTGGGGGTGCTATTTGTCCTTGTAGTCTATAGCCATAGAAAGCCCCTTAAATCCCTCCTAAAGAGGAGGGCTCTCGACGTGACAGACAAGGAGACTTGCCAGTCAAAGCAAGACCCAGCGCAGCCCCGCCGCCCGCCCATGGGGAGCCTGCCAGGGGCTGGGGGAGCGAGAGGACTCGCCCTGGTTTTTTGCCCCTTCCAGTGGAATGAGTTACCAAACTCCTTTTTTTGCCTTTTACCGTTTTCTCGCCATTCTGGTATTTGCGGCTTCCCAGAGGCCACAAGCGTGTCAGCGCCATGAGCGTGTTGGAGCTCAGCACAGGTGACCATGCACCGAAAGCGTGAACTCATGGCCCCCAGGGACTGGGACAGGAGGACAAATACAAAATGCGAATGTCTCTTGGGTTTATTTTCACAGCCGTGGGTTTGGGAGGGCTGGAGTCGCATCCCCTCACCCCGCCGGACTGGCAGTATTGACTTTTGGTGGGAACACGCCAAACCAGTGCAGAAAAACCCCGGCGCTGGTGCTTGCTCTTGGCGGTACAGCTGGGCTTGCCTCCAGCAAAGCAATCTGAAGGATCTTTTCGATGATCAGAGTAGACAGCGAGGATGACTGAGATCCTGCAGGTTACTGGTGACTCACCCTCTGACCGGCTGTCCTCCTCCTCTTCCTCCTGCACCTCATTTCCCTGCTCTATCAAATGCAGATAATCACATTCACCTACTCGGGAACAGGCAGAAGCTGAACCTTTCTGTAGGTGCCTTGGCACATCCTACATGCTGCTGCTCTATATACATATACATACATTAGAGGAGGAAGGTGATCAGAATCCAGTGCCAGTCGCAGCACCAGTGTAACTTCTGCCGGGCCCCACGGTGCCCAGTGGGGCTTCCAAAAATGGATGCCTGTGCTCCACACTGCTTGTGGTGACAGTTTTGGGGTAGCCAGAGTACACCCTTCATGGGTGAGGTGGCGGGGCAGGGAAGGAGGCAGCGGTGTGGGCCCCGTGTGGTGGCAGGGCCTTGGGCCTGGCCTGGCCCTCCCGCCCCGGAGGGGCCCAAACGCCAGAGCTGACGCCGCCAGAACCGTCCTGGCAATGAAGAAATTAAGTCTTTAGAGGTGGCTTTTGCTCTGGTGGTGGCTTGTGACAGGGACGACCCCCCCCCCTCCCGCCTCTTCCCCGTTGCAGGAGGCCTCGGCGCTTCGCAAGCCCAGGCCGTACCCCGCGGCCGTTGCCACGGTAGCAGCGCGGCAGGCCAAGCCCTCCCCAGGACTACAAGTCCCATCAGCCCCCCTCCCAGCCAGCGCGCATGCGCGTTTCTAACCGGCCGTGACTGGCCGAGCGAAGGGAGCCAATAGG
>VYZV01005093.1:31883-102800 GCA_013401275.1 Pandion haliaetus | reverse complement strand
GTTAGAAATACCTTGGTTATCCCCTACTGTTGTTGGATGATATATAGAATGCAGTTTCAAAAGCTGACAACAAGATGTGTTTAACAGTCTGAATTGGGGCAATTTCCTCAGTAATAAAAATAGTAATAATCATTATCACCATATTTGAAAACATCCATGTAAATTATAGTCTAGACATATTTAAAATATTTAAAATAATAACAGGACCTTGAGTAAATTTAAGAATCACAAATTAACATTTTAAGCCCTCCTCTCCACACTAAATCTGAAAGCTGTGCCTCATTTACTTATTCTTGAATGTGTGGAATCATATTTCTGAAAAAAAAAATTATCAGAAACACTAAACAGTACTGAAAAATTCCCTTCAGGAGAGTCCATCATCTCTCTTTGAGATAGCACTGCAAACTCATGTATCTTTTGAAGCTGATTTGTGCTCTTTTAAAGACAGACTAAATATGTGAAAAATCACTCTGTTAAAATACAGCTAGATTAGCTGTAAAAAGAATAAATGTATTGTGACTTCTATAAGAATTTGTTGATAGTGTTACTATTGCTACTGTGTATTCCTCTGATCCTTTCCCTCTTTCTATCTGTTTGAAGAAAACTATGTAAAAAAAGCAATAGCAAGGAAACCCACCACTGCTCTCATAAGACAGCTCTTATTTCCTCACCTCTTCTATACATAGAATGAACAATTACTATTTTGGTGTAGCGGATATTCTGGCTTAACGAAGCTGATAAGGGGAAAACATTCAAATGGAAAGAAGTTCAGTTAATTAAGAAGCTTACATTATCAGTGCATGTGTTCTAGCTGTCTGTGTCTCTTACATGTTTTGATTTTAGAGAAATCATGTACATCTAATGTTGTTCAATGTCATTTTACTGAAACTGGTATTTAAGAAACTTGTTGAGAAAATTAGAAGTGATGAAGTAGCCCAAGGAGGTAATGTCAGAGCACACAGGAGATTCTGATGTGAAGAGCTAGCTTCCTAATTGTTATTATGCTTACAAGGACACTGTTAAAAGGAAAATGAATGCCTTGCTTCGCACCTGCTGTAAAAGTGCTGCAACTCTGGAGCTTGCTTAAATCATTCTTCCTGAAACAAACTACCGAATGAAACTCAGGCCATTTGATTTCCAAATACCAGTAATTAAAATGAGTCACATCATCAGAGTTTGGCAGGGCTACAGCCTTCTTTTATTTTTTAATTTTCACATAAATTTCAGCGAAGGTCAAATTTGTTGGGGGAGGAGAAGAACCTGCCTGCTTTTGTGCTCACAGGAGGTTAAAATATGACTTGTTCACAGTGTCCCTCATAGTTCAGGACTTAATGGTCCTTGACGGGGATAACCTAGAAGTTAATTTTACTTTGTCCCCCAAAAGCAGTCATTGTCACTGCAATCCTTCTTGCAGGCTGAAGGGTATCTTCACCACCTGATCAGACTTTCAATAGCGATTGATGAGCAATATCACCAACCAAGAAGCACTTTGCTAGTGCTTTCTGGTAAAAGACAAAAAGAAAAATAAGGAATGGTGCTAGCTTACCTTCTCATAACTTTATGCCTTTCCAGTGTCCCTCACTTTAAATGTCAGCTTCTGCTATTTGTAAAGTCAATGTCAAAGACTGCAACATGAGGAACTGCTGCTTCTTTCTTTTCCTCCATACTGCTTGAGTTCTGCCAGGGAGGACAATGAGTACATAATGGAGATACACATCCTCTTTCCAGTTTTGTTATCCAGAGCAGAGGGATGCTTGAAGTCACAGGCAAGCACCATCAGGAAGGCCCGTGCTCTATTCTCTGGGCAGCAGAGTGTCCCATGTGCAAAGAAACCTCAAAAATTTTAATTTCCAGACTCTAATAATCTCTAATGAAATCAATTTGGCTAGCACGTCTTTGAAACACATACACATGATTTCTTTTTTGTTTAAACTTACCCAGATTGGACAATGCTATACATGGTAGGCAGAGCTTTGACAGCAGACCTGCCCTGCAGCCCCATTTAAACTCACTGCTCTAAGACCCAAACAATAAATCATCTCAAGTAAGCAGCTGTAAAAGTATTTTAATATAGGCATGACAGTATGCTTTTTCTCTTCCCTTACTTTTGTACTGAAACTGAAAAATCTAATGCTTAATTCTTCAGGGGGGTAACATCCATCATGAAACCATTGATATTTGTTGAAAAACAGCTAATGAGAGAAAATACAGAGCTGTCTTACCAAGTACTACAACTGTAAGTAATAGCTTTGTATGTTCACAGAAGCTAAAATGAACCATTGTAGTCTCCTAGAGTAAGCTCTTACACAACATTGATATTGAAGTCTTTATGGTCGTAATTTTTTACAAACTTAGGGAACAAAAGATAAGTAATTGATGTAAATCACTTGGATAAGTAACTCTTGACAAGACAATGAAATAGAAGGAACAAATCGACCTAAAAGTAGGAACCAGAAACTTTAGTGGGCTGCTTGCCCAAGAAGCTTGGCTATACCACATGAATCAGTTAAAAACATGCCCTTTAGGTGAACTTAACTAATAATAATATGTAGACCGCACCTCTAGAAGTTAGGATACCCTCCTCCACCTGAAGACTCTCACCCACTGAGCTTGCACAGTAAAATTAAAAGACACTGCACCTTTAAATGAAGATGAGGACACTATACACCAATCAGCTTTAAAATATGGAATTATGGGCACCAGTAAAAGGTTGATAAACAATGAGTGTGGTAATTATGCTAATTTGCAATGTATAAATGAATGACTCTTTTAGTGCTGGGTGTGCTAGCTTTGCGGAGATACCCCCTAGCACCCCTTTCTGTGCAGAACGGGCAATAAACAGCTAATACCTCAACGCTGTGTGTTATTGGCTTGCATACTGGGTGAACGATCCCACAAGTTTTGGGACAACATTTTGGCACCCCAGATGGGACATCCATAGGCCTTACCTGGTTCATCTGGTTGACTGCTGGTGGCAGGAATGGCACAAACAGACTCCAGCATGTACCGACCTTTTGATCGGGGGTGGCCAGTGACTCAACGGTGCAATGCCAAATAGAGGTATTAGAAGGGTACGGAGGGAAGTTTACTCTGGACTGTGGTTGTCACTCCCTTTAGAAGCCCTGCAGGCATAGTAATTAATATCTTGATTTTGTATCTTGTTTTGTATTTGATGTTTGGTACTTGGTGTTTCTACACATAGATGAGTGGTGAAGAAAAGGTCCTTTAGTCTTTGCTGACAATAGATCAGAGCTGAATGTATGGAACCTTTTGTTATAATTAATATCTTGATTTTGTATTTGAAGTTTGGTACTTGGTGTTTCTACGTGTAGACTCAAGGTGAAGAAAAGGTCCTTTCACCTTTGCTGACAATAGATCAGAGCCAAGTGTACAAAACCTTTTGTCACAAATGGGAGCGACACTTTCAACGCTGAGTGCCCCTTGTACCCCCTTGGGATGCATTTTGAAAAATTGGAGTAAGTTTGGTGGGGACCCTATGCCTAAGAATAAGATGGAAAGATACTGTACTCAATGGTGGCCAGTTGGGAGTCAATTGGGAAAATGGAGAAAAGTGGCCAGAAAATGTAATACTTTGTTGCAGTTAATGCTGTTTTGCGAACAACAGGGAAAATGGAATGAAGTACCGTATGCTGATGTTTTTATGACATTGAGAAATGATTATGAAACCAGAAAAAAATGTAAATTAATTAATGTGCACTCAAGTGTGGATGGTATATACATACTAGAAGAAGAGGGAAATGATAATTATATTGTACAACTATTGTACTTCACCCAAACTGGGGTGATGTGCAAGCCCTGATGAATAATCTTTGTACTACAAAAGAGATGAAAAATAGGAATGAAAGGAGGCACATCAGATGGGGAGGGAACCCAAGAGGGGTTGTTTAGCGACAAACCATCTTTGAACCCCAAACAGTGTGCCTATTGCAAACAACAGGGACATTGGAAAATGCATGTCCTGAGTTAAGGAAGAAAGAACCAAGTGAGGACACCAATCTCATAATGCTGGATGATTCAGATCGAGGCAGACGGGAGAGAAATATTATTGTTTCCCCAGCCAATCCCCTGGTTCCAGTCAAGCTGGGGAATGAAACCATAAATTTTTTAATGGATAGTGGAGCTACCCATTCTGTATTAACTAATCACGTAAGTCCACTAAGTGAAAACACGGTTCGTATTGTTGGGGCAGCTGGATAGCAAACTGTGAGGCCATTTTTGAAACCAACAGAATGTACAATTGGGAATACCAAATTAATTCACAAGTTTCTCTATATGCCAGAATGCCCTTTGCCGCTATTGGGGCAGGATTTGTTATGTGAACTGAATGCTCAAATAACATTTTCCAGACATTTTGTACAGTTACATACTCCCAATGATATGTCTTGGAAAGCTCCAATTTGTCTAGTGATGAGACTTCAAGTGTGAGAAGCTTCTGCGAACCATATACCAGACAAAGTGATGAATGTGGTAATTCCTTTAGTGTGGGCAATAGAAAAACTTGGAAGATCAAAAGGTGTAAGTCCATTGAAAATTGTGCTAAAGCCTGGAGCACGTCCGGTAAGAAAAAAACAAAAGCAATATCCCATTAAAGTAGAAGCACGTAAAGGATTAGAACCCTTAATTAATGCCTTTTTGGAATACAGACTATTGTGGGAATGTCAGTCTGAATATAATACTCCCATTTTACCAATGAGAAAACCAAAACCACAAGAATATCGATTGGTACAAGAGCTAAGAACAATAAATCAGATAACATTAGATATCCATATACTCTTCTTACAACAATACCTGAAACTAATGTTTGTTTTACAGTTTTGGATTTGAAAGATGCCTTCTTCTGTATCCCAATAGATGAACAAAGGCAAAAAATGTTTGCCTTCAAATGGGAGAATCAGTCAGTTGGGAAGAAGGTGCAACTGTGCTGGACAGTACTTCCACAACAATTTAAAAACAGTGCCACCCTGTTTGGCAATGTATTGGCTAAGGAACTTGACCAATGGCGAGGTAAAAGTCAGGGTATAACCTTGCTCCAATGTGTTGATGATATTCTAATTGGAACAGATAGCAGAGACGTTTGCATACAGGCAACAATAGACTTACTGAGCTTTTGGGACCCCGCAGGGTATCGAGTGTCCCAAAGAAAGGCAAAAATTGCCAAGGAACAAGTACAATACCTGGGGTTTGAGATCTCTCAAGGACAGAGGATGTTGGGATTGAATGAAAAGAAGCCACCTGTAGAATTGTAGTCCCAAAGTCAGAGAAGGAACTCAGAGGTTTCCTGGGAATGGCGGGTTGGTGTTGAATATGGATACCAAATTTTGGTCTCTTGGCCAAACCTTTGTATGAAGCCATAAAGGGACCAGGAGAGTTCCTGGAATGGACTCCAGAATGTAAAATTGGATTTCACAGTATCAAGGAACAGTTAGTGAGTCCTCCTGCACTAGGAAGAAAATAAACTGGCCAAAAGCTTAAAACATACTAAGGAGGAAAAGGGACTATGGATAACACCAACTGGTCAACTCCTGGTCACAACCAAAGGTGTTATAACCTTGTTTAAAAATCTACATGAAACAACCCATATGGGAGCTGATGCAGTGGTGAATTATGTCAAGAGATATGCAATAGGACCAAGGATGCAAACTACAGCAGATGTTATGGTGAAGAAGTGTGATCTCTGTTGTGCTAACCATCCTAGAATTCTACAAAAACCACCAGCAGGAAACGTAAAGAGATGGAGAGCACTGGCAAATAGATTTCTCTGAATTACCTAAATGTAATAGATTTAAATATTTACTGGTCTTGGTATATACCTTTTCAGGATGGCCTGAAGCTTTCCCTTGCTGGTCCAATTGGGCTAGAGAGGTAATTAAGGTGTTGCTAAAAGAGGTAGTTCCTAGATTTGGTATCTCCAAAGGATTATCCTCAGATAATGGGCCTCATTTTATGGCAGAAGTGGTCCAGGGAGTGTCAAAATTCCTTCAAATTAAATGAGAATTGCACACTCCATGGAGACCACAGTCTAGTGGGAAAGTAGAGAGAATGAATCAAACATTAAAAAGACAAATTGTCAAGTTATGTCAAGAAACCCATATGAAATGTGTAGAAATGTTGACTTTCGCTCTAATGAGAAACAGAATTACTCCAACGACAAGGGAAGAAGGTAATCCATTTGAAATTTTGTGTGGTAAACTTCTGAAAGGACAGGAGCTGCCGACTGAAATTCTCTAAAGTCAGATGAATTACACCTGGACAACCCCAAAATCATACGAAGAAGTAGCGTGTGTACCAGAAATAATAACAAGTTTTGGGACAACAACATGTGCCTTAGATTTTCTCTCTGTGCTCCCTGTACTGAGCACTCTTAATTTCCATTTGGCAATATGTGTGAAACAGGATATAGGTAGTCAAAAAAAAAATAGTATCCCTTTGGGTGTAACCACATCTGAATTTCAATAAATTCTACACTAAAATAATAATACATGGATAGGAGTCAAAACATAGATGTAATTGTGGTCACAAAAGCAGTAAGAGTGGAAATAATTTCTGAATGAGCTCAGGTTCTCCAGAGAAATCGTGGGTTTTTTTAGTTCATGAGGGCATTGCTTGAAGAGCAGATTCCAGACGCAAGTTTTGGGCTTAGCACTTCATGTAGCACACCCATCCCCTAGATTGGTTCTTGAGGATAGGAAGGAAGGAGATCCCATTCACTGGCAGGTAGGACAGCAGAGCTCTTTGGTTTACACTAGCTATTCCTGGAGAACAGAGAGTGTTCAATATGCTATGTCGCGCTCCTGAAGGTCTTCGCTAGCAGAATCATGGGCATGAACACTCCAGCTGTTGGTCTTCTTTGTGGTGAAAGATGCTTCTATCCCCTAAGGAAAAGGGGTCTGAACTCAGTGCCTGAGGGTGGGCATGCACTATGCAATCCACTGTAGGTAGTGATATTAAGCCAGTTCAAGTATCAGAAGCAGAATGGGTAATACCAAATCTCAATGTACCCTTCCACTTCAGGAACCACCCACGACACACCTGGGACCATGCAAGGTGGGTGGTGCAGGGCTGACTGCTGTGAACATTTCACAGGTAATTGAGGACTGTGACTCGTCCCCTAAAACGCACTTCAGGATGCAGGCTCCTGTCACTGTGCTCGCAGGAAGCCCTGAGAGGAAGAAATCTTTGTGTGGCTCTGTGAATCACCTGTGTTTCTTTTTTATCCTTTTAAAAATACAGTTCATATGAGCATCGAATAAGGAATACCCATTTACTCTGAGCAGCACACGTATTCAGCCTCTGCATTTACAGCCCCCCGGCTGGGTGTAATTCACAACATATGTTGTCCCATAACACACCCAACAGCGTCAAATTCTGAACTTCAGAGGGAAAAATCACATACTCAGTTAAACAAGCACATCCAACACCAACGGTGGTTTTCAGGCATTGCTAAGGACAACATCTGAGTGTTGGTCCATGGAGCATCCCAGACTTTGCCTCCTCTCACTAAACAGCAAAATTTTCTAATGACAACAGACTCCTAAAGGCAGAGTCTTTCTAATCATTGGATCAAGACTTCTCATTTCTAGGTATTTCACCTTGTTCCTTCTGCGGCTTGTCCGGTGACTTGGCCAAGCTTCCCCTAGTGATACAAGAGTCTTGCAGATTTTATTCTCGGAGCCATGTTGCTTCTGGTGGGCCTAGACCTTGTTCTGGGGGCAGGAGGCTCACGATCGCAGTCCATTTGGCAGGCCAGCTGCAGCCTTACTGGAGTTTCTGCCGGGTGATCCACCCACGCTGTTGCTCCCTCACTGACACTCTGAACAGTATCACCACTCCACTGTTCTTCCCTGCTCCACTTCCCCGGATCTTTGAGTAATGAAAAAAATTCTAACTTGCCAGAAGACAAGTTGACCCAATGACCAGATGAGCGTTACCACTGAGTCTCTGGAAAGGGACACTCTTTCTGTTACAGCAACATTTAAAACAGATTTATTTTTGAAGCAAAATTTCTGGAATAAAAATAATTAAATCATTATAACATAAATTTATGCTGAATTAATAATTTTCAAAAAAAGCACGTGGCCACATTTTGAAATATAAGCTCTTCCTAGTAGATCTGAATTTGTCTGGCTTCAGACAAATGGTTTTCCTGTTCACAGGAAAGCTGCAGGACTGCATGCCTCTGGGACTCCATATAGATAGCTACTACTTGTGTGTGGAAGATGCTCAGAATCTCATGCTATAAAGCATTTCCTCAACAGGAATCAACTGCAGAAGCACTGGCTTTAGGAGAGCTATGACATTTTAGCAGCAGGGCATTTGTCTCTACAAAACTACATTAAATGAAGACAAGTTCTGGAAACAGGTCCAAAGAAATCTGTTGCTGTATGATGGTTTTTGTGTGCGACTCTTCTAAATTCTGTGGGCATAAGGCAAAATCACTTATATTGTTTGAGTTATAGAAAAAAAGCCACATTCAAATTTCTCCAATTGTGAAAATATTGCTTCAATTACACGTATGACCCTAATGTTATTTTTACAAGAAAATGCCTCTGATTTGTTGAGCCCTGTAACCATGTTGACATGATAATTATATTTATTCCTATGAATGTTGCTTTCTGTTGGGAAGATGTACATGGTCCTCTGATGGGTATAGTCATTCTAATGGTTCTTCAAGGGAATGTTGCTCCAGAAGCATCTCTGTGAGCAAGGCAAGACATTTATTGGACTTGTCAAAATAAAAAATTATGTTGAAAATTGTTTCAATTCTACTGCTAGAGAAGTCAAACCTGTCTTCTTTTTCCTAGCAGGGATAGTCTTACCTACTTAAGCAGAGTGGTAAGACTGACTTCTTTGGGAATTCAGCAGAACCTTTGCAGAGAGCATATCATCTGCACAAAAGGTAAATTGGTGCCGTGGCTGACAGTTCTACCCTACCCATTGGCAGGGTCTGCCAGACCAGTCCTAAACCTCCCTTGGCATTTGAGGAGGGGCCCATCTGGCAAAACTTGCACAACAGAATTGAATGTACACCAGAATTATGTGTTTTTAAAAGCCATTTAATGTTAAAGAAAAATCAATTATAAATATATAAATATGGGTGGAATAGTTTTAAATATACCCTATACTACAAGTCCTCATCACAGCTGATGTCATTAGAATAAAAGCTGTATTGTTATGTATAATTAATAGTAAACACTCAGAACATATTTCAGATTGTTTTCTGTTATGCACAGCAGATGTTTAGGTTAATGTAACATTGTCTCTTAACTATGATAAAACCTTTTGGCCTTGAAAGATAAGTAAATATATTTCCTGATCCATGTTACCTTAGTAACTGATAACGTTACCTTGTGAGTACTAGTTAACTGGGAAGGTGAAAGCAGTTTGTTTCTTTCAAGTGGAAGTAGGAAACTTTTTTTCCAATTATATGAAAATAGCATATTTACTGTGATCTGCTTGTATTGTGGGGATTAGTCTCTCAATAAGTGTCGAGTTACTTGTCAAACAGCATGTGCAGTTAGAGCAAGTTTTGTATGAAAAAAAGCATAAGAAAACAAAAGAATTTATTTTTATACAAAGCAAAAAGTACTTGAATAGTCAGCTGTTGGAAAAATTCTCTTCACTGAGACTGCTCACATGAGTAAGGATTATTCAGTTTCACAGGCCCTGTCTTTGCATTATTTTTTACTAGAGTCGTCTCTTGTAGAAGCTTAACACAAAGAAGCATTCCTTAAGAATGCATATAGGCAAAACAGGGACCATTATAATCCTCTTTGACCTCCTCTAGTATTTCTGGCTTTGCTGTTGTTGAACAATATAGATGTCTCCATTTGGACCCTTTTTACTCCCCTGCACACACAGAATAGAATTAATATTACTATTACAGAATTAACAGAATATATTAAGTGTAAAAATGAAAAATGTGATCTGGTTTGATCTAAAATAAGTATGTGCTTATGAGGTAGCACTCATTTCTAGAGGTGGTTAAACACCTCCTAACACTTGCACATTAAATGTGCTCATTTCATAACACACTGCTTCTGCTGCACTGGCACTGTCCCCACTGCAGCTGCAAGGTTTTATATGACTGCTAGCAGGTTCCTGATTCCGGCACTAACACGGAGCAAATTCAGTAGCAGGCACAACAACGAAGGGTGCCCGCACGGCTGTGAATTCCTCGCGGCTGTCACCATTGCTGTCCTGGGCTGCAGAGGTAGCCAGTGCCCCCGAGAGCTGCTCTGATCTCACTTTCTGCTAGAAACAAGGAGGTTGGCCATGGGGGGCTGGTACAGCTGGGTCGGCTTGTTAGATTAAAGGATCCCCAGGAGCAGCCTCAAGCCCTGTCAGGTGTGAATTCTCCAATATCTGCTAAAGTGAGCTCACATTGCTACATTTTGTTAACCACTTGTTTAAAAGTTATTTATAGGAAACTAATTGTCTTTGAGAACTCTGTCCCCTGGCAAATTTAGATAAAATTGGTCGGTGAACTGAATGGTGTTGTAAATCAACATATAAGGGTATATAGACATCTACAGAGAAAGAGAGTGCACTTGCGAGCCTTAGGAAACCAAGCTAAAAAAAAAAGGCAAAATGAGACCGTGGGATGATGAACAGAAATGAAGGGGGCACGTTTTCCCTTTTAAAACAAGCTAAAAAAGATTAATTATTCAGTTTGGGAAAAGAAAGCACAGAAAAGATACAAGCATACAACAGAATGCAGAGAACAGAGAGGGCCAACTGAGCCTTCCTGTTTTGAAGGACGAGAGGGCAGTTTCTGAAAACACAAGGTAAGAAACAGAAAATAGAAAATACTTGAGGCAAATGACTTAGATTTTTAAAAGGCTCCAACGTACAAAGAACAGCATTTGCAATTGCCATAGCTGAGACAGCAATTACAGTAACTATTCATCTTAATAATTTGGAGAATAAACTAATTGCCATGATCCAAAAAGTCAGCCTTCTCACTATGATATACTATAGACTACCATTAGCCATGTTACAGAATAAAGCGCTAGACCTTCACCTGAAGCACTTCATGGAGTGAGCTATCATCAGAGCCAGTACACTGGTAACGAAGGGGAGAGCTGCACGTTGCCACGCTTTGCAGTGCCTGTAGCTCAGCTGCCATCCTAACCAACAGTAAATTTTAGGAAACAACATCTCCTTTCTTACTGTGGTTTTTAATAACAGTAGGCACATCCTGTAACAGCATCAACAACAGCATTGATTAGTAAAGAATTTGAAGGGTTTGGAAAAAAACAGCATTTCTCCTTTCCGAGGAAGAGAAGCTAGGTTTGATTGCTTAAACAATAAGCACTGATTATTCTTAGAACTACAACTTCTTGGGTTTATTATGGACAATTTCTTGGGTTTATCGTGGATAACACATACCCTTAAAGGTAGCAGAGAAATATCATTCAAACCTCTCATAGGAGAGGTGCATTTTGGAAAAGTCATTATAATATTTTAACTAGCCTCTAAAGTGTTCTCATATTTACACTAGGATTGGTATTATCTTATTTCATGCTTTGGTTTGACCTTGTTCACCTAGATACCATGAAAACAAGCTTATTATTTTTTCCTCCTGATAAATATGCTAAGGCCACACTTAATCAATTACAAGTACTAACAGAACTCCTTCAAATGAAATTGTCTCTAAAACAAATCGTGATTCTTCAGTGTACTGTGTCATTTGTCTTATGCTTCTGCATTGAGCTCTCATTTTTATGTAATCAGCTTTTCATTAGTCTCCCATGATACTCCAAACTTTGCTGTTTAGTACTTGAAGGAACAAATACACTGACTTTTGTACTCCATTCTGCACATTCATCCAACCCAGGGTTTACCTTATTTTATCAGGACACAAGTCCGAATACATTTTAAATTACCTGTAGTGTTACAGAAGATCTTACTTGAGAAAACTGAAATCGTATTAAGCTCCTTCTAAATCTTGATAATTATTTTTACATTGCAGTAAAACCATCTTTCACATTTTGTAGGGAAAAGGGAAATAAAAAAGGTATATTTTGCCACAGGTTTGAAAACTTAAACCTGTTGTCTTTTTATGGAATTTGTGCTCCCAGTTTCTTTACATGAACTTGAAACTGTGAAACAGAGGTTTACTGATTTCTTAGGTAATCACCTCAGTGCTTTTAAATGTTAGTTTCCTCCTTAGAAAACAAGATATAAGTTCACCTGCCAGTTTACCTTCATTACGCATCTAATCCCCATCCATTTGAAGCATCTCAAAATGTTTAATGTATTCATTCTCACAACATTCTGTGAGCTACAGAGTGCTATTATCTTCATTTTACAAGTGCCTAAGGCCATACAAGAAGTGTATTTCAGAGCAAGAAACTGAATGAGTCTCCAAATCACAGGCTAGCCCTAGTGCCTTAAAGATTTGTACCTGTATGATTTTTCATCCTCTCTTAAGATGAATAAAAATTGTGAAGCAGAACAAGCAAATAAGTCAGCTGATGATTGAGAACGTTATCTATTCAGTTTTTGTATTTCTATTCCTTTCTAGTTAAACTTGTAAGAAGCAGGAGATAATTAAAACTGAAAAGCTTAGAATAGGCAGTAGAATGAGCTGATAATGCATTAACCTTTTACTTTTTACTCACAATTTAAACCAAAGCAAATGTTATTCTGAAGAAATTTTAAAGACACTAAATAAATTTTAAAAGAAAAAGAAAGAAAAAAAGGAGGAAAGACAATCTAACATCAATGTCATTTTGCTTCCAGTACTAAGACTGTTAACCTGAAACTGCTGTTAACCTGCCATAGGCGAGAGGAGCTATGCAAACGTATATAGCTACTGATATGAAGAACAGCAATAGTCTGCGTGTGCTTCTTTTGAGCTTCTTTCAGGACTGAACTGTAAGATGTAGAATCTCTTTGCATCTCACAAAATCACTGTTAGTGTTCAGTTTAATAATAGGCAAGAAACTAAAGAAATTTGTGGTGTAAATAGCCAAGTAGTATCTTTCTGTTCTTTAAAACTTCTACTCACAGAAAGCATAAGATAAATATGAGCCACCAAATATGAATCTGGATTTCAAGATGCAATCTGATGGATTTCAGCATGGGATCAAGGTCCTCAGATAGTATAAGGTAGTTTTTCTCACCCCAACTCCATCCTATCCAATAACAATGGTGGACAGTTCCAGATTAAGGCCTCTTTTTATTTGAGTTTTTATAAAAATAGGGATTGTTTATCATTCTTAGATACAGCTTTGATTTTAAACATGCACAAAATTCAGGAGTGTTGTACCTGGGAAAAAGGGCAAGAGTTTCACATCCATCTCTGGCTATATCTCTTTATAAAAAGACATAAATAAAAGTGGGGAAGGGAAAGGAAGGGAAGGGAAGGGAAACAATTCATCACCATATTTCCATCACCAGAGACAGACTGGACACACTGAAAAATTAGAAAGAACATTTTGTTATTGTCTGACTATACACTTAGCCTCCCACCTGCCTCTACTGGCCTGCATGGTAATCAGAGTGACAAAGGACAAGATAGGATATTACAGCATATATCGCAAAGAGGAGAACACATGTCTATGAGAGTATAACAGTGCGGCATGACCCACAACGTATTATCTCAGAAAAATGCATCCCACTCATGCAGTGACATCACGGGGATTTTCAACACCTTTTAAAATGTACACAGATCCTCTGACCTTTGACTTTGTGTGCTGCAAGGAAGGAGATTTAACTCGGCAGACAGACAAATATAAAAATGTGCCTCTTTCTTGGGTACTTGGGTACTTTGTTGTTGTTGTATATACCTTGAAGTCAGGGAAGCACTTCAGAGACTTTTCCAGAAGGCTGCAGGAGAGACCTTCAGATCCAGAACTAAAATAGTCTTTACAATGAAGCATGTTAAGCATTTCTTGGGGAAGGCAAAAGGGCTGAAGTAAAACAACCTTAAGTTATGCCTCAGACTCAGTCTGAGTCATGGTCCAGCATGTCAAATTCCAAAGAAAAAAGGCCAAAGTCAGAAGGTACACATGGGTACTATATTTTAATTCATCATAACTGCCAAAGATATCTTAATACCTTATACAAAGTTAGTTTAATTTCTTAGGTACTTGAGAGAGTGAAAGAGCACAATACTATTTCCTAATTTGCCATTGAAGGTCACCTAAATATTGCACTTCCAAGCCCTGGTCCCACAAAACTGAGATGATGTGAAATCATATTGTCCATTCCTTTATCTTCCTGATAGGAAAAAGAAGTCATTCCCAACACCCAGCAGTCAAACCTGCTGCCAAATCCCCTAAAGAAAACTTTCCCAGGCAAATGTCTCCCAAGAAAAACAGAAAAAAAAAAAACCAAAATGCCAAAAATACTTCAAATCAGCAGTGGTAAGGAAAATGTTTCTGGGACAGGATGACCCAACTATCACCTTTATTTATAACTGCATAGATCAGGCTAAATTATGATTATTTGTATTGCTTATTGCTAGGCTCTGCAAACACTGGACTCCAAAACAGTTTTCACCCCACAGAGTTTGCAGGCTAAGAGTAAGTCATTTATAAAAAGATGATTGAGTCAAACCCATATGCATCACGTCCCTGTAATTAAAATTAATAATTCTTGCAAAAGGTATGCCTCAGAGGTAATGCCTTAAAGGGTTTAAACACATTCATTAAAACACTTTGATTTCTTAGAGATAATCCTTATTAAATTATTTTCTTCTTCATTTTCTTCTTTCTACATGTCCTGGTTTCAGCTGGGATAGAGTTAATTGTCTTCCTAGTAGCTGGCATAGTGCTATGTTTTTGAGTTTTTATTTTTTGTAATAGTGCTAAGCAAAACAATCTGGACTGCCTAGAAATATTTTGGCTTTCCTAAAGACTTGAATTGTAATGAGGTGGGAGAATGAATGGGCAAAATAAGAATTTTTTTTCTGAGGTTTAAATTAAGATTCCTGTTTTGTTCTCAGTAGAGAAAACACATTACTCAAGAGAGTCAGACATACACAAGATAGAGCTATGAGTCTACCACCCTAACAGAAGATTAATCCTACCCATATAACTGATTTTACTTTTTTCCCCACATAATAGTCTGAAAAAATATTATTACTGGGGGTTTTTTGTTATTATTTTCATGCCCAGAGGAACAAGCTCAAGATGCTAAGGGTTGTCCAAAAACGTATTTAGAGACAGTCCCTTTCTTGAAAAGCTTACAATTTAAGTAGAGAAAAGAGGTCAGAAGGGGAGGTCTGCCAATAAAGACTTACTTGCCCAGTGTTTTGCAGAACTTTTTATAGTGTCTAATTATTATATTTATAGGTATCTAATCCCAACAGCAGCTCTGATCTAAAACCAGGAACACTAATAACTAAAGCTTATATTTTAGATTCCACTGAACACTGAAAATAACTAAAATCTGCGTGTGTGTGCATGCATGTGTTTGTGTGTATTAAGGTCTGAAATCTAAAAAGTTATGCTGAGAGTCTTACAGAATAGCATACATCTGGGACTTTTTTTTTTTCCTGTCTCATTCTGGGAAGAAATGTTACAGAAATGGAATTTCAGCTCTTTCATTTCTTGACCCAGGAAGCACATCCTGCGTGAGACCAATCAGAAATTATAGCCTGGAACAATAAAATATGTGGGCTAGATACAGAAATACAATATCTCTGATGCCATTAAATCTCTATCACTGTTGTTGAAATTGTCCAACATTATAAAAGTGTTTAAGTGGGACTAACAGACAGATGGCAAACTCACAAAAGCTTTGTTTTGCTAGGAAACTGTGCTGGAGAATTAAAAAAATGTACCAAACTCTAGTGTCATGAATTATGGGGTTTTTTTGCTTTGGTTTGAGTTTTGAATTAAGATGTGACAGGAGCTCAGATCTCACCTGAGTCTGTTAGCTTATTCTTAATTAGTTTATGAGCCCTGCAAGTGATGGCTCCTAAAGATTTCGTTGTCCCAGTTGAGATTATGTTGGGCTCTGTAAGACATATGTGAAGAAGTTACGTTCGCTGATCAGGTCATGGTATGTCATCTTTGTCCAGCTGCAAATGACTCAGTCTGGTAGTCATCCTTCAAAAACTTTAAAAAAGACTGTTTTAAAAATCTTTTTGCATTCAGAGCCATGTGCCTGGCACAGCCTTATGGCTGATAGGCAAGAACTTCAAGTAAAGCACCAGCTCATCTTAACAATATTGCATGCTGTGGAATCGTCTGTGAAATTTTAGCACTACACTTGAAATGCCTAAAGGGTATGATATACATAATTTCAATAAGCTGGTAGTATTGTAGAGCTTGAATTGGAAAGTGATTCACTCCTGGATACCCTTACCGTACAACACACTGCTGATAAATCAGACATGAAAGAATTTGTGATTCAAATTAAAACTTGTTTCAAATAAAAGATACATTTATTGTTGGTGAACCCTGAAGATTGGTAGTTTAGCTATGACAAGCCAACCAGACTGTGTTGTGAAACATATGTAATAATACTGAATAAATTATGGACTCATGCTGTGTATTCCTGGTTCTATAATAGAAGTGAGAGAGGGAAGGGAGGCAGGGGAGCAGATACACATTTAGCAGGCATATATCGCCTCCTGCAAAATAGGATGCACACCAACATGTTCCCAGGATAGAAAAGGCTAAGAAATTCAAGCCTACCTAATCAAAAGGAAAACATCTAATGTCAAAGAGATCTTTTCTCTCTCCTCAGACCCCTCAGGCGAACTGCTAGGGAGCAGATATGAGGGCAAAGTGTCATTAAGATCGATGCACCACCAGGGTTTGCTGGTAGATTCTCTGCTCACTCATACCACATGTATAGCAGTCCCAGTACTGGAAAAGCATCTTAATCCCCAATTGCCTGACCATTTAATTTTCATTTAAATAATACCTTCAAAC
Organism: Pandion haliaetus; assembly: GCA_013401275.1. Taxonomy (NCBI): domain Eukaryota; kingdom Metazoa; phylum Chordata; class Aves; order Accipitriformes; family Pandionidae; genus Pandion; species Pandion haliaetus. The sequence continues at coordinate 85,887 of VYZV01005093.1, read as the reverse complement.
AGAAAGATTATATGGATATTGCTGTCCTTTACTCATCCTAATCTACAAAACAAAACCCTGTGTTAAGTAAACTGTTTAAGGAAACTCCACTCCAGTGTTTTTCATAGAATCACTGGACTCTGTGGGCTGGAAAGGACCACTGGAGGCCATCTGGCCCGACCTCCTGCTTGAAGCAGGTCTGGTTATAGCTGGTAGCTCAGGGCCGTGTCCTGTCATGTTTTGAATCTCTCTGAGGATGGATATTTCAATACCTGCCTGGGCCCCTGTTCCACTGTCTGACACCCTTATAATGAAAACGTTCTCCCTTATATCATGCCAGAATTTCCCTTTTTTGCCATTGCCTCTCATGCTCCGACTGTGCACTTCTGAGAAGAGTCTGGCTACATCTTTTCTGATCAAGTAGTTGTGGGTAGCAGTGAGATCTCCCCTGAGCCGTCTCTTCTCCAGACTGAACAAACACACACGTCTCAGCTGCTCCTCACACGTTGAGTGCTGCAGCCCCCTGCCTGCTATGGCAGCTCTGAGCTGGACTCACACCAGTGTCCTTCTTTTACTGGAACCTTCTAATACTTGTACTTCACAAAACTGTCCATAGGATTTACATTGTGGTCTCAGCAGTGCCCAGAGAAAGGAGAATGATCATCTCCCTAGAGATGCCTGCTGTGCCCCAGGATGTTGTTAGTTTTCTTTGCTTCAGGGGCCTGCTGCTGGTTCATATTCAACTTCTTGTCTGCCAGGTCCTTTCCTCCCAGGCTTTTTTCAGTCAGTCAGCCCACAGCATGTACTGCTGCATAGAGTTATTCTGTGCCAGGTACAGCACATTGTTTTTGCTTTTGCTGGACTTCATAAAGTTCCCCAGCCTGTCTGGGTTCCTCTGAATGAACCTGCCCTCCTCCTTCCTACTGACTGCTCCCCCAGTCAGATGCCCAGATTATTAATAAAGATGTTGAGCAGTATTAGCTCGATTATGAACCCTGAGGATCGCAACTATTAACCTGCTATCAGTTGGATTTTGCACTGCTGATCACCATCTTTTTAGCCCAACAGTCCAGACAATTTGCAACTCACCTTACCATCCAGTCTGTAACTCACCTGTTTAATGATACTACAGAAGACCCTGTCAAAGGTCTTGCTAAAGGCAAAGTAAACATCCATTCCTCATCCACGCTGTCAGTCATCTTCTCAGAGAAGGCAATCAGGCTGGTCAGGCACAATCTGCCCTTAGTAAATCCATACTGGCTTCTCCCAATCACCTTCTTGTCCTTCACGTGGCTGGAAGTGACTTCCAAGAAGACTGGTTCCCCAAGGGCTGAGGTCAGGCTGAGCAGCCTTTAGTTCCCTGGATCTTCCTTCTTGCCCACCATCTTTCCAAGACAGCCTTTCCTCTAAAGGATGCAGGGAGAACAAAAGCTGCTAAGTATCCACATCCAAAGTTCAGATCTCCAAAATTCCTGCTTGCTTTCAACTTACCTCTGAGGTCATCTAAAACTACCGGCTTTCATGGGTAATTATGCACAGGAATATAGAAGCCACTTCAGGATGTGCTGAAAAAACACCCCTAGGTTGGACAGTGCCAAGCAGAAAACTGAAAACTCACATCAGCAAACAAATAATGTCCCAACTGTCTCCTTTTTCAGACCCAACTGAGCATGTGAAGCAGACTTCACAGAACACGGCTCGTTCCCTTTCACCTGGAAGTTCAGTCATTAAAACTCTCATGCAAAATGGAAATTGTACGGATTAGTTTTCCTCTTCTGCCTGAGAAAACCACAGCTTTATATGTCACTCCTACCAGAGATGTGTCTATCCTGTTCTTAAAATCCTACATGGACAGAATTCCCTTAACTTCCCAGGGCAATTTGCTTTACTGCTGCACAGTCCTCCATCTTGTCTTTTCACCTTTTTTGTGACAATTTAAGCTTGTGACTTCTTGTCATTTCCAGGAAGGAGAATAATGCACCCACTTGCTGTGGTTTCCCTTACCAGCAATGTAAGAACCACTTTGATCATCCTGTTACTCTTCTGCACACACTCTCTACATTTTTAGCACAGTGTCCAGAGTTGGATACAGCCAAGTCCCCACTATGCAGAGCAAAAGGAAAGAGGCCTTAAAAACAATAGCCTTGTTTATACATCCTAATTTGTAGTATGCCTTTTTCACAACAACAGGACATTGCTGACTCACATTCCATTTGCCAACCACTGTAGTCCCTAGATCCTTTTTGAAGGACTGCTACTAGCCAGGTATTCCCCATGTGAAACATGGTCTTTTCTCTCTTTCTTCCTCTCTCTCTCTCACTCTCAGTTTTGATTNGGGTGGTTGTAGGGGGATGCCATAGTATTTGATTTGAAAAGTTAGAGGTGTGGTTCTTCAAGAGGGATTTCAAGCTGTAGAACCCAAATGACTAAGACATCTCTGTACTCTGCAGCCATGAATTGCTCACCCAGGTCTCTGTAACAGTAATGCCTCTCTCACACCACAATTTTCCTGTGTTTTGAAAATCAAATCTTTAAAGGGTGTGGAGATTTAAAGGCTCTGCTGAAGCATTTGGTGCCCTTTGTGTAGATCACCATTTCTTGAATCACGAAGACTGTACTCAGTTATCTGCTCCTATAGGGATAAGACATTTTGGTGAAGTCCCCATGTGAGTTGTTTTTAGCTCTATCCACTGAAACTTTACTGGCACAAAGAGGACTGTCAAAGGTGAAGGTCGGATGAAAACCAGCATTTAAAAGAAAAACACATACATAAAACCTTCTGGATCCTCTGACATTTCCCTTTGAAAGAGTCAAATTTGACTCACTATGAATGCTAGTAACACATGCCTAGTTGAAATGAATAGTAAGTGCCCTGTTTGTATTTGACCTGAAAGTAAAATAGATTTTGAAGTGTTAGGAAGCAAGCAACATCAAACAGCCTGAGAGTTAAATACCTTACTGCAATGGCCTGAAACGAATGTGACCCAGCAAGGCTTTGTCGGGAACCAGAGGGTTTTTTTGAAATTATAAAGCTGTTCTTGTGCACAGTACGCACACAGTGTGAGAACCTTGCTACCCAAAAAAGCAGTCTGGAAGCGCAATTTACAGTAGGGTTTTATTAAAATACGAACTGGAGAAGCTCTTGTCCTAACAAGGGGCATGCCTGGGTGCAGACACGGACTGTTTCAGCGTGGCTGACTCTTTCCCAGGCACGGGGAGAGAAGGGGATGGGCAGGAGACAGGTCCTGTCTGGGGGAGGTGGGGAGGACGGCTGGTACGGCCCCAGAAGGGCTCCCTGCGGGTGGAAGGACGGCAGGAATCAACCATCCTTTCCCTTGGCTTCTCTCTGCCTTCGGCCTCCAACGTTGCCACGCCACAGAGAAGCGGAAAGGGTGCAGAGTACAACGGTCTGCCCCTGGTTTTGAAGGCACTCAAGTGATTTATTTTGGTAAATCTGCTGTGGTTTTGAGTTCAGGCACTCTGACAGTAGCTCTGAGGCACATTGGCACACGTGGAGGCCTACGGGCGGCATGCAGCAGGGCTGTTCCATGCTCCCCGCCTCTCCCAGGTTATGCTCCCCCTGAAGCCACCCAACCAAAATAAAACAGCAGGTTTTTGTTTGATGGGGGTTGGGTTATTTAAATGAAGCCCAGAGCTATGGTCATGTGAGAGGCTGAATGAGATCTGAGCCACGATTTAGTGAAAAGAGTGAGGAACAGTGCACGCAGCGGACGTAAACACTTCAGCAGACGCAAGCTCAAACTGAGGCAGCGTCCCACAGAAAAAGCATTTACAAAGAGGATAGAGATATTTAGGAAATGAGGCCAGTGAAGAAGCGTGCCGGTAACTTACGGGAAATCAGTGGAAAGAGGAGCTAAAACGCTAAGGCACATGGTGTCTTTTGCATGTGCCCATCGGGCAGCAGGGCAAGACGAGGCTGTGGACCACCCTGTGCTGGTTCCAGCTGGTTCCAGCCAGCTCCGAGGCCCCAGGAGCACATGGGGCCAGGCAGGTGCCAGTGGGGGCGAGCAGCGGCTGTGGCGGGGGGAGAAACAGGGGAGATGGTTGGAGGGGACGGTGCTGCGTATATGACCAGAGGCACACACTGTCACGGGCCGAGGAGCTGGGGTCTGGCACTGTCCTCACACCTGCGAAAGGTAATCGCTTCACACACAGGTCAAGTGATGGTGCCCTTGGTCCAAGTCATCATACATTTTGCCCTCAGGCAGCAGTAATTTGGGTGTGTTAAATTTGTGGTCACGTTCAAATACAATTTTTGAACAATCCTGTCCAGAAGCAGGATTCTGGCCACAATTTAGTTGCCAGTGCAGAGCTGAACACTCTGAGTTTTCTTATGATTCACTCACAAAAACTTCAAAGTAACCTAAATTTTTCAGGGTCTCCTATCTGTATTTGGTACCCGCACAGGGACTCACTGGAGTCTTCAACTAATCACTAATTATTGGCGAGAATATGAACAGTAGCATTAGCTGCTTGAAAGCTGCTGGGAGCGGGAAGAAGGGGAAAGAGCATCAAGGGTTTCCATGATGTCTCCTGTACTTCTACATACACCATTCCAGAAAAAATTAAATGTGAATTTTGCTGTAAGTCCTGCCATAGTCCTCTGAGGTGCTTCAGTTACTTCCATATTACTAACTGATACTATAGAAAGACTTAATATTTTTTCTGTTTCTCAAAGTGTTGTGACAGTCCAAAAAGTGACCAGAATTACTAGCCAACTGGCATGATGCTAATGTGGGTTCTCCAACCGTGCAGCTGCTGCCCTGGCATCCTCTGTTATTTAGAGAGCAATAGTTGCATATATTAATTACACCAGCAGGGAGACAGCAAGTTTATGACAGTGCTTAGAGGAAATCTGAATGCACATGGCATTTACACAGAAGAGCAGAAAAGGTAGCCTGCAATGATGTTTCCTTTTTACCAGTAATTTAAACAGTTACTTTTGTAACTTGGGCACTCTGGCATACAATGAAGCAAGTGGAAAAGTATTTTTGAGTTAATGCATAGGTTTAATGCCTTTAAATGGTTTTAATTACCTCCCTTTAAAGGTTTTTGGCATGTGTTAGCTTGGATAAATAATATCTGCAATGTCCTGCTTGCTTGCGTCTCTGTTATCTTGGGGGACGTTTTGCAGGTTCCCAGACCTGGGTCCTTGGCTGTCACAGACCGGCAGTGACTACCTAGAGCACATGTAGCGAGACTGATTAATATTGACCGCAGGTAGCACTCTCCCCCGCGCACCACCGCTGTGGAGGCCTTGACAGCTCCATGACCCTCATCCCCGCACCGTCCCCTCCCTCCAGCTCCCTCCAGTTCTGCTACTTGAACAAAGCATCACATCAGCATTGTTTACTGCAGGAACTCAGCCAAGGAAGTCATAACAAGACAATAGACATATAATCTGATAACCTTGTTAGCTTGGTTGAATCAGAGCTCCTAACAAGTAGAAGAGTTTAGTAAAGTGGTATAAAAATATTACAATATTTATTGTCAATGGCTTTTCAGCTTTCTCTCTGAAAACGTAGCATTTCTTGTGCTTTTATTTAAGATTAAAGCTAAGCTCAAGGACACTAAACAAAACAACATGAACAAGGTCAGACATGACTTAAAAAAAAAACCAAAAACAAAACAAATGCTAACTAGAGCAGGCAGACAGACTTCTTCATTGTGTTCAAATAGCAGCAAGTAAAGCTATATAAAAAGATACGAATGTACCATTCCAAAAATCTCAGCGCAGTAATGATCCACAGTGCACTGTTTCATATTTTACTAGGACTAGGCTGTGACAGTGCCAAAAATCCTAAATGAAGAGCAATGTGTATTAGCACTGTCATGTTAGCAACTGAAGAGCAAATCGTTGACCCCAAGCATGTCACAGCAGCTGTGGCATCACCCACTGCTCCTCTGGGAAACCAGGCTGAACTTCCCAAACACCTCCCTTCCCACAGCAATTTTGCTGATCCGACTGGTGCCCCGTAGCAGGAAAGAAGCCAGAAGGCAGCACTTCCCACACCGCTGTCACTCCTGGGCTGTGCTTCCTGAGAGATAGAGCACGTGTGTGCATGCACGTGTGGGCGTGTGTACTGGTTAGTTAACAACCAACAGATAGTAAATCACATTTTTCTTCATCTGTGACTGTTAATTTTCTCTCCATTACCTAACCATAATGATTGTATCTTTCATTTTAAAGCAGTCTGGGTTAAAGTTCACTGAAGACATTTATAAATACTTGAACAAAAAGTTGTATGCAGTACTAAATAATGTCTGTAATAGCTAGAAAGGGACAACGTATTATCTGTGGTCTCAACTTTCTTTCTCTGGAGGAATCATATATCATGTGGGATAAGAATGTCATTTTGATTGTACCGTTTCCCAGATGCTAGAGAAGAGTCATAATGTGAGATGCTGCTTAAGCATGGAGGTTTTTTTAATTCAGGGAATGAAAATTAATGAAATTGGTAGCATTGTTCTCTTTTTAGGCAAGGTGAGCAGAAAAAAGATTTACCATATGTCAATAGTTGGAGGAAACCCTGCAACCCAGATTCATCTGTCTTGCAGTATTCTTGAAAGTAGCAGTAGTGGCTAAAAAGTAAACTGTTTCCTGGGCAATCTGCCAAGCACTGAGCACTCCTGAAAATCAGGTCACTTGTCTGTGTGCCAGAAAATAGATTTAGGGATCTAAGTTCAGGCAACCAGTCCTGAAAGTACAGTGAAGAATCAGTCTTGAGGAAACTTACTGCTCCATCTGTATAGTTACATCAGTGTAATTTTCCACGTAGGCATTCTTTTCCTAGAATAAATTGTCTTGTCTATCTTAGGGAAGCTGTCTTAGGAGCTGCTTTCCCTGGCAGAAGAGAGTTGCAGTTATACTGGTAGGTCTGTGGATTGTTTCTATTAGAACAGCCAGCACAGTAAAGCTATGAATTTTGAGGAAAGGAAGCTATATTTTTAAAATGCAGTTCTGGCAGTATAAGTGCAACTCACTAGGAAGTCCTGCTGACATGACTGCATTGGAGATTGCATTCTTTACCACTACAAATTGTGCTGCCTGAGCTAACAAGTACATGTATGTGTGTGAGTGGCAGGACAGGGTCCTCACTATATGCGATGGGAAGAGGATGAGGAGCTCTAAATCTCTGTTGTACAGGGCCAGCGGAGGCAGCGGAAATATCCTATGCGGAGCTGTAAGGGATGGAGAACTGGACTTAAACTTCTCTGTTCCTTTGAGGAAAGAAGATCTACATTTCCTGAGAAGCTCCTTCAGACACAGCCTGAGGCTATGGTTGAGAGAGGCCAAGTAGTCACCCCATTCTCTGGTGCTGCTGATTCACGAGTGCCTGGGGATGTGGTGAAACGGGTACTCACAACTGGATTGGATAAGGCTTGAGCAACCTGATTTAACATCAAAATTAGTCTGCTTTAAGCAGGAGTCTGGACCAGGTGGGCTACAGAGGTCCCTTGCATCTTAGTTTATTTTAGGATTGTGTAGTGAGCCAGTTCTAGAGAAAGAAAGAATAGAATCACCTAGTTCCCTCTTCTTCCCCTCTCCTCCATCATAAGCAGGCTACACTGATGTGCAAGCCATTATTTAAGGCTCGGGAGATTATTCTGACCTATAAAAAAACAGTTACACGGCAAGCCTTTTCCTTCACATATTTCTTCCTCAGCCTCATAAACAAAGCCTGAATGCTCTTCATATCTTTAAAAATCTCATTGTTAAACAGCAGCCTTTTAGTCTTTTTATTTATGTCCAGTGGAATACTCAGAATTTTCTATGCTGAGTATATTACTGAAGCCATATTTCAAATCACAGCACTCTGGGCTACCAAGCAAAAGGCTCTCGGGGAGAGTTTCTTGATTTAATTTTTTTTTCCAAAGATCACAAAAGACTTTTAACAGCCTTTTTTAATAAATACAGCTCCTACAAATGCAATTCCACTTCACTGGCACCATAGTCTGAATCTCCATGTGCCTCTGGGCAATAATCCTCTGCTGAAGATCAAGAACCCCAGCTATGGTCCTGATCCAGCAAACAATGTAAGTACGAGTTTAAAGTGAGTATTATCTGCTTACATGATTTGGTGGTGTCTGGAACAGAAAGGATGAAATTTCTGTTCTAGTAAGCAACCTTTTGAATAAGAGATCTGAGGTCTGTATGAAACCATGCAACCCCTTACTTAATTTCTGCTGCTGGAAGGCGTGCTCTGGGTATTCTACAGCTGTGCTCCAAAACCTTGTAGAATATGAGTTTTTAGTTCTGCTAATGATGCATGATATGAAAGATTAATGTTTGGATAGCTTTTAATCCCCTGAAACTTCTACTGAGAAAGAATAATTTTTCACTGAAGTGTGTTAAATAGCATCAAAATAGTTTCACCTTTTAGGAAAAAAACATAGAATTAAAAGAAAATAAGGGTTTTTTTCAAATAAATGTTTTATGACATCGTAGTAGATATTTTTAAGATTACACAGAGTATTTATTTATTATCCAGTTCAATAATATTTGTCATCAGTCTTTGTTTAATACTAGCAGGGAAAACAGGACTCTTCATTTCTACCCTCTTTTTCCAGTTAGGAAAGGCATGTGGTGAACGAGTTATACCTGCATGAATTTCGCTAGTTCTCTGGTATTGTATTCTCCAGTACTTGCAAGTCCTGTGTCATCTGTGGAGATTGTTGGTTTTTTCCAAGGTGAAACTTTGAATAAAATGACATTTACTTATGTTCTTGTTTAATGAGCTATGTTTGATTTGTTAATTAGCATCTTAATGAATTTCAGGAGGAAGAACAAAAATTATTTTCAGCCTTAAATAGAATTATTAAGGTTGTAAAAGTAGATTTTGGAAAGCATTTTAGAGTTACTTTAAATATTTGTATTTAATCACCAGAAGTCTACTGCAGGTTGTGTCATCCCCTCTGGACTTAAGAAAGGTGCTGAGCACTCGCAGGTCTTGTGGATCTAAAGAGGAGCTGGACATACTTTGCACAATCACTTCTTTGATGGCTCAAGACATGCAGGCTGATCTTGTTACCACATTCTCGGGAAGCATGTAAATAAATTTTTTTGCATACAGTAGCCATTTGCCCCATTAACCATATTCAGAGGAAGCTGATATTTTGTAGTTTCTCCGCTACATTTCTTTCCATTATTTTGGCCCAAGGAAAAAAAAAAAAACAGGCAGCCCAGAATTAGCTCAGATTTCACACAGGAGTCTCCCAAGATTGATAAGCAAATAGATGCTACTGTTGTCATGGCCAGTCAGAGAAACGAGTGCCAGCTTTTGACACTATTCCTTCTCCTAGTCTGAGCAATGTTACAGGTACTTCTGCTTAAGACAGTTGCAGCAACCCTGAACAACTCTTCATCTGTCAATACCTGTCAGTGCCTCCCTGAATGCTTCTCAAGGCCCTGTAGCTCCCGCGTGCCTCAGTCTCACAATGTTCTGGTTTACCATCTAGATGTCTTACCCTCATAAACCATCTAACGTCCTCTTTCGGTCGCATCCTTTGTTTGCCTGCACTTGATATGGTTCCGAGCTCTAGATCCTCACTCTGACTTTCTGTTTGCTAGAAATTAATCCCATCCGCTGCTGCAGATTTCACATAACAATGTGAACTTTTTCTTGGTGCCTATATGCACCAACATATTGGACACATCTAGAAAACAGTATAGGTCCTTCTCTCTCACTGATAATAATGCTGCTGGCTTCCAAATGTGGAAAGCAAAGTAGATTTGCTTTCCCCATGCAGGAATCCTGACTTCCTTCTTTGATTTAGGATTTTTTTTGTCTTACAAAAGTCTGTCTTCGATAGAAGCAGCTCCAGCCTGAGGTGCCTCTATATATTCATGCTATCTATACACACACCTAAGCAGCATGACAGCTCTATTGCAGCATAAATAAGAACTGCTTACTCTGAGCTTTGAACAATTCGCAATCGTTATGTCTGCTTATAGCCACATAGCAAATCAAAAAGGGCAATAGGAACCGATCCGTATAGTGAAACCATTACACCTGGAGACTTGGTGTTCACCCTCTGAGTGCAGAGCACGCTTTCTTCAGACTAACTGTAGTCAAGCCCATTGATGCCCATTAGTGATTGGAGCATGGTAGGTGTGTTCCTGGACCACTCCTTTGGGTTTGGTTTCAGCTGAAGGAAATCCAGTCCACACACACTGAGATGGTCCCATGGTGCACACTAAAGCACCACAAGTGAGAAGGGTTGAGAAAGTAGCTTCAAAAGTTTACTCCAGATCCAAATTAAAATGCTAATTTAAACACATCCAGTAGGCCAGATGAAAGGTGACATTGTTTTACTCTTTCCCAGAAATAAGAGTTCCTAAGTTAAAATTTAGGCTGCAGCACTAGACAATGTGCATTTTATGCACTGCAAACTTGTTACTTTCCCATCTCTGAAAGTATTTGTCTTGTCACCTGTTTATCCTGTTTGGGCAATCCATCAAAGCAGCAGGAAAAGGATAAAAGCAAGCAGATTAAAGATAAGAAAGCTCTTTGCAAATCTTCTGATTAATTGAAGGGCTACTAAGAAGTTTATAGTAACTCAGTTTAGGCACATGTAATTGTGCTGTAGCCCATGCTAATAAGGAAGGAGCGGTTCTTCCAGTCACTTGGTTTTCACTTTAATGGCTGGGGGCTGTGGTTCAAGCCAAGACTCAACCTGACTGAGTTAGCAGGAAATCAGTTCTTTGTTTCCAGCACCATCTTCCTCAGGATCCCCTCATTTGGACTTGCAGGAGACACCACTGAAACAAAATGCAGCTGAGGGAGCTGCATCTGCCTGGTAGGCCAAGGAGCAGCAATGTGATCTGTGCCTCCCACACCACAGCCCACTTCTACAGAGGTTTGCCCAAGCTCCTGTTCTTGGTTATTGTGATGAGAGAATAAGGCCGTAACAAGTACTACCTAGTAATGAAGCAAAGGCTAGAAAATTTAATGATGCTTTTGCTTGGCTGCAGTTGCAGTGATTGTATACTGTGCTTGCTAGTATCCCACTCAGTCTCTCATTGTCTCTCACTAGGATATGACTAAAGCTTATCACCTCAGTGAGGTCTTCACTTCCATAAACTCTCAAGGAGAAGGTTTTCCAATTCATTTCCCTAAATCCTTATGAGCAGGCTCTGAAATCTGAGGGGGATTACACTTGAAGTGAACACTGAACAAAGCATTATCTTCTCTGAAAGAATATGGGGAAGTGTAGAGAATTTGGCCCTACCATTATCTTCCAAAAGGCTGAAAGTTGGACTGCACTGGCTACCTGCTAGGACTGTGTTTGTCACTGAATGTTCCTTCTAAATTATGAGTCTTGCCACACCCTCTCCAGTGTACAACAGATAAAACAAATGCAACAGATATTTTTATTCTCCATTAGGAATGCCTAAACCTAAGCATTTTAAAAGGGGCAAGGGAAGTTCTATTAACTTTTACTTGTTACTAAATCTGTCTCTCTCCTTCATTAATAATCTGAAGATCTGAATGGGTCTTTGGCCAATAGTACCTTCTGCTGCTTTTTTGAATATGATAGTTTCCTTGTGTAGTAAAAGGAGGTTAAGGCAGGTTGAAAGACAGTGTCTAATCTCTTTATCTTTGCATTAGTGAAATACTATGCATAAAGCTTATCAATAAGAAGTATAAGTAATTCTTATCTAGGAACAAAAGCAGTGTCCCTGGAATGAAGCATTTGGATAGTATTGCTGGCTTTCCCCTATCCAGTCCTGTCTGGTATTTATTTAACCATAAATTTTACTGTAGAGATGCATTCTGTCACATTTCAGTAAAAACTGCAATACATTCAGTGTTCATTTGAGGAAAATGCATGGCTTCCGCTTTTTAAACAGAAAATTATGTTTTGAATGTCTATGATGAATCTGAGATATTCCTGCCATAATTAAAAATGAAAACCAAGATTTAGAAAAATTTTCTCCTTCTAAGCACATAAGTGAACCCATTGTCAAAAGTTAAGAGTAGTAAGAATCTGTAATTGGCTTCCTAAAAACGGATTGAGGAGTTTAACTAGAGGGGCTTTTAGGAAAAAATCTTGGCCTATATCGAAAGCTATCCTTTCTTCTGTGGTAGAACAGTAAATGTTACCATATTTGGAATATCAGGTCTTTCACTTAAGTGGATAAAATAACTAATATTGTTTTTATTGCTATATGCTATCTTCTTATTACAATAATTACATTTATACAGTTATCATGATCAATACAATTGCATCCATAATAGCAATAAGAGCAATGTTCATATCTTGGAGAAGTTAAAATAATGTTATCTAAGATCTCAGAAACAAATAAAGACAACTGTTCCTTCTAACTACTTTTAGGTACCTACTGTATCCAGCTGCTCTGGAGACACAGCTCCCTCATCCCTGCAGGTGAGGCGGCAGACGCTCTCGGAGGAGCCGAAGGAGAGCATGCCACGTTGAAGTTGGTTGGTGTGAAAACCCTCTTGGTGACCACACAAGAGTCATATGGGGAGGTCCGAGGATTTTGGAGGTGTCCATAGCAGAGCTGTGCAGGAAGGGGAATGAGCAGTGATGGGCAGGGCTTGCCAGGTACAGTGACCAGCAACCACCAGCATGAAGGAGCTGGTGGGAGCTGGAAGCTCCCTGCCAGCACTGGGATGGTCACAAGCGAATGTAGCAGCAAGATATGTGGGAAAACAAGATCTCCAAGAAAAAGCCGTGAATGGGTCGTCTCTGCATCCTGGCCAGAGGGACAACAGGTAATTAAGATCTCAGCACCTCACACGCCAGGGAACAGGGAAAGAAAAGGGAGATGTCGCCGAGTAATAAACAGCGAGGTCTCTATTCCTGTGCATGGTGGAGTCTGAATAGTGATCCTAGCATTTTTATACCCTTCTGAAAACAAATACATTCCTCCCAGAGGGTGAAAACAACCAAAAGACAAATTGGGAAAAAAAAAAAAAAAAAAGCCTTTAAAGATTATATAGGGTAAATTCCCATTATCTTTTTATCAATGTGATGTTTGACTGGTGAGGATTAGCAACCCCATATCATATTCCTCAATAGCTTCTCTTTTTTGAAATAGCATAGGACAGTTTGTTTGCCATAGAATATGGTTTTGTAAAGGCATACAGTCTATAAAGCCATAGAATAAACTATTGATACATCTGAAATATCAACTGCATTTCAGGGCTTCTTTACCTCTCCGCAGCTACGGTTACTTCACTAGATTCCATATAAAATACATAGAAGGTAGGGAAGGTGTCTCTGAATGTAAAAGATTAAAGTCATTCCTGAAACATCCCCAAATCTATTGTGTTTTATAGCTCAATTGACTTTTAAAAAAGAATTATTAAATCTAATGAGATGAAACCCAGTAAACCAGCATGATTTTATAATATGGCAAAAACTACCCTGTTTTACCCTTGTGTATACAGACATTATTGTTATTATTGTCGAGCAAGTATATCAAGGGCATGCATGCAACATTCATATTAAAGGGGAACATTCATATTAAGCATTCATATTAAAGGGGAACTCTTGTTAAAAACCAGGTAAATGAACTTGCTTTTCATACAGAAGTCACTGAGGTTTCTCTGGTGGTGCAACGTTGCTGTGCTCAACAGCATGTATTAAGCAATAAGATGTGACAGAGAATACAGTGCTGAAGGTTAAAATATGACTAAAGGTGCATTATGAGTCACAAGGCTGAGGGAATAGATTTCAGTCTGGGGAACAAGGCAGTCATCTCCTGAAAATGGACTGTCCAAAGTGACTTATGATTATTGTATAAATACAGAACAAATGTAATGCTGCGGTTAACTATGGATTCTCAGATCTCCGGTCACTTTATGACCTGCTTGGAGGTAAGCACCGACGAGGGAGGCAGCTGAAGCTCTGTACTGCTGGCTCTGTCCAGGCCATTATTACGCACAACAGCTTTGGAAACTGAGTTGGTTAGTGTTTCATGGTTAGGGATGTCCAGAGGCATGTCTTACGCCTTACTAAAGCTAACTGGAGATGCAACGAATGAAGCTCTCAAGCAGTGCAAGGGCTCCACAGTACGACTGACATGCTGGAGTCCCAGGAGCCACCTGGCAAGGACCAGACGAGATGTCACCACGAGCCAGGCAGAGAGAAGGAGGGAGGAGGACTCTCTTCTCTGCAACAAGCCCGCTCGGTAGCTTTCAGCCAGCCTCCATACAGATTCTAACAACGCAGCTGCCGTTACAGTTTCAACACAGTTGCACTATCAGTAAAGAGGTATGGCAAAGCCCACATACACATATTGATTGGGAAGTATAGATTCGAGTTGTTAATTTCTTAAAAATTTCTAAATGCTTGAAGTCTAACTCACTGAACAGCTTAACTCGGCTGATAAGCAGGACCCTCATGCTCTGCTGTGTATTTTGAGGTATTAGATAAATTGTATTATTTTGGAGGCAAAGTTAATATTAATTGATGTTTGCACAGTAGTTTGAAGATATTAATTTCAAGATAAATCATAAATATTATAAAAAATTCAATTTCTGGCTTAAGATCTGGAACAAACCCAAAGCTAAAGTCTTATTTTATTTCACTGTAATGTAGGACTTGTTATAGACCCTCATTTAAAAAACAACCTGACACCAAATTATAATCTAGAAGATGTCAGTAAAATGAAACTGTCAGCTGTTACTTAGAAAATCAGAGGTACTGGTTTTTTCCTTTTAAATCAAACCTTTTGAGAATGTTCTTGTAAGCTCTAAATTGATACAGGAATCTAATTAAGACAGTGCTTCCTATGTATTTCAATATTCTGAAGTCCATTTCTTACTTCTCAGTGATCAGTATACATTTTGGAGTGTATGAATACTTGGTCTCTCTTTATTTAGAGAGTTGTCTGTATTTATAGAGTTGTCAGTGCTTTGTGTTTGCTTATAAGAGCTGTAGGTTAATTCAAAGCTGAAACAGACTCCCTGAGATACACCACTTCAAAAGATAAGAATTTGACACCTGCCCCATTCATGAATAGATCTTCAAAACCAACATAAGTAGCTTCTGAGGGGAAAGTTCTACTTATGATTAAGCAGCTTAAAGAAGCACTCTAAAATATAAAACAAAGGTTTTGCCAAGTGCATAAGCCTGTGAAGGCCAGTTCACGTTAAAAAAAAAAATCATCTCTCCCTGATTTCATTGTTTTAAAGGGTGAAATGCATAATTTGCTAGCTAATTTATGGTGCTTCAGTACAGGCAGAAGTAATGACATATCCTAACCAGCATCACAATAACCACTGGTGGAGAGACTGGTCCCCAGGCTTTGTTCCAGCAACCTAATGGTGGAAAACAGGTCAGAGGAACATTTAAACAGCAATGAATTTCCCAGGAGATATTTGTTCTTGCATAACAAAATCTCTTGCATTAACCTTTTCCCCAAACTGTGAGCTGTGAATCCCACACAGTAATTTAGAAATCTATTTTATAAAGAATGTTGATATTTGTTCTTCTTTTCCTGTGATCAGTTGACTTTCCCTTTAACTGCACCATCTTAGCTGAAGTCCGCAATGCACCATTTCTTAGGCTGCTTTGATGAAAAGACCTCAGGCTCCTCTTACTTGTCTCTCAGGTTAGGAGCTTATTTTGCCTTCAAAAACATGCTATAGGGCATTTAGAGTTTTAGAGACAAAGTGGTTTTAACTAAAAGTTAATTTCATTTAAAGTGGTTAGCAATAGAAAGAAAGAAAAGAGAAACAGTAAGTATAACAATTCATAGAAATACTTCCTACCTCTGCCTGCGTTCACCCTTGTAGTTAGGTGCAATGGACAAAATTACATTAAATACAGTTTATGGTTCAGATTCAATAATATGCTCCCAGGCCTGTGTGCAGACTTCCAGGATTTTTTCTGCCTTTCTCACGGTGTCTTTATTCTCTTATCCATCTTGCTTGTCTTCTCATTGTTCTTGTCATTATCAGACATTTTGTGCTTAAAGCTCTCATTATTGTCTGCACTTTTTCCTACAGAAAAGTTCAATTTATATAGAAGAATATAAAAAGAAAAAAAAAGACCTTGTATAGTAACATAGCAGACAAGCCTCCTGTTCAACTATACATAACCATATTCCCAGAATAAATTAAGTACTTTCTTTCCTAAGTTCTACTTAGCTTTAGAGTCAAACTTTTTTGAGCTTCAGAAATATCAAGGAATGTGTGTGAATGTATGTTGTGTATGTCTGTACGCAGGCATGGAGACAAAGATGGAACACAGCTTACTAAAATAGGTACGACAAGGACTCTCTGGCTATACCTGAAGACAGTGATCCCTAAGGAAATGGAGAATTAAAGTTTCTGTTTTCCTATTAAAAGGCAAAAAGAGAAGTTTGTTCTGTGCTGAACTGGGAGACCAGCCATGACATGGTGATACCTGAAAACACCAGTAGGAAGCATGAAACATCAGACAATTTTTACATTTGCAAGTATTGGGCTGAATTATAGGGCTAAGACTGTCATCAAGCTAGCACTGAACTGGTTAAATAGAAAAATGGAGAAAGAGTTGGGAAAGAGACTACATCGGTGATTTGTGGTCCATAAAGATGTCTGTTACAGAAAAGAGAATGTTGTGATATTTAGTGTGTGATGAAGAAACCTCTAGAAGCTTGTGTGCTGCTTCTATGTAATTCACAGAAGGGAACAAGTCCAGAAATTCTTTAACCATTTACATATGTGAAATTCCTAAAAGGTTGTGCATGTATGCTGAAAAATGGTTATATGTCCACAAATTGAGAAAGGTTGAGTCATGGATTAGCGGATTCTACAATGCTTACCCAGGTAAGAAGAAGGAACAGTCCTTTCTGTTGCAGAAATGCCTTGCGCCATGACAGAAAGAAAGATTCAATTGTCATACTGATCCATTCCACCCACTTCTTCAATTTGTTAGCCATCTTCTACTTTGTCAAAGTAGGATCAACAATTATTGTTATATTGAGTCTTCAACCATTTGTGGAATGTAGTTAATCTTCACGTGCCTCCAAAAACCAGATGCTCACATTACAATTCTTTAAATTACCAAAATCATTAGAAAGGTCTTCAAGACCTTCCTGTCTTTACAAACCATATCCACATACTCTTATGAAGAATAAACTTTGGATATGTACACTGTCTTCCAGTATTGTTCCTACAGATGCCATTATAAGTTTCTTTTTCTACTCTTTTAGTATGTCCTTTTTTCATCCAAATATAATGCTAGTCCTTTTTACCATTATTCTAAGTTAATTCTTTTAAGGATTGCTGCTTTCCAGGATAACCTCATAAACATTGTCCTATATTCTTTGTTCCTATGCTCTGGCACTATTAAGACATTCCTTCTTTGGTCATGAGCAGCTTGAGCAATCCAGGCAGCTTTGTACGAGTGATCTGTGTCTTTTAATTATTTAAGCACCACTTTCATCTTTGTGACTTGTGTAAACCTATATCAGCAAAGGTTTATATTTTCTTCCCAATAAAAGCACTGAATAATACAGGGGCAAGCAGTCATCCTAGTGGGAAGACTTGAGACAGACTTCTACTCAGTGATCATTGCCCATGGATAAGCGCAGCTGGAGAGCCAGGCATGGTTTTGCCCATTTCATATGGACCCACACAGGTGTGATGCGACATAGTCTCAAATTCTGTTCCCCACTTTGTAAATGTACTCTTTTTTGTTCCCGTTCAGAAAACAAGAAGCCTATTAAGCCCTGTCTAAGATTAGCTGGCTTGAGACAGAACATAAAATTGAAAAGTAACATAAGACAAAAGCAGTATCTTTAAGGTCACATCACTGTGTATCATCTGTCTATATTGAAGCCTTGTAACCTTCCTGTCCAAATATTATGAAATAAAATGCTTCTTATTGTACTTCTATGAAGTCAGGAATCTTGCATTAAGAAGGCTCATCTTAAGGCCATAGCCCTTTGTTATGTTACTTCCACAGGCACGTATGTGTTCTCCTGCTACCGTGTCTAAAGGGAGGAATAACACAGACATTGCTATAGTTATTGTAGTTGCAATGTTATCCAATCCAAATGTAATTGGAGTATTAAAATGTATGCTACTTGTGTGAAGGACAGTCTGTACCTTAAGATTTTTTTAAGAACTGGTAATAGTCAGGCTGTTTAAAAAAAGATTAAAAATAAATGTGTATTTTTCTCTATTGTGCTGCATCTGTTTTCTGTCAGAATGAATCCTGCTGATCTTGGTTTCAAGGTTTCCATTCTGTGTGCTTTTAAACCAAGGTCAAGCAGTAGGCAGCAGAGGGACCTTGAAGGTGTCATTGGCTAGAAATACATAAGCTTTATAGCTACACCACTAATTATTTATCATTCATAGAAAGAAATATAGATGGGCAAAATGATATAGCTACTGATACTTCTGTAGCTGTATGCACGCCAGAATGGCAAAAGACAGGTGCTTAAGATTATTTGGCAGTGCATGTGAGTATACATGTATGTTTATGAGTGAGCACAAGTGTCTATATGGTGATATGTGTTCCCACCTCTTCTTCTATGTCCAGAATGAAATTGTTTTCTGTATGTGCTATATTGCTCACACATATGGTCTAAGAAGCCTGAGAAATCTATGAAGGGAAAAATCATTTAACAAAGCTGTCTGTCTAGTACGATAATATACTACTATGTGTTTTTTCAAGGCTAACCTTGAGGTGGTTTCTTTTCATTAAAAATAAAGCCCTTGGAATGAGGCCTTACACCTGAGGAGGCAGACATTTTTTTTTTTGGAGTGAAAAAAAGAAAAGATCATTTTAGTAAATTGGGGCCTTCACTGTATTCCCTGTTCTGTTTTTCCTTAATTTTGCAATTGCCTTCAAGAAGGTACAACATTCTTGTACACGTTACTGGTAACTTATGGCTTCTCATACATTACCTGTTAAATTTGAATTTAAAGCAGAGTTTAGAGGAATGGTTAACGTACGTTCAGAACAGATATCCTATTCGCCTAAGGCAGCTGCGACTTCTGAAAAGCAGCAAGCACAGAGCTTTACATTTGTCAGACAGAAACCATCTAGAATGACACGTAGGACTCTCAGGAGAAATATTTTCACATAAAGACAGACCTTCTGGCCCCAAATAACTCATCCTCTGTGCTTCCAACTCAGCACAGGAGCAGTTATTTCTCATCAGCTGTGGCTACGCTTCTGGACAGGTGGTCTTTATTAGCATAGCATACCCAACCATCTTGACTCCCGAGTTTTCCAACCCAGGTACTTGTTCAGGCACACCATACTTCAGCCCCTGGCCATGGGACCAGATCTCCCCGTGACATTGCACACTGAGGTCCCACCATGGCACACAGACCAAATAGGACCAGGGTGGGCATCCAGAGCTGGCAACTGGGAAATGCGCTTTAGCCTCATGGGTTAGATGTTCCCTCAAGCACTGGGTGCTGGCGCTTTTAAGCTATGACTGCATTAGCAAGTAATGCAAACCGATGGGAGCGGATCTGCTGATTGAAGCAGTTGACGCCGAGAACCTGTCATACATACCATAAGCATTTCAGAGGGGGTAATACCGGACAAGCTTTACTCTGCTTTATGGATTAATTGCTCACTAGCGGCTGAAGTGCCTTCTGTAGACACCAGGACAGTATCTGCCAGTTCACTTTCATCGAGGAATCTTGTTTGTGTCCTCCAAGACAATTCTCTGATGTGAGGTGCAGTAAGCAGAGACAAAAATGCAATCCTGGTTCAAACCAAAATACTAGAGTAGACACACAGTCATTTCATGAGTGTTCCATGTTGATATACTGGATCTGTATGGCTTTCTGCGTTTTCTGTAGCCAAAGTATGGGAAAGTATTCAAGCTTCACAGATATAGATACTTTTCATAAGAAAAACACTCAGTCTTTGAAAGAGAACATGAGTTTGATTCATACAATATACAACTTTATTCAAACTGCCACAAAACATTGAATTCATGTTGACTAAGTAAAAAAGTTGGAAGAAAAATTCCTTTAATAAGCTTCCTTTCCTTCTTTAACATATGACTGAAAAGCTTTCAGCCCACCTATCAAAATCATCACTGGTCTTGGCAAACTCATATGTCATGGATTTGCCAGAGAACCATGACATTCCCTGAATAGGAAATAAAAATTCAGAAATACCTTTTCTTAAAAAAAAAAAAGAAAAAAGGATATCCAATTTAGGCCACATTACAGCACACTGCTTTTCATTCCTGTATTGCCTTGTCCCCTCTACGCAACTTTGTGAGATGAAGATCACCTCCCAAAGTTTCTGCTGGTGTAGGAGAAACACCTGCATCTACATTTGCCCCCCATTAGTGCTTTGTCATGCTTTAGTACCTTCCTCAGTTTCTCCAAGTTCTTCCTTTCAGATGAAGATGACATTCGCCCCCTCCCCTCCCCACCCCCGCCTTTGTTTTAATGATTTCTTCCCATTTTTTTCTGCTTTACCTGTTTGCTGCTCACTTTCCTCCCACTTTTCCAGAGCGGTGAGAGACCCTGGAGTAATGTTCCCATTGTTAATAAGGACAAAAAAAACCCTCATTATTTTTAAGGTTGATATATGATGCCTGCATGAAGGCGACAAAGGACACAGTTTTTGCAGACAGGCTTGATGCTACTTTGCCCATTTTTTGGCGTGAGCCAAACGCTGTATCATCTGTCACCTTCATGCAGGCATCACATAGCAGTTTTAAAGTGCATCACCTTCTCTGCCAGACACCAGGAGGCAGATCTGGCAGAGCAGCTGTAATCAGTCCCAGTCCTGCCCAGATTTGAAGACTGTACGCAAGTAATGCTGTGCTCCTCACTTCTTCTGGATCACGGGATTTGGAACAAAGGAGCAGTTCTGGTCTGGTATCATGGGAAGAAATGCATATTTCTTTACAGATGCTACACAAAATAAAAGACAAGTTTTACCACACGTGCTTTTGCCACTTACTGTGGCAAATCAGATGGGACTCCAGTTTCTGGTTGAAACTCTGAAAATAAATTACTTTAAATCATGGAAAAAAATAAAGAATGGAAAAAAAATGGATTTGGGTCGCCCTAAAGGAATATTTTTCAGTGTTCCTCCTAAAGTAAGGAAGATTGCATTTGAGACTCAACATTTTCTTTAATTTTCAGGGCATTTACCTGTGGTGCGTACGAGGAGGGGGCCTTGAGAGAGAAGGAGACCTCCATTTAATCTCAAAAACATCATTTGACACATAAAAGTCAGGAAGCTTTATTTAGATTCTAGTGCCGTGAGGACTGGAACTAATGAAATTTGGCTTCCTAAGGATTAATTTCTTATAGTTGAGTCTCTGATGACTAAGGTGATGAGGCGTTAACTCCCCCTGCAATGTTTCCCTCCTTTGGGACATGCATCCTCTTTTCCCTGTGCATGGAGCCTCAGATAATTTACACAAACTGAACATTTACTTCAGCCTTTTTTCGAAGTGGGCCCCTGTACAGGAGTTTCTTTATCTACCCAGCTCCCTAATATGTTAAAAAATAACAATTGAGATTTCCACAGCATGGTCAATCTGAAGTATGCAAACAACTCCAGGTTTATGGTGGAGAAGAACCAGGTAAATTAGGTTTTAAAAAATTGCAATTTCATGTACTAGCTGGGGAGGAGGGAAGGTGTGGAAGGCTAAACTTCTTTTAGGAAATTCGGCACACACTGACAAATTATTTTGATTTATTGACAGCTATATTTCAAGAGGGTAATTTATTAATTTGAAAAATTCCATATGGCTCTTTTGTGATTGTGCAGTTTCCCGAGCAGACCCCGCACTTGGGCCGTTACCCAGCACTGCTGTAGCTTCTCTTCGTACGCCAGGTGTTGGGCACTGCACACTTTGTGTACTGTGACCAAACTGCAGCACGGTTTTGCAGAAGATCCTTTACAAAGGAATAGTAACTCAAATAGCATGTTTTATCAGAAATGGGGTTTGAGCACTCTACAGGGAGCATGTCTAATCCAGACCTTTCTCCACAAGCATTCTCCTTTTATGCACCTACAGCAACTGCAGTGGAAATGGGACTCCTAAACTGCTACTTTTCGGTGGAGAAAATCGGAAGGGAAAATGAACCCACAAGGCAGTTTCGTTAGTCAAAATGCAAAGGGATGTATATAGGCTTTATAAAACTTTTTTAAAAACTGATCATCGGGCTTGTTAATGTCTTGTACTGCTAACTGGGAGTAGACGTATGACATCTCTGTTGCTTTAAATGTGTCGGGAGTTTCTGAGTATCGGTTCTGCCGTTGTTAACGCTGCCAGCAAATTGTTGCTGACTTGAGGTCATCATAATCCTGGATATAAACATCAATACTTCAGATTAATTGGATTTGTTGGGAACACCACTGCCTGGAAAACTCTTAAGGTGGGCCTGTCCCCTGACAAGCTGTAGTTCACAAAAATTTTTTTGCTGTTTCTTTTGTATTTTTTTCCCCCCTACCAATTGGAGTGAACGCATTCCCTTCTTTTATTGTCTTTCATATCATCCCACGGACCAGCAGCATGTCAAGGTTGCTGCGTCCTGCAAAGAGAGTGACAAGTTAATCTATTTCTTGTGAGGAGAAGTGTGGTGACTGTGAGGGGTCCCACCTTCTATCCCCTTTGCAGGCACCGGCGCTGGTATGCTCTTCCAGCTGGAACTCCCTCCTTCCTCTTCCCTCCTGCAGACTCCTCTCCTCCCCCCGCGGCAAGTACCTCCTTGTTGGCTCTGTTTCTCTACCCCTAAATTAAATTATGCTTGTTGATTAAGTGTAAAATTAAATACAATCTGTGGTAAATAATTCCTCTGTCATTAGCCCATTCGTTTGGGTTTTTTTTCCCAGTCATACTGAAATAAATAGCAGTCTGGCCACTGAAATTGGTGAGGGCCCCTTTACATCTAACTTTGTGTTATTATTTCTATTGTGGGAACTGCAATTTCTGTAGAATTTCACTCTATAAAACAGATTGCTGGATTTTTCCAGTACAGGGGAACCAATGACTGGCTGAACTATGAACCACAGACCCAGTTAGGCTGGTATCTGACTGCTGCAGATGTGGGCTGGAAAATTATTGCAGCTGAGTTGAGCCAGGCAAAGATTCATATAGTTTAGTCCATGCTGATTAAATAAATATTTTTCTAGTGACATTTTACATTGCACAGGCAATCTGATCTCTTCAAAGTTCCAAGAAACACTAATCGTAAAGGGGCTGTAAGAGTCTTTATTAACAATTTAATTTCTCTAGGGTATTTAATTCAGAGCCTTTTAATACTGTTTGACCTTTCCTTTCCTGCAAAGTTATTCAATACTGCTCCTAAAACTGATTTTTTGGGACACTGCACTTTTAACCATTTTTTTCTGACTGTGAGAGGCAGCTTATTCCCATTCTTTGTTTCCAGAAGCCATCTTGGAGTTCACAGACAAGAGCCTCAAATCTTCAGAAGTAATGCTCTCCAGTTTACTAATGTACATACTTAAGCCCCAGTCTGCCTAGAGTAATATAGTCAGAGTGAACTAAAACACACAAATGAAATTACCTACCATTTGACATTCCCTATGCCTGGTGTTTAAATGAGGTCATATGAAATTTGAGCTGTAGTAAAATGTCTATTTATAGATCAAATAGACAAAAATTTACATTTCCTCCAGATTTGTTTCCAATAAATTTCATGTTTCTACAACACCTTGCAAAAATTGTAGTTAAGCAACAAAAACATGCATTTTATACGACCCTGTGTTGATCTTTGTACAAAGAATTTTTCTCAGCAAATGAGCCTCTATTTCCCCTTATATTATAATATACTGTGGGCAGAAAAAAAAAAAAAGAAAAAGTTAATATTCAAATAGACAATGCAATGTTAAAAAAGGCTTTCAGTTTTCCTACATTAAGTTGTGCTGTGACTACTTTATCCCGCCTGTATTTTAGCATGAGTTCTGCTCCCTGCTTCACTCTCCAGGCAAGTAACAAGCTGGACAGCCCCAAATCCAGGAGCCAGGTCAGGAGGTAAAGCCATCAGCACGTCAGAGCGTTGAGGTATCCCCTCCCACCTCCAAAGGAAAGCGTGATCCCCTAGTTTTCTTCTGACGTGAGGTACCCCAGGGAGCCCCAGCCTGTCCCCTAGGGCAATCCCCAGCCTCCAGTTCTATTTTCTTTCTGCTGCACCACGCTCTGCAGGGCCTGCGTCCCTGAGGTCCAATGATTACTTCTTAACCCTTCAAGCAGCAAATCTCTCGAATCATCATCATTTCCAAATGCAGACAGGCATCTCTCTACTATCTCCTTCCTTTCACACAGTGAAATGTATCCCTTTTATTACAAATAAATGCAAATATTTATTAGCAATGTGTGCAGCCATTATTATTGTTCTCCTGATTAATGCTGTCTCTGAGGCAATGACATGTGAAATACTGCTTATAGCATCCCCAAGTAGAAGCAAAACTGCTCTTAAAATGTTCTTTGCAGAGTTTAATACAAAGAACGAAAATAAATAATGTCAGGCCCTTGCCAGGATCTGCCCATTTTAAACTTTTCAATGGCACAAATCATCATTAATGAAGCACTTAACATTACACTCCTGACAGCACAGTGTAAAAATTACTGCAGTCATCCAAAGGATAAGAAGAAACATGGCAGATAACTTCTGGAGAGGAAAGATTTACACTCTTCTAATGAAACTTTATGGGTTCAAGTTTACATTAGAATAAAGGAGGGGGGAAATGTTTATCTCTTAAAAGCTTTTGGGGGAGACATTTGGAAGGAAATTGTGTTTTTTTCCCCAAATGAATGGAAGAAAGATCAGAGAGCAAGGTCTCAACCATAATGAAATCTGGTTTGCATTGTCAGCTATTTTGATATAAAACACGGTGGCTGGAGTCATAGGACACATAGATTTACATTATAATGCAGAATAAAGTAAATTCTATTATGCAAGTCCCCTTGTTGCATAGTTTTACTCACAGTTTGTTCCAAAAATAGCTGATGGTAAGCTCAACAGCTGGTATCTAATGCTTAATATCTTTCCTGTTTATCTGTAAAAGCAGAATACCATGCTCTTTGTGTTAAATTATGCATAGAAAATAATTTCAAATTCATATGCCTCAAATTCATAAGTCATGGATCAGAACAAAGATTCCTGTTTGTGATATAGGACATGAGAGTCTGGATGAGAGTCTGTGAGAAGCAAGAGGTTTCACCCACCTCCACTCAGACCTATGGCAGTATTTCTATGGAGTTGGGATGGTGGCTGAGCAGGTCCCGGTGATGGAGGGGGATGTGCCTTGGGGCACGAGTTACTCAGTGCCATAAGAGAGGACAGCTCAGTCCAGACTGCTCCCTGGTGGGAAATAGGCTTTAAGCCAAGACCTGGCCAAAGGGGAAGAGGAAGAACTCCGTAGACAGTAATTAGCGTTTGTCATCAGAGGACAGAAAAGTGTAGAAAGAGTGGAGGAAGTATTTAGCAGAAAAAAAAAATGAACAAATATAAAATTTCAATGCCACATTTCTCCTGCAACAATTTTGAATAGAACCAGCAGAAGTAAGAGGTCATCTTTGGCTTTGTTTCGTAATGCATGTAACTGGAAATAAAAGACTTGGGTATTATGATGCCTTCCAGCCAAAAACCAAACCAAACCAAACAAAACAAACCCATTCTTCTATAATGCCTCACACACTATTCAGTCCAGTGAATGCAGAAGCAGCTAACGTATCAGAAATGAGAAACTCTACAGAGGACATTTGGTTGTGTTCTGCCATGGGAAGGGTTTTGAGGAAAACCAAAGCAATATACAATAGGAGAGAAGAGTTTTGCTCTCCTGAGCTTATAAAGACAGTACCTATGTTCTGAAATTCAATTTGTCAGCTTATCAAAAGGAACATTTACTCTCCTCATTGAATTCAATAGATTGTGATCAATTGCTGCTCAAAATAAGGTGGCAATATTAAACCCGTATATTTTCTCAAGCTTGATCTACTCGATTGAAAATTTGGGCTTTTCTCTTGATTTATTAACCAAAGTATTTCTAAATTTAGTCCTAGTTTATTTTCTGTCCAAGTACCTGATCTATTTAAACTCTGTTTGTTTTGTCTCACACTTTTTCAAAAGTTAGCATCGTTTGCTAATGTATTTAGCTTATCTTTTGCAAAGAACAGATTGTCTTTGGGGAAGGACCATAAGGATCTTAAAAAACCTTCCCTGCTCTCTGTATTCTATACAGTAGTTCTCTAGAGCATCACAGAATCTCCCAAATACTTCTGTGATGAAATAACAAATAGCAGGAATAAAAGCAATAGAAAACTGTAAGGTACTCACGTGTTACTAACCAAGAATAGTGTTAGAGAAAGCTGGCCTAAAATCAAATTCCTGGTGTTCCTAGATCAATATTTTGCTGTTACCTGCACCATAGATTGCTTTAACTGTACAATTTATAATTTTTATGGCAATGCTCCAATCAGGAAAAACAGAATTAGTTTTGTGCATAAGTTTCTAGAAAATGCATCGCTAAAATGCTGTGCAGAAGTGAAAGTACCTGCTGCTTTCCTTTGAACCATTAATTTTGCCCTCTATCCAAAATGGGTCAAGTGTTCCTACAGTATGAATTTTATTTTTTTTTAAATTAGAATAATTTAGAGGACTTGGTGGGTAAAACACCCCATCTTAACAACTGTGCAGCCATCTTCCAGAAATAAGACTATAATACTTCTGCCTACTGTTTTTCCACATGATGTTTTCATTTGACCCATTTTCTTCCAGGATTCCTGATGGTTGCTGTGGGAAACCAAGACAATCTTGAGCTTCTGTTAAGTTGAAATGTATCCCTGTGTTTATTAATTTTTTTAAATATAGGGCTAACATTTGCCAGCACAGAAGCTGGAGAAGATAGGGATTACTGGGTATGTGATAAATGCTGAGCATGAAGAACTGCTGGAAATGTATTAAGTATCATGGGGGAAGATTTTTAAAGGCAAAAATAGGAATTAAGTGCTTTTGAACATCAGTGCGAAGTTGGTTGATGAGCATCTGTATCTCTTCTGATTAACATGACAGTGGGATAGAATGAAAATAATTTGGTCGCTAGACATCTGTTTTTTAAGTAGTCTTCAGTAACAGCCTCTTCATACTGAGATGAGTTATTCTAAGGGGTCACCTCATTTTCTCTTTGTCATTTCCACAGATTAAAATCATCCACTTGACTCACCTGTCCAGTCAATCAATAGTCTGGTTGGAGCTGAAAAAACAAGTTAAGCCTAGTGAGCACAAAACCTGACTATTATGGCAGCACCCACTGACCTTACTGACTTTCCCTTCCCCATGTTGAAGTTAACTTGTATCCCACCTTTTTCTGCATTTAGGGTCCACACAGCTCTCTTCTGGTTTGCACAACATGATGAAGGGAGTACCAAAATTGGGCAGCCTGACTGCCCCAATATTTCTGTCATTGTGTCACCGTGACTCATGCCTGCCCTCACCGTGGTCTGTGGTAACTGTACATGGATACGTGTTTCAAGAGCAAGATCTGACTGAGCATGGAGCGTTGTCATTGCGTTCTACTGGGGGCAGTCTGTTTAGCCTAGAAGGACTCTGAAAAGACAAATAATACTTTGATTTTTTTGGTCACTTTCTTTGATGCGTGACAGCTTGACTGTATTCAGTGAATCTACTGAATACCCACTGTGTAAAAAGCAGGCTATACAAACCGAGTACATGATAACACGCTGCCTGGAAGGTATTCAGGGACCAAGCCGCGCCTGCATAAACAGCTCCTGATCAGCTGGGTTTTTTACTGTAAATATGGCAAATGCAAAAAGCCTTTATGAAATGAGGCTTGTCAAGCCTTGAAAGGAATATGAGCGTTTCTTTGCCTTGCTGCTCTGAACACCAGAGAAATATTTCCAATGAGGCCAAAGCAATACTTGGGTACTTGGGCTGTTCTCCCCAGGGTTGCGGAGGAAGAAGGGCCGTGCTGCGACCTTGTGCCAGCAGCAGAACGGTGTCACCAGGAAGGGTGGGAGTGTGCAGCTCTCTGAGGTCCCACTCCACAGGTCCCCACCGCGCCGTCACAGCCACAGCTGCAAATGGTGGCCGGAGCCACCGCCGCTGCATCTGCACTGGCACCCAAGGAGGCAAAGGAGGCAGCTCAAGTTTCACCTCTTCCTAGGCTGAACAAATAAAGTGCACGCTAAAAGCTCCTGGATTGGTGGTTTTTTTGTAATGGATGAGACATTATCTTTGTAACTATGACATGACATTTTGAGCCCTTCTGTGGAAGGCAGTTTCCATCAGAAATGTTATTGCTATTTATTATTTTCCATTTGGTTTGAGGTGCAGTTTATACACAAAGCAAGCTGTCTATCTCCTTGGAAATAGACAGCCATGGCTTACGGTTTGAGCTGAAAAGAGATCATTAACACAGTGACATTTGGGGACTCATTAGCAAAGGTGATAGGCACCTGAGTCTCAGTTTAAATACTTAAAAGTATACAGATGTTGGCTAGTGAAACCTAACAAAAGCAGAAATAAAAGCAGAGTGAAATAGCTAAACACACGGAAACCTGCCTGAGACGATGTGCATCTGTGTGAGGACCAGGTGAGATACCAGCACGTAGTGCGATGGATGCCACGCTGCTCGCTGCTGCTGCCAACAAACACTGTGTGACGACACCTGCAGAAGACCCTGGTAAGGGTAAAGGCGCATGGTTTGTTGTGTGTACGAAATGAAAGGAAAAAAAACATTTTTGGTACATTCACCAATAAGAAAAACAAAGCAGGATTCCCAGAGAGAAGAATTTGTGTGCTTTTTTTACTACTGACTTTTTTAATATCAGTACTGAATTAGAGAAAGGATCCTCAGTAAGAGTTTAGATCTCTGGCTGCTCAAAAATTGTATCTCTAAGCAATGAGTGCTAAAATTCACAAGAAGAGTTGAGGCAACTGAGCCATATTTTCCTCTGCGTATGGCAATCTGACTGATATCAAGTACATAGTCTAATGTCTTTCTATAATCCAGCAGACTCTTGCGGATAAATTCCCTCTTTTCTATACTTGAATGCTCTTCAGAAACTGTCACTATTTATGCTCAGAAAAGGTAATGATTCAGACAGCAATTTCCAGTAAGCTTTTCACATGCCGTTCTTTCAGTAACCTTCAACCCGGAATAAAGAAACATTTCCAATGATTTTGAAGTTTTGGAAGGTCCACTGAGATTTCCAAGACAGATTACAAAATGGGATCTACTCACCATCTTTAACATCCATTTTCAGCTGACAGTGATATGATTTAATGCCTAGGATATTTGTTTTATTATTTTATTTTTTTTTATTTGGTTTGGTTTGGTTTGGTTTTATTACAGCAATAGGTTGCTAGCTTTATAATCTATGGATACACACAGGATGGCTGTATCTGGCCTTCTTACCTCACAGCTCGTCATCTTTGGTCTCAACTGTGAATGCCTGTGTAATACACCAATAGGTTCTTATTAACATATCAAAGTTTCCTGTTCAACCATCTCATGTTAGGAAACTCATATGTCTTCTCCAAGGTCATAAGTGCCTGGGCAGAAAATCCCAAGCAGTACCTCCTTGTCCGCTGCACAACATTCCCTTACAACTCCCTTGCTACATCCCCTTTCCCAGAGCTTCTTCCAGCCTTGCAAGTAAATGCCAGGTCTCTCCTGCTGCATCTGCGAGCCAGCTCATCCTTTCCCCTCTCTCTCTCATCCCCTAGATTTTCGGAAGGTTTTTGCATAATGAACTCATTTTGAAATAGTGTTTCTGGCTGCCCTGAGCACAGAGCAAATAGCGCGATGGCTGAGCGGCTCCCTTTGTGGTTCCCATTCAGAACAGAGGGGAAATCCCAGTTGAGCAGCCAGCTCCCAGCACTGCACCAGACAAGCCGTGTAGAAGTGATGGATACCCCCCACCCCCCCAGGCTTCCTCTGAGAAATTTAGCCATGTGTTGCCAACTAGGTATCTATCTGGAAAATCTCCTGAATGGGTAAATGTTCTTGGGGTTTCATTTGGCTGATGCAGTTGCAAAAAAACATTGCAGTACAAACTCTCGAGCCCATTTGTTTCCTCCATGTGTTTAACAGTAGAATTCCTTCTTGACTGTATCCCACCTGATGCCTGTGTATCAGGCTCAGCATCATACGAAGTGCTGCGTTAATAAAACCAGTACAACCACGCAGGTCCTGGCATCCAGCGAGCGGTGGGGCAGCCGCCCAAGGCAAAGAGCCTGCGAACCCGACCTTCACCTTGAGGGAGGACAGAAACCTGGCTTTGGCAAAATGCCACATGTCGTCGAAATAGAATTAAAATAAAAGTCCTTACCACATATGGAATGGCCTTTCCACAAGGAAGGAAAAAAAACAAACCAGCCTGAAGACCTTGGAAGCTTGCTGGTGCATTAACGGGTGTCGAGTTCTTTCTGATTTAGTCTTTGACAGGTTGCCATTTTCTACATTCCTCAAGCAGCTAAAAACTAGATAATTATCTGTGTATGTTTCCAAGTCCTTAAAACGCCAAGCGAAGGGATTTTTCCATCTTTTCCTGCCGTGTGGCTTTTAAAAGCTGATACCGGTAAAACAATGACACCTTGTGGCACAGGAGAGCAATCAAACCCATACAGCCACAGTTTTAGCTAAAGCATCGCCAATAAATAGATTACATTCCCCAAAACTATTTTGAATTATTGATGAGCTAAGTTTTCAGCTACCAGTTTTTTCTTAGATCTTTAACCTAAAATTGTTCTTGATGATTAACAACGTTCGTAAGCATTTTTCCAATAATGGGAATAATTTAGACAATCATTATTCAGGAATAGAGTAGATCTCCAAGTTAGTTCTGTAACTGTTCTTGCAATGAAAACATAAATGTTTTCACTTGTCTAATATATTCGTATTATCAAAAGAGCACACAGCATAATTGTTCATCTTTTCCTGACCTTACTTCAGGCAATCAGGTGTTTTAAATTGCACTGGCAGGAGAAATACTATGCAGAATTGCTAACACGAAAGACGTGATGCCTGTTAGTTTTATGCAGGTTAAAGGGAAGACTCCAGCTGTCCAGAGTTTTCTCAGCAAGGGGGAATTTCTATTATAATTATTTTAAATGGGCATAACTGAATGGAACAGCTGTGGTGCAATGTCATTTTAGAGCTCTGATCAGATTTTGGAGGGTTTGAAAACAGTGACTTTACATCAACAGTATTAACTCAAAAAGACTGGAGAGCTAATGATTTGAAGACAGCTCTTCCTTCAATTTGTGGATCTGTTCAAATCAGAAAGCATTAATGAGTGTAAGTGGATGAGAATTCACACGAGCCAAAAAAGACCTCGAGATTGTAGCAGCCTCTCATGTAAAATATTTCAAGTTTTATACAGTTAGTAACTACTGTCCCATCTACTGAGTGCCAGCTTTCAGTATCAGCAGTAATTACTGACCTTACCAGTGTCTTCTCTGACCTCCATTTAGGCAAGGTATGCTGCAAATTCTTGGGATTTTGAGTGAATGATGATCTGATTAAGATGACTGGTGAGCTATTCCTGGTATTACATTATGCAACTAAAACATTATGCCTGCATTCATATATTTTATACCTGTCTAAAAATTAAAATCTTTTTGTCAGCATAATAACATTGCTGGGACAGCACTCCTCAGTTCCAAGGGTATTCTGGGGACAAGAATGCAACCCACAATGTTATATAAAAAGCACATCATAGTCAAAGAAGTGATGTACAGGAACAAGGTATATTTGGTGCCTATGTCATTTATCACTGGGAAGGTTCAAATCTTGACACCCTTTTTGCATCAAGAGGTAATTTTTTTTCCAACCTGATGGCAACAAGCTGTATGTTTTACATTGGCATAGCGAAAATTACAAAATAAATCTTAAATAGTATTAACCGCAAACCTTAGACAACAAACAAGTCAAATATACCAGCAATGGCATATGACTAATAGCGCGCTTATATAAAACATGATGCCAGGAAAATCACTTCTCCCCTTGTAAAGGAGCCCATACTAGCCAATTATTGCAAAAGCTAATGATGCATTAAGTGATTGCTGCTGTGGGCAGTGCACATCCAAAAAATCACAGACCTTGTCTAACACACATTAAACCAAAAACACCACCCTTGCGCGGTGCTCAGGACGGCAGTACAGGCTTTGGCGTGTGCTCAGCCACGTCTCCCGCCTTTCAAACTTCTCAGCCTGCCATGGGGCATCCTACACCTAATCACCAACATAGGGTCAGCAGGCAGAACACTGCTGGGAGATTTCTTGTCTGATAGGAGCGGTACTGCTGGTCAGTGGGGCAAAGATGTGACAATTTACACCTCCCATTTTCAGTCCTTGTAAACTTGCTCCACAGATAAAGACTAAATCAGTCATATCTCCGCTTTGCTAGCTCTCATGCAGATGCAGAAGAGCCAAGGGCAAGTTCATCACAGCCGAGCCCCTTCTCAGCTCCCGCTTTTATTTATGCCCACTCTTGCCCCACCTGCATCCCAGCTCACCCAGGTTCTGGAATATTTCTTGCATCCAGCAGTGCTATGAAGCTCATGGGCAGGAGGGTTTTTCCACGATCATCGTACCTGTGCTTTATTGCCATTTTGTAGCACCCTGTATCTTGGGTCTTTGAGTTGTGTATGTTCTGTGTGCATCTTGGTTTACACCAGGTCACTGACTTCAGTGAAGATTTCTGGGTTTGCATTCACAGTAGAAACAATGGAGCTCAACTGCCTGCATGCCTGTGTTTAAGAGAACACAAAAACACTGGAAAATGACAGAAAATAACAGTTGTTATGCTTATGCACAGTAACACAGCCAGGCAACTCCAAAAAAGAGATGTGCAATGCCTCTTTCTTACAGTGGCATGGAGATAGAATATTTATGTCCTGATCTGCAGAGAAAATGAGATGCTTTTACTTTCTTGCTGTCTCAGTGAGTCATTAGAGAAAGTGAGTTGATGAACATTAATTTGTACATCAGAAAAAAAAACCAAATGCGTCTTCCATTCTTCCTTTGTTCTCACCTTCTGTCTGTGAAGTCCTAGGAATGAAAAAAACCTAGCACTTCCACGGCTCACAAATGAGAATTAACTCTCCCTGTTGTGAGTTTGGAGATTAATTTAACCTCCCTTTGGCCCTGCTGTGAACTACATCTGCAGCATTTTTAATGTTTTACCACCTTAAAAACAAAAGCAGATGAAGAAATCTGGAATCTGCTAAAATCCCTTAAATATATTTTTTCCCATTTTTGAGAAGTACCTAAATACCTCTGTCTCTTCTGCCCTTTTACTTCCTTGGGTCCCTATGTTTTGATTTGCAGACACTTCAATCCTAAGAGTAATGCTCCACCACATAAACAAGAGGTTCGGGGAAGTGTGGTTTTGGAAATATCTGGAAGCTGCAAGCTTCAGGCATCAGTAAGACTGTATGTCATCCACTCAGAAAGCCTCCAAAATCCATTCGCCTAGTAAAACCCCTTTGAGAAGTAACAGCATTTTAACATAAGCAACATGTGAACTGCATGTCAGAACGACGATGCGCCCTTTTACCAGCCTTTTACAATTCATTTGCTACAGCTCCTGCCAAATGTGGAATCCTAAAGAAAAATAATGAGATCTTTCCTCTCCATGGGCTGCCTGGCACTAATATTTGAACTAGAATTAAGGGCTGCTAGAGCTCAGAAATCCTCACATCAAAATACAGCCACAGGAAAAGCTCCGGAAAATTATCCTGGGTGAAATTAGCATCTGGCAGGTAACAAGATGGCATGGGCTCAGATTTCCCATCTTGAAGTAGGACAGAGAAACTGTTCAAAATGTAATGAGCACTTTTTTTTTTTCCTGCTCCATTTCCATGCCTTTACATTCAACCTGTCATCCCTGCTTACGCACTCGCCTTGCCTGCCCCACCAACACGACCACAGAGCACGTGCGACCAGAGGACGGGTGAACACCCTTTTGCTGGTGGTGAAGTAAGCAATGTCGTGAGTCAGTCAGCCCTCGTCGAGGTGAAACCGGTAAGAAATGAAGGCAGGTACACTGCTGAAGAGATTGGAAATATGGACTAGTACTGCCTGAACCCCCACGTAGCATCTGCAGCACTGAAGCTGGGCTGGCTTCCCTGGGTTTGAAACAGCAACAGAGAGATTTTGTTCTGCCGGCCTCTTTTTTCCTCTCTTTTTCTGTTCTACACATCAAAAACAAGTTCTGAAAATGGCTTACCCTTGGCAAGTGTAACACTGGCTTCTTAGCTCGGAGCCGTTGTTTTAGACTCTCTGCAGACTCAGATAAGAAAATACTGGTTATGATCACATCAGTTTTCAAACTTTCCTTCTCAACCATTTTGTACAATGAAATTACTTTTTCAGTTAGCTAGCTGTAATTCTTGCATGATCACATCAGAGGCTAAGATGTGTTCATTTGTCTCTATCTCTATGTTCACTTCAAGCATTCGCTGCTCATTTCCAAACATTTATTTTAGCCTCAGTCAAACTTGCACATTAATCAATAAATCAATCATAGCAGCATGCCCATTTCTGTACTTCACGAACTTTCGCATAATGAAAAGATATATCAAATTCACGTGGCTCTTTGGGAGGACGAGAGGTTTGTTTTAAAACTGTGATCCTTCTGAGACTAAAGCTCCCAAAGGAAATTGCTTTGAATCAGATCTTACAATCAGGACACATCTAAGCCAAGAAATATTCCACCTTTAAAACCGCGTTATGCAATATGTTTCAATTACAGGTGCTGTGGACTAACATTACGCCTGCATAGGTCAATTTAGCTAACATGTTCCTAAATGCATTATGGCTTAAACCTTATAAAAAGAATTTAAAACCAAATTGCTTGAACCATGAAAACTAATACATTTTTAGCTATGCATTGAGATATATTTTCACTACCCTAAATATAACTACAATATTAAATCAGACTGTTAATGTGAGGAAGACTATTTACATATTTCCTCAGGATTAGTCATTTGGCTCTCAAATTCAGTTGTGGCTGTTGCATATATTAATGCTAAAATCCCTTCAATATATTTTTTCCATTTCTGAGAAGTACCCAAATACTTCTGCTTCTTATTAATATTAATGCCCTTTGTTCAACATGTTCACCAGGTACAAAAGGTAAAAGATCAAATACAGAAATCTCCCAAACCTGAATAAAACCAAACTGCTTTAAATATTCTGAAGAAAAGACTTTCCATTTTGCCCACCCACAATCGTCACCTTATAATCATTTTTTTAGATTGTTGCCCCACGTTATTTCTTGTAAAATGAAACTGCACTCATGACTAAATTTAATGAGAGGCAGAAAAAAATGTGGAGGTCAGCCAATTTGAATGATCTACTTTTCCATACTGCAATACACTGCTGAAGAATTGCTTAACAGAATGGAAGGCTGTTAAAGCGCTCTTCCATTCCCATACCATCTCATTTTTCACTTACATGAAGAAATTAATTGATACTACTAAAATAATTATTTTTTAATGAGGAGTTATCTAGTCTTTTTTTCATAGGGAGATCTGGAACAGGAATATAAAATTAAGAGATGACAGTTCAGTGATCCAAAGTCTTTTCATTCCCCAAGGTGCTATGGATCAGTCTGAGTTCCTACTTGTTTTTGTAGACACTCTAATAGGTCTTCTGTTTCTAGAGAGTATTTCTGAACATTTAACTCCACTTTGAAGAAATTAGCTTTCCAGCTGACATTTTACGTTCATCAAAATATGTCATGCTAGATGTACTAGACCTTTCTTCTGTTAATTTACAGACAAACCGAATGAGGATACAAAATTGATTCAAATTAGGTCTAACAATGTGCATCAGGGAGACTTCAAAATTAAGCCTTAGGTCAAGACATGGAGGAGAAACAATACTAAATAGGGCTTCAAAATATTGTTCATATTGTACAGCTTCTCTGGAGCTTATATAAAAATGCATCCAGCTATAAATTTAGATCAGGGAGAACAAAAGGCAAGATTCAGTAACTTCTATATGCTTTCTGCCTATAGTGCTGCATATCTATTATTTTCCCTTAGAGCTCACAGCTCTAAGTCAATGAACTATCTTCTTTTCCTTCTTCAGTATCTATATAAGGTATTTGCAAAGTTAGGGAGCAACCATGGCTTCCAGTTTTATTAAAATTCAGAAGTACTCAGCAGAATATCTGTTCCCCTTGCAAGGCTTGCCATACAAGGAACACCAAAATTACAACCTTTCTTTCTGTCAAAGGTACTGATCTTTATTTATCAAGTGCTGCGAAATCTCAAAATTAGGTTAACTCATCACTCAGTCTGAACAAAGAAAGAATATAGTGTCAAAGAGTCTTCAGTTCTCTCTACCTTACAAGCAAATTCAATTCTTCCTTTTGCAAACAGATCTGGACAAAGTGCCTTTCATTTTGTTGCCTCCAGACTGCATTGCCACAGCTGTCTATAATGTAGAAATGAAGACAAATACAAAATCTATGCTTTGAATAAATCTGTTCCTTCAAAGGCTGTAAACCAGCATGCAGTCACAGTAGGCTGTAAGGACCGTGAGCGTGCTGGATTAGGTTCCATGAAATTGGATACCAAGGCCTCTGTGGTAGCATGCCTTTAATCAGGACAAGCTGCTTCGGAAGCTTTTTTTTTGTTTGTTTGTCTCTCCGTGTCCCACTCCCACAGCCGGCTGAGAGCCAGAGGCCTGATTTTCAAAAGCATTCGTATTTCTGGTTCCCACTACAGCAGTTGCAAGCAATACTACGGCTGTGTTCATGTGGTACAAGTCAGGTCACCCAGGCCAGAGTGAGATAATTAAGAAGTGGAGAAGTCAGGCATGGTATGTTGTACATGTAAAAGAAATTTAACTAATTCCAAGTTGTTAAAAATAGTCTCTGGGACATTCTGCCTAGGAAAAGCTTTCCCATCAGCGTGACTGTTCTCTTTTAAGTGCGAGTAAGGAATAAGAAATGACCAGCTATTTCTGTTCTCATCTCCATTTTCAAGAGGAAGAGGAGGAGAGACCCAGGAAAAGGAGGCTGGCAGGAAAGTTGCTGGCTTTCCCTGTCCACAGGGGACTTGGGAGTCAGCTATCGCGGCTAGGCACACTTCCATTGTCAAACCATTGCTCAGATCCAAAAATCCATTTAAATTTTGCAGAAAATCCCCATCCCAGAATATCAAGTTTTTTCCACATAATATTAGTATACGGCATTCTTTTCTCTTTATTATTACTCACTCTGTAAAACAAAATTGGAATACTAATATAAAATTGAAAGTATGACTTCACATCCTCAGTAGCTCAGGAGAATCTTGGCACGATATCATGACCTCTTTACTCGACTTGCTGTAAGTCTGATATTTGGACTCCACAGTAGGAAAATCTCTGGAAAAATCTCTAGAGGAAATACTGAAAGATGGTAATCTGCATTTTAGCCAAAAAGTGGAATATGTATCTGAGGAATGACAAGTTACATCAGAACCATTACATCTCCTCAATTCTATTTCCTCCTGTTCTCTTACCGTCTTTTGAATTACCACTCCATTTACAAAAGTTAGTATGCATCTGGAGCCTCTAGAATTTCCTTCAGCTCTTAGCTGTCTCAAGAAATTATGTCTTTAAAATTGGTACTACTCATATAGCTGCCTTTCCTTGGAGATTTACATTGTGCATCCTGGATCAAAGCACATCCTGGGCTTCTACGGTTTCTCTCTTTTATTCAACACTTCCAATCTCTCTCTTTGCACTCTTTCTCCTCATCTGAAGGCAACTTTTTATGCTCTTCTCTCCTCATCCCTCCCGATTCCTGTGATCTGAACCCATCAGTCTTTTTCTCTAATTTCATTCTAATTTCACTTTTTTCTCTCCACAGTCTTATCCCTGCCTATAGCTCCCATGGTAATTATTCACGCAACGCCTTTGCTGTGCGTTTCACTGTTTGGCAGCCCCGGTCAGCCCTCCAGGGCTGTTTTCACCAAACACTGGTCCTCCTCTGATCTCACTGTTTGTGTTTTTCCAATCTAGTCATTGCCTGGGCTTCTCTCCCACTTGTCCCTAGCCAACAGTACCACGACCTTTTCTATAGCTAGCCAGTTCTTCCAGTTCAATGACATTTTTTCATCTTAAGATATCTCCTTCCTACCCTCTTTCCTTTCTCCTGTGAGCATAATTGTTGGTCTTCCCCATGCTTCAGTCATGACTCCTCAGTCTTCCTAGATAAATAACTATCCTTCTGCAACTCAGCTGACCACATCTCCAGAACTTTTCACATCTTTTACTTGCCATCACACTTTTTCCTATTTATTCCTCCATTTTTTTCTTCATAAAAGAACTGTTGAGCACCCCAAATTAAAATTATATTTCAACCTTTCAGTTCCAGGACACTATAACTTTTCTTGCTCTCATTGGTCTCCTACAATTTTTCATTTTTTAATTTGATCTCTTCTGTCTGTCTCCATGGCTTCATGTCCCCAGCATCATTTCTTTTGCATTTCTTCTGAACTCCTCTGCATCTTTGCCTTCACACTACAAAGATGTTTTATTCTCTTCTGTCTAAATAACAATAAAAACACCCTTCAATTGTATTTGTTTTCCCAACAACTACATCTTTCACTTCTCTTTTTACCTTAAGTTTATTCTGCGGGCCATTTAAGATAGGTGTCCATCAACAGATACAGATGGCTGTTGTCCAAGTTCTCAGCTTTTGCATTCTCACGCACTACAACAGCCTTGACAGATTCAGTCCTGCCTTCCCCACCCTTCTGAGAAGATTGTTTTACTAATTCCTTGTTTTGACTGGATCATTCTTCTCTCTTCATTCCTCCATTGCTATCCCGCCTCCATGTCATCAAACATGAATAAAAATAAAAATAGCGTTACATCTCCTCACAGCCTAACCCCACCCCATCTACCAAAAGCAAAATAAATAAATAAATAAATAATAATAACAACAACAACAAATGCATGGGAACATGCTACCTCCAAAATTATCAGATTTGGATGTCTTGTGTTGGGAACTTCAATCTAAGCACCTGAACACATAGCTTCTCTCCAAGTTACGATCACATCACTGAAGTTACTGTTCATCTATTTTAGAGAAATTTTCCTTCTTTGTTTATTAAAGGCTTGCATCTGATGCCCTTACTTAAACTGAATAATACTTTGTTTCATGAGTCAGCCCATTGAGCTAATGACTTGCAAAGAAAAGTGCTATTTAATTGGAGTAAAGAAGATACGACTTGCCTATAACAAAACTTGTCTTTTAAACATTTTTTTTTAATTTGTGTTTGAAAGATCACACATTCTTTTTCATCTCCTTTTGCTTTACTGCAGTTTAAAATATGTTGGTCACATTTAACAGACAAGGATCAGAGGCTGTATGACTTTGTTAGATAAAAGAACATGTATCATGGATTTTTCCAATATGCTGCTGATCATGTTGTGAGCAGAATAAAGAAACGGGTCACCAATGAACTTCATTTCACAGTATACAACAATTGGTATGCAAACTGAATGTAATCTCAGACTTAGTTTATCTTCTCACAATTGCCTTCGATCTTTAAATGCAATAGAGTAATTTGTATACATAAATGGTTCAATAACCCTTATAGTGTATGTAATGACAACTGACATCAGATTAATTGACTTTTACACAAGTACGTTAGATATATGATGAAATCATTAGGAGAGTATCATGTTCCTGCCTGAAAGGTAATGTGTTATTTTACAAAAGGATGAATCTATTATTTTAATTGTTTCAAGTTGATTTAATGAATGTGATTCTAGCAAGTACCATTCTCCTTTGCTCCAGTCTTCAGAAGTATATTTAGTATCAGACCTTCTGTTTTCCATCGGGGTCCTCTGGACTATGTGTCTAGTCTGGAATTTTTTTTGCAATGGACCATAGGCTAGCAGAAATAAAGAAACTTTACCATACTTATTCTAAGAACCATATGTTGTGCTAATTGATTAATTTTAATTGGTTTTCCAATTACTAAATCTCTAGCTTCTTTTCTAAGTTTAGCTGGCCAAGGCCTGAATTAAAAGAAGGAAAAAAATGCTACCTTAGGGCTGCTTAGTATATCATGGATTCAATTGTCTAATGTATTTTTTCTACTAATAAACACCTCTCTACCATTCCACCCAATCTTAGTCTCATAGCTGACTGTTATGAACTGTGCAGCTTCATATGAAATTGAATGTCCTAATAGCGATTTGAGTTGCATGCTTCCAAATACTTTACATATGGCCTTGAGTGTACAGTTTTTGTGACATTGGCTTGGAACAGGTCTGGATAAAATTTGGCTACTGTGAGACTGAAGCTGGGGATGTCCAAATTCTTTGCAGAAGGAAGGTGAAGCATTTCTGACACATGCATGGAGTAGCCAGGATAAGGGGATGTAGTAGTGACATGTGCAGTGTTGGTAAATGTGAGCTGTGAATATTAGAGAGAAGTTGTCCTGAGCCATGGTTATGACAAGTATGGAAATTCCTCCTTGAGTTTGGAAGATGCTAAGATGTCTAGAAGATGGATGAGCATCATCTGGGAAGAGGCACTGGAAGCAGGAACCTGGAATTTCTCTAGGATCATGAACCTAGTTATAAAGAAGAGAATCTGGGGACACTGGATGTCTATCCAAAAAGCAGGGTAATAAGAGAGTCAGAATATGCTGGAGAGAATGTAGCAGTAATGCTGGTTAAGTCCACATGAGTTTTTGTCTCACCAGCTGTTTGCATGTGCCAGCGCATCCTGCCTCTCGGCTGCTGCCGCCCATTCCTTCCCTATTTATCATTAAACCCATCTCTCAGTTTGAGAGCCACAGACAACGAGCGTGATGCCGCTTCTCAGGAATACACCATGAATCTTGTGGCAATTGATGGGGTTTTTTTTTCTTTTAGAAAGGTTCAGGATTGCTGGCACTAGGAACCGCAGTGTTTCCCAACAACTGGGACCGCTAAAGCGGCAAAGCACGTTGGGTGAAAGGGGCTGTGTGCACGGGGCCGGGTAGCCAGGATGGAGGATGGTGTATGAGGGGAGCATGCACGGAGCAAGGCGGTCTCCACAAGGACTGCCAATGAAGCAGCAAAAATTAAACTTTGAGGCACAGTAAGAGCTGTTACCCCCTCCTCCACCAGCTCCTGGGTCACTTTTCTTTCCAAGGATGGATGCGAAAGCAGGGGCCACTTTTGAAACTACACTATGTACTTTTTGATGCTAAACAAATAATACACATTGGTTTGTGGTTGCCTAGATCCTCTCAGGATCAGTTGCTGGTCTTTTCTGGGCTGATATTTGGAAAAAGTCTTTTCATACACTAACCTTTCCTTACCTGTTAGATTATGGTTTTTTGAAATAATAAATGCTCGGTGCATATAAGCAAATAATCAAATTTCTGCTTGATTTCTCCAGACTTTAAGGAACATGGCTGTGCATTTTTAATATGACCTTATTAATGGAAAAACTGGCTGCTCAGTAGATTATTCTTTTTTTTTAACTTCTCAGGTGTACCTCTTCAGTCAAGCATTGTGCTTCTGAAGTGACACTTCAGCCGGCTTTTGCTAAAGAGGTCAATAACACCTTGAGATTAATTGGTTTAAAGTGCCAGAACTGACAACCTCTAACCTCTCTTTCTTAAAACTGGTGATCCTACTGTCGCTAAGCCTATCTCTAACATGTTTAATATGTTTCTTTTGATAAATAGTTTCAATGTAGAAATGTGTTGGAATTTGTCACCAGTGTTAGAATGGTGCCTTTCAAATGATTACCGGGTTTTTTCTGTTCTACCCCTACCCTCCAAGCGGGATCCACTTTTAGGCAAGGGAGCTTGCATGTGAAGATGAAAACTGGAGAACCGCTTCAGTGAAAATACCAAGGTCAACTCTGCCATCTACGATTCTATTCTCATAGTTCTAGCTCTAGTTACACAAAAATGAACCTGGAAAAAAGCTGCTGCACGGCCTGGTTCTGTGCCTCGTGCCTCTTCCATTCCCACTGTTTGCTCTTAAGAGACCTCTCCTATTCCACTCCGTGTTTAGCAAGCAAAATTCAGCAAAGGAGTGAAATAGTTGGCAGCCAGCACTGAGCCAGCCGGCGTGGGGTTCCGAAGGAAGGTTACGGAGGGACTGGGCAGCCGTTGCTCCAGCTGCAGCGGTGGCAGCTCCTCCGGCCTCCAGTCCCTGCTGTCACCCCCGGGGAGCAGGAGCCTGTGTTGGCACACGGCTGTGTCCGGCGCAGCTGGTAGGGCACCAGCCTGGCCATAGGTCCCTCATGTCTCCTTCTCAGCTGTGGCTGCAGAGGGAGTGAATGAAACCCCACGTCGGATGCTACAACGCTTTAAGCCTGAAAAACGCCACAGGTGGAGGTGGCGAGATCGCTGTCTTTTAAATATGGAGGAGCTCCTTCCAGCCAGGGAGTGGCTGGAAATGCTGCCACCCCTCAGGCTTGTCTTCACCGGGAAAATTGTGAAACCTCTTTCCTCAGCTCCTGGCCATCTCCCAGCACGTCTCACAAACCCTGCTTTGCAAGGGCTTCCTCCGCCTCTGCAGGGGTCCCTCGCCTCTGCCACAGGAACCCGGCGGCCACCGCCAGCCTTCCTGAAGTCCCCCCATCATCCTCACCCTTTGCCAGCCCTTCCCTCCAGACGCTCTGTATCCAGCTATGCCATCTTACTGGTCCTTCTGGTTGTCAGGGGAGGCAGGGTCATCATCTGTGACAGGGGGTTATAGGGGCGAGGGGAGGTTAGAGAGCACAGGAGCAGGCCAAGTGCGGCGTGTAAAACCGCCAAATGAGGGGTAGCATGGCAGGAGGAGTGAGGGGAACGTCAGGGGAGTTGTGGAGGTTTTGGCATGACAGAAGTGCAGGAACCTGCAGTGACCTGCCTTGTGGAAAGATAAAGCGAGAGGCTAACACTGGGGGGGATGGCGGCATGGAGTTCAGTAGTAATCAGATGTTAACTCA
The DNA here is from genome assembly GCA_013401275.1 of Pandion haliaetus. NCBI lineage: Eukaryota > Metazoa > Chordata > Aves > Accipitriformes > Pandionidae > Pandion > Pandion haliaetus. The sequence goes on along the minus strand of VYZV01005093.1, from coordinate 42,984 downwards.
AAATGAGACACTACTAATATTCCTTGAGGGGATTTCCACTTCAGGCAAGGTAGTTCATCCAACATTTGCCTTGACAGAGATGTGAGAAGGTCTGAGAATGAGCCTCAGGAACATTGTTACCTTCAGCCCTTAGAAAGCCTGCTTAATATTCTGAAAAGTCACCCTAATCATGTCAGCGTTAATGCCGGGGAGACGACAAGCCAGCTCTTCTCGGTACAGCAGAAGCAGAAGTAGCGCTGCAACGCACAGAATAATTCTGTTTTGCCCTAAAATTCTGTTCCTTTATATGTTAGTCATTTTTTGCTATACATTTCTAACCTGCAAATGGTCTTCTAAGACAGTGACGGTTTTACCCAGCACAAGACAGCCTGGGAGCCGGGGCTCGGTCTGCGTTAGCTGCCATGGGCCAGCCCTGCCCGTTTGCACTGGCAGATGTCAATGCACCAATTGAAGCCGCCCGGTGTGTCCACGCTGTGTGTAATTAATGCAGCTGGAGAAATTCCTGTCCCTTCTGAGCACCATCCGTAGCTGTCGTATCAGTCTGTCAGAGGCGGGTTGCCTCTGTGGACATGGAGATGCCGAGTGGAAGCTGCCGTTGGCATAAAGGCTGTATTTAACTAGGTGTGTGGCAAGTTACCAACTTCACCAATTAGCAAAAGTGCAGCAAAAGCCCTTTCATATCTCGATACTGGTTTAAAACCTGTGGCAAGTCATCACTGTAACGTGGTGATCTCCCTAAATCGGTAATCGTCCCTCTTGAATCTGGGACAAGAAGGGATGCCTCCCCTGTCCACACCAGTACCACCAGGTATTTTACAGCAATTCTGATAAACATGGTAAGAAAACCTGCAGTCCCTTTATCCCCCCTCCTGCCCATGGCATTTATACTGGCAGCTGGTTACATCCTCAGCAGGTCCTATCTCCGAGAGAAAGGCATAGTAGAAAGAAGCTCAGGGAAGGGGTAGTCCTAAAGAACTCCCCGTTGCTTCAGCCCTTGAAAGGACAGTAGAAGGGGAATGAGCTGAACCTCGGGATGCTCCATCAAACCCACCGGTGCTGGGAGGTCCCAGCCTGCTCCTGCCCTGCAGCAGCTTCCCTGAGGTGAAACTCCAGCAATATGCCTGGCTGGAGTCAGCGCTGCAGAACCGCATTTATTTCAGTTTAAGTGCTTAGCTTTTTGCCTTCATCTGAACACAGCAATCGGAGCATGAAATGTTCACTTTCACGTTCAGCATAAAGCCCAGCCTGAATTTTATATCCCTTTTTCTTCCCCNNNNCCCCCCCCATCCCGCTTCTTGGTATGGACAAGAAATCGGAGCCTGCAAAGGGGTTAAACCCAAATGCAGGAGCTGCAGGTTGGAACAAATCTGACAACATCCTCCTCCCTCTCTTTTCTCCCCCCGCCAAGGATTTTTCTGGCCACGCTGCACACCCAGCCTTCCTGGAGGCACACAGGCAGTGTTCATCTGCCACAGGGATGGGCTTGGACTCTTGGGGGCACAGTCACACTCCATATAAACAATAAAACTCCTAGCTGCTATCATCACGTTATCAGCAATGAGTACTATGTTCTGTAAAAAATGCCTAAGGAAGCTGCTAGAGTATGCTGAAGGTGGTTATAAACTATCCTTCTGAGATCAGTTTCTTGACAGTTGGCCACAATATCAACCAAATAGTTACTGAAATATTCATTATAATTTTCTTTGCCTTCTTAAGTGATCTTAGTCATATTAAAATACCCTTTCTATTAGGAAGTATTGTGAGGGCAGAATTCAACTCTCTTCTCCAACAGGCACTCCCCCGCCACCGGGACTCCATCAGCATTTTGATAAGCTTGTGTCAAGAAATGATGCACCCCTAGCTAAAAATTACTTATTTAAGGGAGCTACTAAAAAATTGGGATCTCTCTCTTTAAACGTTTGACCCCAAGCAGAAGAGGAGGGGTGGGAGGGAGAAGGAGAGAGAAGATGATAATCGCTTTAGATAACGACCTGACTCATGGTAATAGCAGCCTAATTGCTATCCAAGTGCTTTTAGCAGGAAACAGCCACACCTAGAGAGGCACCTGTGCAGAGGAAGATTAGTTTCAAATGGAGGAAGGACAGAGTTATAAATGCATTTTCAGCTGAGTGCAGTGGAAAGTAAGAAATAGTTGTTTATGCATGTAGAAACTGCCTTAAATCCAACAGCTACTTTGTACTGCTTCAGGTAATGGGATGTGGCTGGTGTGTAATTCATGTGAGAAGCAGGTACGCTACAGGGCTCAAAATGAAATGGGGATTTATATTTAGGCAGGGAAATGAAAATAACCATATGTGGGGATGATGTGGTTGATGCTGTCTTTCTGGAATAAATAAGCTTCTGCAATAGTTATGACCCTTCCATGAATAAAATTCATAAATGTCAGTCTGACAATACAAAATAAGACCTTTACTTGAAAGTAGGTATGATTATATTAAGTGATCTGCTTGGAAGAAAGCTGCATGAAAATGGAATGATTTGTAGTTGATTGTTTAATCAAATATAAGTATCAAACAAGCCCTCCGTATGCATGAGCCCTGCTTTTCTACGTTTAAGATTTGGTTTTCTTCTCCACTGCTCTGCGGTGCATTGCTGTACCAGCACTGTCCTGGGAGGGCCGACCCCCCCAGTTGGCACTGCAGCCCTCTGGCACAGCAGCTATGGGGTGAGCCCAGTAAACAAGAGGATGTTTCCATGTGGGTTTGGGCAGACCCCTGGGCCCCCGTTCTCCAGCTGCCCTTGCAGTTTCCCGCGTGGGTTCTGAGAAGGGAGGCTGCGGTGAGTGGGTGCTGCCTGCGGGGAAAATCACGAGCCGGATCTCTGAGTAACGGACGATAAAATGCTGGTTTGTTTGTGCAGGACATGGTCTGGAGAGTGGGTAGAGTTGAGTGTTAGAATTGGTTATGTTCTCTGATGAAGGTGCCAGGTTTTTCAGCAAGGGTACTGATTATGCATTCAACTCTGCAAGTTGCTTTCTACTACACCTTTTGCTACTAAAATTTGGTGATGTGCAAGTCAGTAGGCATCAACAAAACCCCCATGTTTTGAAAATGAATCTGTATCTGTAGGACATAAAAACTACTATATTTACTCACTTCTGCTGTCCTCGACAAGCAAAAATCTATTTTCATAGATTCTAGTGTATCCTTTTATTCCAGGAGAGTTTCAAGAGATTTGAGAGATCTGTTGGTAATGGATTTTGCGTGCAGAGCACACGTGTGCCTATGCATTACCATGAATGTTATTTTCTCTTAAAAATAGCTTTTTTTTTTTCTATTTGTAAATTGCATTGATCACAGTCTAGAAATATTATATGCCAGAAAGTATCTATCTTGAATTGCTGAATAATAGTATTTGGGTATGCTGCTATGGCAACAGATATACAGTCTCTGGATTCATACGTCAAAGGTTCTTATCACAACTGTTTTTTGGATACCCCTTCACTGCACAAGCAGGAAAATATACCGAGCTATCCCAATAATCTCTGGAAAGACAGCAGCAATAGAATAAACTGACATGTTTACTACTTTACATGTGTTTTTGAAATATACATAAAGGCATGCCTTAAAAAAAAAAAAAAAAAAAGAAAAAGAAGACAAAGGTCAAAAGGACACTGTGGAATCTTTAACATGAAAACATTTTATGAATATTTATTATAAATTAGTATTTATATTATACTGATACTTAGAAACAACCAACGATCGATTGGCATTGACAATATGTTATACAATATACAGACTCAAAGTAAGTAACCATCCTTGCCACAAGGTAGCTCTCTTTTTTTTTTTATTTTTTTTATTCTTCTTCTTTAAGACTTAGTGAAAAGGACCTTCCTCTTAGAAATACATCAGGTTCAAATGACCTTGACCTATGACACACAGCAATGATCCTAACAAAAGAAGCGGTTAGCCATGCTGCTGAGCAGTCCGTTTTAGCTTTCCTTCTGCATTCAAAGGAACTGTTCACATTAATCAAACAGGCTCTGGATTAGCCCTTATTTTTCAATGTGTGATTCTCTTAATGAAGGTGAACTCTTCTTCCTCTTCCCTCTTTATTATCATCGCTGTCCCTACACGACCACTCTGCAGTTGCAGGTCTGTAAGTAGCTGGCAAAGGTGATGCCTGTCTGTGATCACAGGTCACCAGCGTCTGTTGTAATAGTTCCGTTCAGTGCAAAACACACAGGTATACACCCACGCTCCTACTGATGAAGTCTGTTTGGAAACAGAGTTTGTGCTTCACAAAAAGGGATGGTAACTTTTGAACAGGGAGACACCAATTAAATAATTAGGGTTAGTATAGAAGAAACTGTAAAGTGTCTAACCCTTAATATCTTTAAGAACAAATTATAAAATATCTGTGAGAGATGTCATAAGTAAAGCCATTTGGGGTGGGGAGATGAACTAGATGACGTCCTAAATTCTGTATTTCTGTGGCTCTGCCATCACTCTGCTTGTGCTTGCGTGGGTGTAAGCCTTCGCTTCAGACAGACCCAGGGGTAGGATGGCAGACACCAGAAAGAGGAAAGTTGAAATGATATGTCAAGCACGTGGGGACAAAAGTGAACACCTGAGCACCTGGTGTCATATGCTCTTAGTCACTTTTTTTTACATAACTTTTTTCATGTCCGAGGCTCACTGAAATAAGCCTTTGGGGTTTTTTTTAAAAAAAAGTCTTTCCCTAAACAATAAATCATCTGGTCCACAGTAGGGGCTGCACAGGACAGATATTTTTACTTATTTAATATGTACTGGAAGGTTTAATTTAAGTGGTAGTTGGTAGATGCATTTTTATGAAGTAGAAAATTGTCTTAAGAAACTAAAAATTGACTTTGCAGAACATAAAACTTTCTAACAGCAGACATTCAAATACTATGCATTAGTGTGGCTATATTGGGAAATATGCAGACTGGGTGTGCTAATTTCTGAGGATATTTTTTCACTGGCTATTTGTAAGAAGCGGCTAATGACAATGTCTTTGGCCTTGGTGGTCTCCATGTTCCTCTCCCGTGATATTTGCATGCTGATTTGATCTACGTTAGTCATGATAAGCTCTGAGGCCAGGATCTGAGTGGGGGATGCCCTGTTTGCTGTGCTATCCATGATGTACTGCTTATAGAGTTCCACCAGCTTCTGTTCGAGGTAGTCGTTGAGGGCCGAGTCGGAGAGGGGCTGTTGATGGGGCACTAAGCTCGCCAGCCGCCAGCATGAGGAGTAGCCTTGGACCGGCTTGCGGCTGGTGTCACTGCAGGTGGGGACCTTCATGGACTCCATGGGGGGAGGAATCTCTGAGGACTCCAAGAAGGGGCCTATGCCGCTGTCACAGGCAAAATCTGTCGTGACTGAGCTAATCGGCACCACGTAGTCCCCGGCTATATGCAAATCATTGTAGTTCTTGCAAATGCTTTTGCAGGAAGATGGAACCAGGTAGGTGTCTTTTCTTGTCAGCCCCTTGCAGACATGCATAGCTGGAGATGGCTGCCCTGCAGGCGCAGGGTGCTGTGTAGGTTGTAGCAGATTATCCTTCTGCCTTCTGCTGTGCTTGCTACTTCTAGAGCAGACTGAAGAAATGCACTTGCCAGCAGATCTGCGTCGCTGAAGGAAACTTCTTCCCTGTGCTTCATCCATGGAAGAATAATTAATGGACTTCATTTCATACACCGCTTCCTCAGCTGAACTCTTGCTGTAGAGCTCAGGGTTCAGATCTTCACAAAAGTAGGCGATTCCGTAAAGGTAACCTTCCGACAGCATCCTTCACCAAAGGAAAGAAACGACCAGCGGACAGAAAAAATGGCAAGAAGAAACCATTAGTTCATTACAAACTCATTGAGTGGTGATTACACTCGCAAGCCTGTTACTAGCTGCGGAGAGATATTTCCAATTTGGACATGAACAAGAGTGTCTCTGTCTTTCCAGAGGACTTGAGTCAATGAGTGAATTGATCAGCTAGTCTTCCTGTTGTGCTGTTAACTCAACCACATCAAAGCATATTCTGTATAACATAACGTATGGCATGTCCAATACATCCAATGACAAGTGAGTTGGGAAGAGAGGAACAAGAAGTGGTTTGTGGTAATAGTTGCTGTAATAGCTTACACTTAAATATGTATATTTTTGCCCTTGACTGCAGTAAGAAGCCAAGGGGTTTCCCCCTTTCTCTCATATCCTTTGAAGCAAATTTTATTGTGTGTGGTGTGTCAGCTGCCTCTGAACTATGTTGATTTGAGATTCATATTGAGAGTATCACCCCTTCTGTTCCAGACTAATCAATGACTCGGTGTGGTTCCTTTTTCATTAAAAAATCTCAGATTATTAAATTAGCACTTTGCACTTCTGCATGACAAGCAGGATGGAATTAACTGTCTCTAATTTTTAGACACGAAAATGTTGGTGTCAAAAGCAAGGCTTTTGGGAGGCATGATTCATCTGGACTGTTTTAGACACCTAAACCAAAATGAGATTAATTGTGCCCTAGATTTGCTTTTCACTCTCCAGTTACTATAAAAAGATCTTAAACTGACTACCCTAGATGTAGAAATCCGCAGTGTACTTTTGAAGAGACATATTTCAGTGCAATGCATAGGAAAGTGCACATTTCAGAAGTATTCCGGCTCCTTCACTGTTGGATTAGTTGTGAGTACCACCAGCTCTGAAATCAGTTTCCATTGCATTTCTACAAAGGCATGATCAGGTTCCAGCAGTCCCTAACTCTCTCCACTCTCTGAGCAGGCAGCTCAGCCTCAAAAACTGTGCAGCCATGTTAGTAGTGAAAGGTAGGACTCGCTAGCAAGGACACACATGCATCTGCACATCACTAAATGTTCTGCCCAAGCTTTAGCAGCTCCACTACCACATAATTGTTCTTAAGTCCTTTGTGTCTTTTTTTTAACAGATGTCAAGGAGACGATCAGTGGGAAAGATGTCTAAAGAAATTGTGTGGTCGAGCAAAGAGAAAGTAAATCTTAAGTAAAAATAAATTAAAATGAAAATTGTTTTTTTTCTTTCTATAGTAGAAAATATCTTGTGTCATAGAGGAACAAATAACTTGACCTTGTTTCAATAGCAAGTACTTTTCTTCATTTGCTATTTAATCCAATTATATCATTTTAATCCTTAACAGATACTGTCTTTGCAGATATGAACATATGTCCCAGTTATTTGACAGTTTGCCTGTCTATTTCAAAACACCCGCTGTGATGGAGCACCAGAATGGGAACATCTTCCCACAAGCTGTGAATGGGGAGGTGGCATCTCTCTGGCACTGTCGACTTATCTTTTCCAAGACTGAAAGGACTCTCATTTCTAAGTAAAGTATTTCATGTGTCACAGTTGCTGGTGCAAAATGCTGCACTGATTATAAATGTTGGCTATATCCTGTCTAAGCATGGATATAGACTTTACCCAGATGTTAGGAAGGACACAGCGTAAGAGAAGACTTTCCTCACAGGGGCAAAAAATCGCTTCTGTGCTATGAAGAAGAAGGTTGAAGGGAAAATAAACTTCCTTCAGAAGGAAATATTCACACAGGAAATTAAACACACTCACTTTGGTGACCCTGGATCCTCTCTGTTGCTGCCAGTTGTGTGAGATTTCCCACAGGCAGGTAACATTCAATGAAAAGTGATCTATTTACACAAGAGGGGGGAAAATCGTGTTTGGGGCTTGGCATTCCTTGTAATATGCTGCTGTTGTCTTGCTTTAGGTTTTAGCTGTGATTAAGGTGCCACCATAGAAATCTTAGCCAAATGCTAGAGCTACGTGGGTTATCAACTCATCCCTCTCTCGCTTCTGCTTCTGTTCCCCCCTTTTGAAACGCAAAGGCTGTTCCCTTCCCCCCGTTATCCATGGCCCAGATGGCTTTATTGCAAAGTAACCACTAACTTCAGCTAGCATGAATCTGGAATTGTTATACGCCTATTTCTATGCTTATTTTTAAAGTGGATTCTGAGAAATGCATGGAAATACAACATATGGCCTGTTCACTGCTCCACCAACGTACGCAAAGCCAGTTGTGTTCAGGTAGCATGTGACACTGCTGTCTTTCCAATTACCCAGATGTATGTTGTTTCTGTCATAAGGTGATACATTAGGGAAATGAAACTACTGGTTTCATTTCTTTGCACTGCATTCTGCAATACTTATTTTAAGAGTTTTAGAGGGCACTGTCTGAGACAGGAGTGGAAACAAAAGAACTGGCAAATTCAAAAAGATTAGGCTCCCATCGTGCTCAGGAGTTGTTTGTTTTGCTGAATGAGTTGCAAGCTTACCCTCTGAAGTTGGCAAGGAGTGTCGCACTAATCTGACTATTCCCAGCTCTGCAAAGAAATCTGATTGAAGTCTTGATAGGCAGTGTTGAGAGCCTGAATGCAAAAGAGAGGTGTGTGTATCTCTGGTCCTAGTACTTCACATAATATATACCCCTGCCAATTTATTCCATCACTACCAATTACTGGTCATGCACTTGGGTCACCTTTAATCCTTGCATTTTACATCTGATAAGGATGACAGTTTTCATTAATTCTACTTTCTTGTGCCCCTTCTCTAAAACCCCCTTCGATGCCACAGACGCACATATACACCAGGATTCCAAGTGCACAGGGATTGTATCTAATGTCTTTCAATATTTTGGGTTTCACGCTCCTTAAATTCAGATTTCACTTCCCTCTTTCTGAAAATACCTGCATGACTTTCGTTGCACAAGGAAAGACAGTACCCTTTACAATTCTGATCTGATGCATTTTGCATGTGAGGTGAACAAAGAGATTTTTCCTTGTGTGGCTACTGTCCTGGCAATGGGAGCTGATTACATTCTATCTAAGCCTAGTGGAGGCAGAGGGAGAAGACTGTTTGGTTTACACTGTCTTTTCTATCTGACATAGTCTTTATTACCGTCAGATGATCTTAAAATCTCATACGTCTTGCCTGGGGTTTTTCTTCAGTTCTTCAGCAGAAGAAAAACCTAAAGGCAGGATGAATGTTTAAAGCCACATGGAGAATTCAGTAGTATTGCCATTATTTTCTGAGTGGCAGCAAATTCGCTGGGTTATAATGCTTGGAGATGGTGCCAATGTTTGCATAAAGACCTCAGATTAGAGCCTGGGAGAAGGCAAACAGAATGAGAGCTCTTGCTTCAGGATAGGCAAAACACTTAAGGAAAGCCTGAGAAGTATACACAGAGATATGATAAATTGTGTCCTACAAAAAAACCTAAGCAAGATGAGAAGTTGCTAGGGAGAACGGAAGAATGCGGTGCCAGCTAGGATCACGGCTCAGTGGGGAAAGGGACATTCTTTTGCATTGCAAAAGGAGGGGATGGAAACTCATAGAAGAAGCAAGCTTGTTTTGAATATGGCTGGCTTTCAGATCCCTGAGCAAGGCTCTGAATGGCACTAAAGTTGTGCTGCTGGTAGTTGGAGTTCAAGTTTCATCACAGGGTATACCTAACGTTCTAGCTGACTTACTAGATGAGACCCCAGATGACAAAGTCTCCCTGCCTCGAGGGAACTCAAATCCTGTGGATCCACCTGTAGTATTTTTTGCCCATTTTAAGAGACATTTTTTCAGGCTGTGGAGATACAGACAGATCCCTTCAGTGAGGTTTGGGATCTACCTCAGATTGCAAGACATGCATGCAAGAGTTCACTTGGCAGCAGGATAGGCTGGGGAGTGAGCCTGCATATGTTGCAGGACCCATATCTCACCTTCCACTGGGGCTGGTGTGAAATAGCTCCCAGGAAGCCTCAGTGCAGCCAGCGTAGGGAAATCAGGGGAGTGAAGAAGGTAGTATAACGAGCTGTGCATATGGATGAGTGTAGCCTTTCCTTAATGCCTGAAACACACAGATCTTTGGTATCTGAACCCCATTTGTAAAGGGCTATCTCTGGTGCCCAGGGCTGGCTTGGGTAAAGGTAATGCTGATGACACTAAACTGCATGGTGAGGTAGAAACGTCAGAGGGAGAGCTGTCTTACAGAGAGACCTGGACAGGCTTGAGGAGTGGGCTAGCGATAACAGTATGAAGCTTAACAAAGACAAGCGCAAGGCCCTGCGCCTGGGACAACATAACCAAAGAGCCCAGTACGGGTTAGGGTTGGATGTGGCTGGGGAACAGCCTTGCTGAAAGGGGTCCTGGGGGACAAGAAGCTGAACGTGAGTCAGCAGTGGGCTGCTGCACCAACGAAGGCAAATCAGATCCTGGGCTGCATCCACAGGGGCACTACTAGCCAGGATAGAGGCGTGATCATCCACCTCTACTCGGCACTTGTCAGGCTGCACCTGGAGTACTGTGTCCAGCTCTGGTTCCCACTATTCAAAAAAGATGTGGGCAGACTGGAGAGGGTCCAAAGGAGGGCCACAAAGATGATCAAAGGGCTGGAGAACCTGCCCTATAAGGAAAGACTGAAGGACTTTGATCTTTTCACTCTAGAGAAGAGAAGGCTCAGGGGAAACCTTATCAGAGTTTTCCAGTACTTAAAGGGCATCTACAAAGAGAATGGAGGCTCTTTTTTCACAAGGAGCCACATGGAGAGGACAAGGGGCAATGGGTATGTTATTATTCCCATCCTAAATCCAAAACACAGCACTATATCAGCTACTAGAAAGAAAATTAACTCTATCCCAGCTGAAACCAGGACAGGGTACAAGTTGCACTAGGAGAGGTTTCATTTTGACCTAAGTAAGAAGGAAATTTTTTACAGTGAGAACAATCTCCCCAGGGATGTGGTAGAGTCCCCATCACTGGAGGTTTTTGAGATGTGATTGGACAGGGTGCTAGATAATCTCATCTAGGCTTCCTTTCCCCCAAAACTTTGGTCTAGATGATCGTTCGAGGTCCCTTCCAACCTGGGCTGCTCTATGACTCTATGATTCTACAATAACAGCGGCTGCTATTTGAGGTAGGAGTTGGCCCACTTTGCCCATGGCAGAAGAGAAGAGGAACAGCTAAGAGGTGCTTTTGCACAAGCAGCCGAACGCTACCCACTGCATGTGTAACTTCCTCTCCCTGCTGCTGCTCTGGAAGATCTGGCACCTGTGGGACTGTGCTGTGAGGCTCTTTCAGCAGCAGTCATGAGCCAACCCCCC
>VYZV01005093.1:5345-31851 GCA_013401275.1 Pandion haliaetus | reverse complement strand
CCCCCGCAGCTCTCTTCACGCTGATCTTTTGGTCTTCCCACAGAAGAAAACATGAGCCCTGCTCATCTTTATTCACATGTCAAGAGTTCAAGACATGCAGGAAAACTAGGAGTACCTCTCCCACGGGGCAATATGTGTTGTCTTGGGGGGAAAGAGTAGAGTAGGTTTGAGAGGATAATAATCCCGTATTTCAAGAGTATGAGGGAATCTACTTGAAGGACAGGCTGAACGAAGCAAGTGAGGAGAGACATCTTCCCCAAGAACACATTATACTTTATATAACTATTGTACTGTTGAATGTTCTTGTCATACAAGTCTCTACCCATTTTTAATCATGCTAAATGGATGGTAATGAACTTCAGGAGCAGCTGGTTTCTTTCATTTAGGAAAAAAAAAAAACATTCTTACTGCATGTTTGAGTGCTGTTGTATCTTTAAGTGGAGTTTGAGGGGACAGGCTTCCATAAAAATATAATTAAAACACTATGTGGGTAAATACAGCCTCTTGAGCTCTCAAATAATTTCCCATCCAAGTCCGTTTTATCAGTTCAAGTTCCTTGAAACTTCGAACAGAGTAAGCCTGGTTCATCATTTTCCATGATTTTCTAAATCATCTATACCTATACAAAGTTGTTTTAGCACGTCATCAATTTGGTTTGACAGCATTTTACATCTCATATCCACAGCTGTAAGCAACAACATGAAATGTGAGGCAGGAAAGGATTGGGCTCCACATTCATAAGGTTGACTTGACTACACAATACTTCTACACTGTTCTTTTACGTCTTTTGGGGGTGGAAATCATTTCATGTTTCTGGACTTCTGTGTTTATTTTAATGAGTTGTTAGTTGTTGTCATGATTGAACTATACGGACTGCAGTATTTTGTATCTAAGTAGTTGAAGTAAAGGGGAAATAAATTCATGCGCACTCTTATAGAAGAGAATATACTTTCTGAAGTGAAAAGAATAAAAGGTAAAGTAAGAAAGACAGAAAAGGTTTCCCAGGAGGAGTGAGGAAAATGGTGCACTAACGAGCATTGAAACGTTAGTCACATCTGCTGTAGAGTACAAAAAAAGAAGGGGGAGGGTGCATGTTGTGTGTGTACACACATCAAGCTGTGAATTTGCAGTGAATCAGGAAAATACAATGATAAAGCTTCTTTGTACTTTTTAACATCATCTTGTTTTCAGAGAAGTCTCAGCTTCTTTTCTATGAACTTTTTTTAATAAGATGCCCATGTTTATCTATTACAGTGCCTATTTTTATTTCTAATCTACAAATAGAGTACTCCAAAGACATTACTCAGTACACTAACATGCACAGAAAGATCAATAAAAATACCCTAATTATGACAAAAGCAACACACCTGGTAAGACTCCCTTTAAAAGTACACTGGCAAACATTTTTTAGTCTGATTTTGTGAAAGACTTTGGAAATATCAGAGGAATAATTTTTTTGGCATTTTGAAGTTGCATTGCAATCACAGTCAGTCACAGTTGTGAAGATGGCACTTTTGAAATGTTCTCATCACTTCTTAAGGCAGCAGAAACTGCATGTGGACAGTGGGGGAGACTCTGCAAACACACACATGCATTCAAAACAGAAAAAGTGCAGCTTCATTTTACCAGCTACCAGCTGTGATCCCACACAAACAGAACTAAGCCACTTAGATAAGCAAGATCAACATTTTCATACGTCTATATAATACATAGTATATTTTAGTTCTTACCTCCAAAGATACAGCAGCTGACCAGGTACAGAAAATTTGTCGTCTTCTAACCAGTTTAAAGCTTCCCGTGAGTCTGTCCTACCCCAAAATGCAATGTTCTGTTTTTATTTCCTTTTTAAATACACTTCTAAGATGACATGTGTTTTATTTCTAATCCCCTATAGCACAGAAGTATAGAAAGAAAGTCCCTTAGGAGACAAGGGGGTTTTATAACTGACTGAACTGCAACACGCTGAACTCGCTTCCTCTTTTGTGTCTAAATGAAACTTTGTTGTGAAACTATGTACTGTTAAAATAGCCGATTGCAACACACTCAGTCCAGGCAGACGGACTTCTCTTTATTAACTGTTATACAAAAAAAAAAAAACCTGGTGAATTGAACAGCTAGAACAATCTTAGAGAAACTTCTCATTTGTTGGCAACCTACAGTGTACCCCATTTCAACCGCTATCTATTGTTCTCCTTTTAATTGACACAGCAAGGCATCTAGACATGTCAAGATTGTCATGCCAAATAGGTAGGAAGAGCGAGATGCCAAAGCAGAAATGCATTTCACAGCAGGCCTGCTTTGCTGTCTGCAGACCCTCGTACAACTCAGCTTCCATCGACCAACACAGCTCAGCTGGTTAATCAGGTTTTGCTTGGTATCTATCTGCAAAACCTGTCACGAGAAAAGTTAGACTCGAGGTATGCTCAGTACCTCGGTGCCTGCAGACCCAGGCAGGCAGCTTGTCTTAGCAGGGGCAGTCTGCGAAAATAGCTCGGGCAAGCGGGCGGTCACCCTCCAAGCTTGAGGTGTATGGACAGTGAATAGGGCTTTGAGATTGGTGTTGGAGGATTCCTTAAAGGACGGAGGATGAGTATCGTTTGAAGGATGTAACTGGACTGTTTGAATTGATCCCAGTAGGATGTACAGCATCTGCTTAAAAAGGCATCATCAGGCATCCATACGCTGCAATAATAAGAGAAATTTATTTTCATTCTCAGTGTATTTTAACTGCCTTACTGAGGACGTATTTCTTAACTATTTTTTTTTTCCTCAGGGGCCTCCAATTCTGTCAGCCAGAAAATATGTTGTAGTACAATGCTTCTATTAACATAATTTTGCTAAATATTTGCTGTGTTATGATATATGATCAGGACTAGTATCCAAAGTCTTCTTAACCATAGGCATGGAAAAAGTTCATACGTCAGTCTGGCCCTACCTACACATCCCCAGCTAATTCATACAACACTTTAATCAAATAATATCGCATCCAATCATATGCTATGCTAGGATCAACATCTAAAAAGCACAAAACCTGGACAAAATTGGCAGTTTAATGCAAATCTCAACAGATGTCTTTGATGTAAAAGCGCTCCCTGTGGAAACAAAGCTACTGTAGTAACAGACAACTCTTTTATGCTTAATATTAATATTAACATGATTGTATTTCTGCCTCTGATCTTTCATCAGTACTATGGACCAACCTCAGGCCTCGTCAAACTTATACTGCTCCAACACTTTTTTTCAGTGTTTCCATATCTGGTTGAAATAGTATTGAGGGGAGCAAGAAATAAATCACTAGGAAGTTTTACCTCTTCTGTAGATCCAGAGCTCTATATACACAGGGCTCAATATTTCTAGTTAGACTGTTGGGAAATAACTTTGGTAGTATAAAAAAAAAATTCTGTAAAGGTCCTCAGAGAGTTTTTCAAAATATATTTTAAATCATCTAAATCCATGTAAAAACAGCAAGATATAAACGGACAGGTTTTTGAAAGTAAGAAGTGCTTCCACGGCCAGAAAAGCACAGCTATCCAGAACCACTGAAAAATCAATCTACTTTCATAGAAGAACCTAAATATGGATTTAAGACTTGCCTTCAGGCACCTAGATTTGGAAAAAATAAGTAGCCTTTTTTTTCCCAGTCATGCACATGTAATGTTTTCAGCGCTCTAGAGGAAGTCAAACACTGTCTTTATTTCTGCACAATAGCTGCATGTGCTTATGGAAGGGAGATGTAGAACTGTCATTTCTTGTCATATGAATTGCACATTAACATCCTGAGAGTCCAGGCTTTGGGGACACTTGTTTATTCTAGTGATCTTCTTCACGTTCACTCATGACCTTGGAAGGGTTATCCTCAGCTAAGAAGCATTGTCTTACATGAATTTTTATGTTGTGCCTTATCAACTGCTCTGAGTGTAGCACTCTGAGGGCCAGATTCAGAGCTGAATGAGTTGGGAGACTACACAACGTAGCGGCACCTGACCCCTTTTGCAAAGATCCCCGCATGTGCTGTGCCTCCCGCACCCAGTGGCATAGATGTGAGAGGAGAGGGAAAGCTTCAGCACCTTAGGGAGTCATGCAGTCAGTCTCTTCATCCATAAATGCAGCTCAGATTGTCTGAGGACACGCCAACTGATTTTTGTTGGTGTACTTTGCTACGGCAAGTCCAATGCATCAAGAATGTGTTATCCCCACCCCCCAAAAATAAAAGAAAAACATTTTAAGTAAGCTGTTTCCTTCTCTACCACATTCCTTCTACTCACAAGGAGTTTCCTCTAGGAAACTGCTTTAATTTTGACCCTAAGTACATCTATCTTAGCTTTTAATTTCAGTTCAAGTGTTTATTTTCAAAACAAATCTGCCAGTTGTATGCCCTCACTGTGCTTTGGTTTACCTCTTGAAGCACGTGAAGCAGATTCCTTTTGGATGAAACTCAGCAGGAGGACGCGCACAAAGACCACACTTGAAGTTTGCCATGGGCGAGTTTCCTCATGGGCTTTCACAGGACCACAGCGGAGCTAGTCCAAAATACCCTCCTCAGGACACGCATACCATGGAGGCAGGGTTTCAGCACCAGCTCTTTCGCCGTCCACATTTGCTCCAAATGTGATGCACTATTGGCTGATGTAAGCAGAACAGAAGAATGCTGTCAAGGGACTCATCTGTAGGATAGTGCTAGACAGTTTATCATTTCTTTGCCAAGTAACCCTTGCCCACCGATGCCATTCAGCTAGTGTGTCTCAGTATCTTGTAACTGATAACGCTACGCTGCCATAAACACGAGAGAAGGCTGAAGTTCCTTCTGTATAGGTACAGTCTCCACCACAGAGGTTCAGTATAAATAAATCTCTGCTTAGCCTCGGCCCGTTTTTGCCAAACAGTGCAAAGGCAGCTGCCTGTCACTTGTAGGTGAAATATTTGTATTCTAGAAATTATAAATTGGGAGCCTTTGAGAGGACCAATATCCCATAGCTTTTTGTTAAAATTAATAGTAGGAATTAGTGCAGAAAATAAATCAATTTTCCTGTACGTACATTCAAGCAGGTATGTACACAGTAAGCTCTATCAGGTTATCAAACAATTTTAGCTCTATCTCATTTGGTATGTCTATACCATTAACTAGGAATTTTGAAATCCAGAATGTTAAAGATAACACCTTAAGATTATCACCTAGTTTATAATGACTTTGTGCAATATGACAAAGGGGACATTTTGAATCCTTTTGGTCTTTGGAAGGGAAGAGGTTATGGGAAGGAGATAAGCACGTTATCCAGTATTTCATCATAAAGAATAATCATGAATGATTTATGTTCCTTACAGCAGCAAAATCAGTTCTATTTCAAGCTTCCCCATATGCCACACTTGATTAGAGCCTGAAACTCAGTTTCCAATGCATTAATTACACCAGTATAATCAATTATTTGAGTAAAACATCAGTCTGAACAGGGAAGAAGCCTCCATCATACACAGTTTTCTTTCCTCTTTCTTCATTGTTGGTAGTAGAAAACAGATCAATACCATTTTCTAGGTAAAATGTGAGGATCCCCATCTTCCAAATGAGTGCCGGGCAAGTCTGGCTTTGAGATATCTCAGGCTGAAGGGAGTCTCCTGGATGAATTACTCTAGCTCTCCGCCTGTTACATGGAAGAAAGGTGGTTGTGGCATCATTCTCCTCTTGGCCATGCGCTTCCAAGGAGGAGAAAAAGGGCATGGATGCAGAGAGCCTTGCCGCTCTGGAAAAGGCAGGGGAGGTTCGGTGCCCACCAGTATTTACTGTTTCCATCTGCCCATGGCCAGCGACGGCCCACGCGCACCGAGAAGCCTGGCTGTGCTTGGGGCCCAGAGCCTTAGCCCCAGGAACCCGCGTCAGAGAGCACAGCATCTTCCACATGGCTGAATGGATCACGCTTTGCGCCCAGAGTTTGATGCTTCAAAATGAAATACTCATTTCGTCATACAAATGACCACTAAATCTTTTAGTTATCTACAGAGGCAAGGGCCATGAATTTCCTGCTTTCTTGTTGCGTTATAATATGCTTTTTGTACTTCAAATGACAAAGTATATAGGGAACATTTGCTGCCTTACGTGCCCCTTCTAGTCACTAAATATACAATTTATTCTCGTGTTAAGTTTTGTTTCTCTTTTGTGGCTCACATAAATATTTTAGTTATATTCAGTCATCTCTACAGGTTCAATCTATGTGAAAATCAAGAAAAAAAGCAAGGCCTTTGATGTGAGAAAATTATGAGCAAGACCATTGCACCCTCAGATAAAATCTCCAAGGCCAAAGAGAGTTTTCTGTGAGAAAAGACAGCAGCATTGGATGTAGCATATTGAAGCTGTTCTACACTACGTTCCCAGCATTAGTCTTTTCTAGTAATGAATAGCCAGTCAGTGAAATCTTTTCAGTTCATGTTCTTTTCTCCTCTCACTAATTTACATGAACTAGGAGACTGGTGTTGTCACAGTTCAGAAATCTTTCCCTTCGATCTCAACCTCTCTTCATTCATAATCCTTTATTTACCTTTAGTGGTCAAACTGTTCTGCCCATGTTTTTTTTAATGAAGGTCAGAAATAATGGCAGCACCAATGTATTCCGAACAAAGTACCTTACTGTACAAGCGATCCCATTGATGGCAGAGAGTATACTGTGGTTTCCGTGCATAACCACATACGGGCACATAAGCATATAAGCACTGTTATTTAGTCTGCAGTGCATGAATCACAAGTGGCCTGTAAAGCATCAGAAGGTGGTGTGCTGGGCAGGCTGCCCTCTTTTTATTGCCAATGTCTGGCCAAAAGCCAGAAACTTTTCTTTTTTCCTCTTTTGCTTCTTTTGTTTTTTTTTTTTTTTAACTAGTAGTGTGATAACTTAGAAATGGATGGTTTTAAACCGCAACATCAAAAATTGAAATGCCACCTACTTTTTAACATTGCTTTAGCCTCAAATAATGAGATAGATGGATAGATATATATTTACTGAAATACTGATGCACACCATAAATACTGCGTACAGCTTGCTCTCTGCTGCTGACTGAAATACCTCAGGGTATGATGCATTGCAGTCAGCAGCAGAGAGGAGCTTGAAACTGCAGTATGCTGGGTAGAGCGCAAACCACAACTACTCTTCAAGCAACGAAGCGTATTTTTCCCCATCTCATCAGCCAGCTCAGCTAAAGGGTTTATCAGCAGCTATAACCCTGCTTACATTTGCACCTTTCAGATCTTTTTAGGGAGTTTCCCGGGGTTATTTTTTAAGCTTTCCAGGATGCAGAGACATCAGTTCTGCTCCTTTCATAGAATTTGTGTTGTGGTAGGCCTCGTCCATTTCTTTAAAAAGTCCATTTTCAAAGAGAAAATTTAGCAGTAACTTTTTGTTCTGCATTTTTCCCCAAGACACATAATTCCTTTGTAAGTATCTAAATTTTCAAAATATCTATATATAATCTGAAGGGTTGGTGGTTTCTCCCAGTTTTAGTTTTATTAAATGCTTTTCATACATTGAAAACTTCTTTAAATGCTTGAAATTCATATAAATCATTTCAGCAAACAATGTGAAAAAAATTCTTCATTATTATTTTTGATTTGTAAGCCTGAGTGTGTGTGTGTAGCAAATAGGACTGATCAAAATTATTATCTCAGGTGGCAAACAAAAAAAGCAGCCATCCCAGATCCCTGCATTTCAAAGCATCTCCTGCAGAATAAAAAAGTGCTCCAGCCCCTAACTATGTCAGATCACTTCCTACCACTGCAGGAATCCCACAAGGATGTTATAATGCATTCTTTGCTTCACAAGTCTGAAATGATTACTCACATATGCTCACTTAATTAAGCAGCAGCTAATTACATCCTATGTACCAGACAGAAAGGCAGGTCATTGGATTAGCGATAAGACTAACCAGTAGGTCTGGGGGGAAACAGTTTTGCTGCTTGGAACGTAGTTCCACCTTTTATTGCAGGAGTCTTTTTACAGATGCAGTGTCCAGAGCAGAGACGCCAGCAGCCCACAACACCATCCTAGGAAGAGGGTAGCAGAGCCTGCAGTTGTTTTACTGGTGTTGCCAGTGCAGGGTGTAGCCTACCTGTCTCTTCTCCCCTTGGCTTTCTTCCCCCAAGAACCTTTTTCTGCTTTTTTGCCTCTGGGTGAGCTCTGGATTCCCTTCTCAGCAGGTCTCCAGATTTAATAAGCTTTAAGCCTCAGCAAATCCCAGCTGGTAAGAGGAGGAGCTGCTTCTTTCACCTGTGTGCATCTTGAGGACAAGGAAGACTACTCATCCCTGCAGGACTAGCTCAGTACAATACTGGCATTTTTCCTCCTGGCTTTCTGTCAGATTCCCACTGTGGCTAGACAGACTCTCTGGGATAAGCCAGGATTTTCTGTGTAATTCCAAAGAAGAACCAGCCAATTATAAAATTTTCAAATACTACTTCCAAAGGCAATACAGATTGGCTGGAACACTGCCTACCTGTATAAAATCCTGCCATATGATACCTACTCTAATTCCAATGCTTGCATTGAGTCTTTGTTAAAAATAAAACATGCGTCACGCTGCTAATGTACTTCTTGGTTCAGTGACAGCTAGTCACTAGTGGTGAGGCTTCAAGATCAGGCAAAGAGCTTTTAACTGGAAAACAGGATTGAGCAATAGATGGGGTTTTTCTTCTTCTTTAGTTTTTTACTATACCTCAGTGTAACAATAAAATCGAAGGCAGTCAGGCTACTAAGGAGGGATTTCTTTGACAGTGTATCAAAATACCACAAAAATTGCAGAAACCCGAGAGGTATTACAGAGGTCTGGTTACATTAGGTGTATTGGCACATGTCTGTAATTTCTAGGTAGAGCCATCCAGTGGTAATTGGCTGAATTTCATGTGCCTTTTTCTCAAGTACTGGCTCGTACTTTGCCTCTGATTTCTGCATCCCTCGCTTCTCATTCTTTCATCTTTCCAGCAACCAACTTTTTCAGCTATCTCAAATTCTCTGCCAGTAACATTTAATTGTAAATTGTGTCTGAATTCAGGCACTGTCTTAGGAGGTTTACAATGGAGATGATCAGGGAAACCTGGAAGCAGCAGCAGAAAAAGCAGTTGATCCACTGAGTATTTTTAACAAGACAATAATAGAAAACCCTCCTGCACTTTGATCCATACAAACCAGATGCCAGCAAACCACTGCCTGTGGTTTTGTTTGAGTTAGGTATTCCTGGACAGCCATGCCACAAACAAACAAAAAAAAGGAAAAGCAGCAAATGTTAAATGCTGGAACGACTGCAGACTAATTGTAGGTTCTGTCTGCTAACAAAGAAACGATGCTCATCACAGTTTGCTGCTGAAGCAATATCCAGGGGCATGAGACCCAGCAGAGGAGGTGAGAGGGAGGAATGGTACCATGGACAAGTTTCTGAAAAGCAGATTGAAAGCTAAGGGATTACTGAGCAAATTTTTTAAAAGAGATGGTTACTGGTAAGGGGCAGAAAAACATTAAATCAGGCAATTATACAGGCATAGACAACCAAGGAAGCTTTTTCAGATGGAGGCTGAAACTGAGATTTTGCAAAGAAAACTGATAGCAAAAGGTTATTTAGGTACATACATAGGAGGAAAATAATTTAAGAAAAATGGATCCAGTGTGGTTTCTGAAAGCAAAACATATATTTGCTTTAAGGTGGAACTCAGTGAGTTAATGAAAAGTGTATGTTAGATATGGTGCATGGAGGATTTACTGAAGATACATATACATATTCAGGAAGACTGGGACTGAAGCAATACAAAGACTTAGGAATAAGGTAGAACATTTTAAATTAAAAAATTAAAATTATGAGCCACCAGTGTGTCCTTGTAGAAATAAGGCCAGCATCATGTTGTGCTGCATTAGCCAGACCATTGCCAGCAGGTTGAGAGAGCTGATCCTTGCCCTCTGCTCATCCCTGGTGAGACACATCTGGACAGCTGGGTCCAACGCTGGGCTCCCCACTATGAGACATGGACATACTGGAGCGAGTCCAGTGCAGAGCCATAAAGACAACTGAGGGACTGGAGTACCTGACATAGGAGGAAAGGCTGAAAGAGCTGAGACTGCTCATCCTGGAGAAGGCTCAGGGAGATTTATCCACGTGCATAAATACCTGATGGGGGGAGTAAAGCCAACAGAGCCAGACTCTTCTCAGTGACAGGATGAGAGGTAATGGGCACAAACTGAAATATAAGAAATTTCATGCAAATGTAAGACACTTTTTTGCTGTGAAGGTGGTCCAACACAGGAACAGGTTGGTCAGAGAGGCTGCGGAGTCTCCATCCATGAAGATACTCAAAACCCAACTGGACACAGCTCTGAGCAACCTGCTCTCACTGACTCTGGTAAGAGCAGATGTTTGGACCACATGATCACAGAATCAGAGTGGTTTGGATTGGAAGGGATCTTAAAGATGATCTAGTTCCAGCCCCCCTGCCATGGGCAGGGACACCTTCCACTAGACCAGGTTGCTCAAAGCCCTGTCCAACCTGGCCTTGAACACTTCCAGGGATGGGGCATCCACAACTTCTCTGGGAAACCTGTTCCAGTGCCTCACCACCCTCGCAGTAAAGAACTTCTTCCTTACATCTAATCTAAATCCACCCTCTTTCAGTTTATAACTGTTACCCTTCATCCTATCACTACGCTCCCTGGTAGAGTCCCTCCTCATCTTTCCTGCAGGCCCCCTTTAGGTATTGGAAGGCTGCTGTAAGGTCTCCCTGGAGCCTTCTCTTCTCCAGGCTGAACAACCCCACCTCTCTCCACCTGTCCTCATAGGAGAGCTGCTCCAGCCCCCTGATCATCTTCATGGCCCTCCTCTGGACCTGCTCAAGCAGGTCCATGTCTTTCTTATGCTGGGGGCCCCAGAGCTGAACGCAGTACTGCAGGTGGGGTCTCACCAGAGTGGAGTAGAGGGGTAGATTCACCTCCCTCGACCTGCTGGTCACACTTCTTTTGATGCAGCCCAGAATGAGATTGGCTTTCTGGGCTGCGAGTGCATGTTGCTGGCTCACAGTCAGTTTTTCATCCACTAATGCCCCCAAAGTCCTTCTCCCCAGGGCTGCTCTCAATCCACTCATCGCCCGGCCTGTATTTGTGCTTGGGATTGCCCTGAGCCATGTGCAGGACCTTGGACTCGGCCTTGTTGCACTTCATAAGGTTCGCATGGGCCTACTTCTCAAGCCTGTCCGGGTCCCTCTGGATGGCATCCCTTCCCTCCAGCATGTCGACCGCACCACACAGCTTGGTGTCATGGGCAAACTTGCTGAGGGTGCGCTCAATCCCACTCTCCATGCTGCCAACAAAGATGTTAAACAGCGCTGGGCTCTATACCATGGAACGTCACTGGTGTCCACTCAGACATTGAGCTGTTGACTGCAACTCTTTCAGGGCGACCACCCAGCCAATTCCTGGTCCATCCATCCAATCCATATCTCTCCAATTTAGAGGCAAGAATGTTGTGCAGGACAGTGTCAAACACTTTGCACAAGTCCAGGTAGATGATATCTGTTGCTTTCTTTATCCGTCAACACTGTAAACCTGTTGTAGAAGGCCACCAAATTTGTCAGGCACAATTTGCCACTAGTGAAGCCCTGCTGGCGGTCACCCATCACCTCCTTATTTTCCATGTGCCTTAGCATAGTTTCCAGGAAGATCCGCTCCGTGATCTTGCTGGGCCCAGAGGCGAGATCTTCACAGGTGCCTTCCTGCCTCAGCTGGTCTGTGATTCTAAAGCTGAAGGAGGTAGAATATCCAGTATTTGGTACAAAAGACAAAAAATATTTGTCTGCAAACGTTTGTTGCTACTGCAACATACAATAACAGTGATGTGTGAAAATACATCTGTACAATACAATACACAAATATGTGTGACTGTAAGCACAGCAACATAGATAAAAGCTGGGTATGAAACTAGACAAAGAGGTAACAGAATAACCACAAAGGAGAAAAATGGAGACTTAAGGTAAAGAAAGATTTTTGTGCTCAAATCAACTTTTGATATTTGATAACTTGGGCTATATTGCCAACACTGTCAACATCCTCTATGTTTCTGAATGAGATCTGTAAATATTACATGACTAATTTTCTCAACTTGTAAAATTACTTAATAGCAAGCACTAGTTCACACAACACTTTCAGGAAAACAAGACAATCTCATGGATTTGGTTACACAAAAGGGAAACAAATTTAAGTGATTTCAGTAACCACTAAGCAAAACTGGAAACTAAGAGAAAGCTAACCAAAGAAGGGGGCCACAGGCCAAGTAATTACATTTCTATGGTAAAAGATATTACCGGAGCAAGTTTGAATGCTGGCATCAAGAATCCCAAAAGAGCAGAGAGATTTCTGAACATCAACAAGAGGTAGGAAACTCAGAGCTCAGGACAATATGGATTACACAGGTTTTTGTTTGTTTCTTTGTTTGTTTTAAAAAAGCAATTATGAAACCAA
This sequence comes from Pandion haliaetus, assembly GCA_013401275.1. NCBI lineage: Eukaryota > Metazoa > Chordata > Aves > Accipitriformes > Pandionidae > Pandion > Pandion haliaetus. The sequence goes on along the minus strand of VYZV01005093.1, from coordinate 19,384 downwards.
GAAGAGTAGGAGTAGCACCTACTAAACTGAAAAGTTTAACTCCTAAGTCAGTATTAAGGAATGTTTGTAACTTTCTGGGCATTCTAGAAATGTTGAAAAATGTAGGCTTGTGCTGTCAGGCAAAGTTGGTTATTTCCTTTTTTTTTTCTTTAAATTGTTTATCTTTTGTTTTGTGTTAGGTAGTTGGCATCTTTAATGACTTGGTAAAGATATTTATTAGGAAAGAACTAGATAAATCATCAGAAATTAGAGAAGTTTAGTATTTGCACCATTACTAATTTTTTTTTGTCTCGTATCACACCAAGCTGCACAAACATCATTACTTACAACACAGAAATTGTAACTTAAAAATTACAGTGACCATACAGACATCTGTATCATCATCAAACCGAGGAGCTATTCATGCTAAGTCAGCCAAGGCAAAATAAAATAATAGAAGTTTGTAAAATAATTATACATACCCAGATGCTATGATAAGATAACGAGCTCTTTGCATCAGAGCATAATTCACATTCCACTATCAATTTACAACATCCTGACTCACCCATGTGTTGTACATGATGCAATCAATGGTCATAGAAATTTGTATCTAGCCTTGTACCAGAACACATTACTTTCAACCCAGTATTATTATGCCTAGAAAAAACCTCAGGATTCAAGCTGCTTGCTGCCCTTAAAACAGGTTGTTTGCTTGTCAGTCACAGACTCTGGACTTCAGAGAAAAGTGGTCATATTATAGATAACGTTCTCTGGTAGCCCTGAGAAGCTCTGGAGAATGACTGCTAAGGCCAACTGTGTAAACAGAAAACGGGAGGAGGGAGGAGGGAGGAGAGAGGAGAGAGGGGAGAGGGGAGAGGGGAGAATCTGCCTCAAAGTGTCTAAGTTATCCCCTTTGCTGTTTAAAGTGGTAAATTGAATTCCTTATCATTAGGAGGTTGGACGTACCTTTTAAATGGAGAAAAGTTTGTTAATGCAATGAACACCAGCCTGAAATGAAGAACAGTGGGTATCTTTGTAGCGCAGAGGGGAGAGAACTTTGTCTTGTCCTCAGAAAAATATTATTATTATGAAACCATTTGGGAATTGAGAAACTCTTTTACATGCAGACTGGAAGAAATCATCCTTTTACTTTTTTTTTTCACTTCTCTAGTCCTGAGGCCCACAACCACAGAAGATTATTGGACTCATCTGCTGCAGTTGGCATGGCTCATGTTTAAAGGCATAAAGGTGAAAGGAAGAGGTTGGGCCTGTTGAGATTTGCACTAGTGAGATAAGACATACTTTGTAAGATTTGCTAAGAAATGGACACTCCACCCTTGAACTGCTTCTTTGGCAGAGCACATTCCAGTTCCTCGTTCTTTGCCTCCTGAGGTAAATGAACTGAGCATTGCTTGTAAAACTGTAGAATGAACTTTCCCATGACCAGTGAAATTTGTTATAAACAAGATAGTCTCTGAACTTGAATCAACAAACGAGAGGCAGAGTGACTGTGTAACCAATACAGTATCCACTCACCAGCCGCTCTACCTGCAGGACACAACATATTCAGGGAAAATAGCTTCTCACCTTTCTCCTACAACAGCCTCTTCTTCAGTGAGTGATTGCACATCAGATTTCTTTGGCAGGCTGGCTGTTTAAAGTTTACCTGATGAGGGCTTTCTGCGTAGCCAAAAGATAGCGTGCACGGTATTTCTGTCAGGAGATATTTTCTGCTTAGCAGTATAAATCTGATCTTCAAATTTTATGGGACTGGCCTGGAGAAAAGCTAATATTCCAAGCTAAAAATAACTTCTTGGAGTTAATTTATTTTGATGAAAAAACCTCTCCTTTATTTGCCAAAATATATAGCTCTGAAGTAACTTCAAAGCATCTGAAATGTTCAGTGCTTAATTCTGTTATGCAATTCTTAAATCCTTCCTCTCCTGCCCAGCAAGCTGTCATAAGAAATATGCTTTGTTAGCTGTTTCACATACACCATCTCAAGAAAACATAGCATTTCAGCCACAGAAGAGCTCTTGGCTTTATATCAGGCTTCTAATTATTACAAAATTTTAAAGAGGAAGAGGCAAAAAGAAAACAAGAATCAGTCCTTCCAGAAGAAGGTACAGAAAAAAATCCTTTTATTTGGATGTTTATTTGGATGGGAACTTAAAGAATAGCATAAATAAATCTCTAGGAAAAAAAAAAAAAGGTGTTTTTTTTTAACCTTAGAAGAGAGTAATGAGGTGACATTCTGAGTTCCTCCCAACCTAAATTATTCTGTGAAAATTAATGGCGTTATACTCTTAGAAAACCACTTACTACTTTATGCTATTTGATGTATATCGTGGTATTCTTTTAATATAATATCTGGAAATACTATATGATTATACAAAATTTTATATATGTTTACATTACATATATAGAAGAAGACATTTACTAAATAATATATATTATATACATATGTAATAATTATAATTATTTAGTGTTAATACCATTTATTTCCAATGTTCACATCATGCTTTAAAATATTGTTGTGAATTAATTAGAACTGTACTTCCCTACATTTCAAATGGCTCTGAGATTTCTAATACTCTCTGTCCTCTTTTGTTTTAGCAGATTCACATGCTCCACCATTAATAACTTGAGAACTTTGTATAAAATACACCACGGAAGTAGGTTTTTCTGTTTATTCACTGTTTACCTTGTTTACAAAAGTACAGTAAAGAGAGTAAGCAAACATATCCAAGAAAAAGCTAGTTTCTTTCTTAAGTAAGCAGTGACAAAGCAAAGCAAAGCAAACACACACACACACACACACACAAACATTAAGCACATTTTAGGGCACCCACAGGAGAAATGCACATCTCCTTTCCTTTATAAATTCACTGCAAAAGCTTCTTTTGACTGCAGGGGGAGCAAGAATTTTCCTAAAGTATTTTTGAAACATTCGGCTGTGGTGCTCTCACTGTGCAGTGTCTTGTTCATTAGCCAGATAACTATTTCTGCATAGAACAGAAAAAATAAACTACATCTATAGCATATGAAATCAAATTGAGCAGTGTGTTGCCTCAGGCTGACTCCCTGTCTCAAATAATATGGTAGAAATGGATGTATAAAAGAGGCTAAGGTTAGCAATTAAATTTCTTTGTTGTAGTATTATTATACCAAAAATACAATCTCATGCAGAATGAACAGTCAGCTATGAATATATGTTAGAATAATAGGAACCTTGTAATGTCATTAGAAAGGTATTTTTTCTACTTCTGCAACAAGTAGATGAATTTTACCACTGCTACACTGATGTTCATCATCTGAATGTCTAGCCTTATGATTTTATCTATGCCTCTAGTATCTTTTGGCCTAATAGCCTCAATAAGGAGTGTATACAGACAAATCACTCTTTTGTACTCATTAGAATGTCTTTAAATTGCATAGAAGAATCAACTCAGCTTCTAGAAGTTAATGTACTCACAGGGATGACTCACAAACAAGGCAGCAGGAGCAGTTTCCACCCTAGCTCTCAACTCTGCCCCCAAGGAGCTTCTGGTCCTGCAGAAGTGTTGTAACCTGGGGAGAACCAAATGTCTGTGAGTAAGCTGTTCTGATAATGGACCAAGAGCATTACTGGAATTAGACAGAAGTTAATAGAAGTACCTGCAATATGAATATATAAATACATTCTGTTAACAAACCACTGCTGCGTAGACTGAAATGTCAAAGGCCCTGGAATAGCAGGGAATAACATGACTACAGCGTGCTGCAGTTACCAGGAACTTACCTCAGGAAACATGAGCAGGAAGCTATGTTTTGAGGTATATTGAAGAAAAACAGGAACCTTGGAAACGCTGTTGGAAAACCATTCAGCCAGCACATAAGATTCACATCATTTGACCATGGACAGAACTGCATAATAACCTATTGAAATAGCCACAACTGATAGCATAGGTGGAGCCATCTTTACATTGCATATATAAGCCTGTAACAAACACCTCCTGTTGCACAAACGTCTGTGCTTCAGAATCCAGTGTGCAAATCTGACTGCTCTGGTTGCCTGCAACGCTATGTATGTAAGTGCTACCTTATGGTCCCTCCAGGGAAAGACACCCCTTATGTTTGCCTCTAGTCTAGCATCCTGCCTTTTAGGCTTGGTTGTAATCCAGCTGGCTCTGACAGAAGCGGGTATTAACACTAGCGTCACCCTGGGTTTCCTGGACTGCAACAGGCTGGTTCGTGTGCTGGGTCAGGACTGTGTGGTGAGCAGTTCATCCTCACCTTCCAGGAAAGGAGCAAGAATAGCTGAACCGGTCACTATTTCAGACAAGCGATTTTCTTTTTGTGTCTTGTGCTCCTCCACCATTGCACCAGGAGAGTGCATTCTTTAGATTAGCTGTCCTAAGTAATGGTTAAGATATATAGTCTCAGCAGATGCTCAGAAAGCACACAATAAATAGCAAATTCAGTCTTTGAAGATCAGTCCACATATCCGCTTTCTCTTTGGGTGACTGGGCTTTTTGCCCCAATGATATCTACTAGATATGTTTCAACTTTCTCATGTTCTCCTCAGGATATTACACAGGTTTTTTTACCTTGTAACCTCAGTTATTCTCCGCTGCTGAAGAGCACTTTTCTCTTGGGCAGCTTCATGGACAGCTTCATTGACAACTTGGTTACCTTCCTCCCTGTCTTTTTCTTGTAGTTTATTTTAGTTGATTCCATCTGAGAGTTTCTTCTCTTTCTAGAGCTGGGTTATTGTTTTTTAATCCCCACAAGCATAGCTTTGGGGTTCTGAATCTGCAATCCCAGAAAGAAATACATGCAATATCTTCCAAATTAATTTCAAATCCAATTCAATTCCCAATTCAAACACAGCAAGGCATCTTTTATGAAGTTTGAAAAGGTTGGTGTTCATTTTGGTGTCCCCAGTGAGCTATATTTGCCAGCTTACATAGCAAATGAGTTTTCTGCCTGAGGAAGAAACTTGTGCATTACACGTGTTTGTCTCTATTCCTTTGAACATAGAAATAGCATAAGCTTCAGGAATAGCTTCTGCTGGTGCGTGCCATCACATCAGTGTCAGACCTGGGCGTCAGAAAGGATCCGTTACTTGGGATCAGTCCTTTTGTACCCTTGTCCCTGGAAGCATTGGTCGAACTGAGACCTCCTCATCTGCCATCTCTTTCCATAACCTCTTCCAGCTCTTGACTGTTGCCCAAAGATGTCTAAGGAACTTTGGTTTCTTAATATCCAGTTGCCAATTCAGGTGGTTCTAGGCTAGGCTTCAAAGCCCTTTGCCAATAATGGCAAGGCCTTGAAGGAGAGGTAAAAGAAGAAAAGAAGGTCGAAGTGCTTGGCTTGATTCAGCCTCTAGAACTGTTTACAGCTCCTGCCACATCAGCTAAAAGAAAAAGAAAGAAAAAAAAGGTTACTAAGAAGAAAACCTTTTGGGTTTTATGCAGGACTCAGTCTCCAGGAAGCCTTTTAAATAACACTTAGAATCATAGAATTATTTAGGTTGGAAAAGACCTTTAAGATCATCGAGTCCAACTGCAAACCTAACACTGCCAAGTCTACCCCTAAGCCATGTCCCTAAGCACCACATCTACACGTCTTTTAAATACCTCCAGGGATGGTGACTCAACCACTCCCCTGGGCAGCCTGTTCCAATGCTTGACAACCCTTTCCATGAAGAAAATTTTCCTAATACCCAATCTAAACCTCCCCTGCCACAACTTGAGGCCATTTCCTCTCTTCCTATCACTAGTTACTTGATAGCAGAGACCAGCACTCACCTCACTACAACCTCATTTCAGGTAGCTGTAGAGAGCGATAAGGTCTCCCCTCAGCCTCCTTTTCTCCAGGCTAAACAACCCCAGTTTACTCAGCCACTCCTCACAAGACTTGTGCTCCAGGCCCCTCACCAGCTTCGTTGCCCTTCTCTGGACACACTCCAGCACCTCAGTGTCTTTCCTGTAGTGAGGGGCCCAAAACTGAACACAGTACTCAAGGTGAGGCCTCACCAGTGCCGAGTGCAGGGGAACGATCACGTCCCTGCTCCTGCTGGCCACACTGTTTCTGATACATTTGAAACTTTACATCTCTCAAGCCACCCTTTTAGGAAAATACTGACACCGCTTCTTTCAGAAAGGAAAGGTTATGGGGCAGGGCTACTTCTGACATCAAGGTTAGGACTGTCCAGGGTTTTCCTCCTCCTAGAACCCAAACTCCATCAGACCAGGGATGCTTCTCAACACAAGATGTTCAGCCTTTTCTGTCCTGATAGTGTTGCTGATCAATCCTGGATTCTGCGAAGCCCAGTCTTTTCCTGCACTTCTAAACACTGCTTTTTCAGGAAAATGGCCCATTTATCCCCAATATTAGTCAGAAAGTATTTCTCACCCTACATACAGAACCCCTAGATTCACAACATAAATTCAGGGTATTTTCATGACCTTTTGTGGAAGGTATTCCCAAATGTTATGGTACTGCTTGAGGAGCCAGCAATACTGAACAAGGTTTATAGGACAATATCCAACACCCAGTCTCTCATGAATGTCTTTACCTATAAATCAGGCTCCACTGGACTCTTCTTACCTACTCAGTGATCTTCTGCAGAAGTAGTGGACTGTAAATATCAAGTCCTTGCTAGGATTTCAGAGTTTTTATTTAAACACCTCCCCTCTTCCTTCATTTAGGGAAATAGGGAAATAGCTAGAAAACTCAAAAATACATAAAAAGATTAGAGCTGTAAAAACAGGAGAAATGTTTTAATCTGGCAGCAATTCTTAAGTCTGGGTTATCCAGTTACCATATCAAGCTTTGCTCCTAGGTCTTCATTCCTTTATTTTCAAGCATCTGTGTAGGTTATTTATCTGTTTCACTATTAATCTACTAGCAATTTCTACCCATTCCTCAGCTGTCAAAAACTGATGCAAAAGTTAAAAACTGAAGCAAAGGCATATCCCATGCTCCTCTTCTGGTAAGAAATTCCTTGACCCTGTGAAATCTGAGGTTGGGATTTGCATTACTTCTGACTCCTTGATGACCTGGGTATGGAAGTAACCACTGCAGTTATCAGCAGTTCCACTTGCAATGTAGGTGACATTTAGGTACTTACAGAAGATCATTCTAACAAGCCCGTTTTTCTGATGGGGTATCCCTTCACACGCATAACATGCTTCTGCATCAGAATGTAGCCAAATTTACTAGCAGTTTAGCTGAAATTTTATGCTTTCCTAGCCCTCCAGCCTCTAAAATGGAAGAATCACTGTACTCCTTGGATGCCCATGGCGTTCTGCCTTTTTGTATTTCAAAACTTTCAGATGCTCTCCAATATCATTCATCCCTATTGCTAACACACAGCCCCAGAGAGGTATTTTTGATTTGGCTATTTAGGGCAAAGGTGACATCAGTGAATGACTGTCTTAGAATGATCTCAGGACTGTCTGCATCTTCAAAATCTATAGGATGCCCCCCTAAAGCTTCTTTATTAAACCACTAGACGCTATGAAGCACTACACAACTGCTAGAGCATTTGGAAATGGTGCAGGTAGTGGCAGCAATCCTGAGGTTATTGTTTGCTTGAAGCACTTTTATTGTTTCCGATTCTGCTTGGAGACATGTCACATGGAAAGTTTCATGCAGTCCTCGGAAGGAAAGAAAAGAGGTTGTTTAGCCACAGCATAAGTTTCTTAAGAACTGTAACCCACTAGTACACTAGCTTCATGCTCCCCTCTGTCTCTATTTCATATTCCAACTTGTCTCTGTTTAGATTACAAATGGAGAGGAACTGAAAGCATGTACCTGATGTCTACCTACAGACCTGTCATGGAGTTAAAGCAAGTAGAGCTGGAGCGTGGCTACAGGTACTCAGTATGGAGTGCTTTTTGCACTTACCCTCAAAAAAAGTCCCAGAACCACAGAATCATGTGTGCTGGAAGGAACCCCTGGAGGCCAACTGGTCCCAATTCCTGTTCAAAGCAGGCCCAGTTAGAGCAGGTTGGTCAGGCCTTGTCCAGTTGTATTCCAAGTATCCTGAAGGATGGAGATTTTACAGCCTCTCTGGGCATCTGCTCCACTGTTTGACAACTCTGATTGTAGGAGGAAAAAAAAAAGTTAAAACCAAAAAGTTGCTTATTTGTAGCCATTCCTTACAGCTAAACAGAACTATGTGTGTTCTGAATGGTGTCTCTTCCCTCTTGTCCTGTCACCATGCACCTCTGAGAAGAGACTGGATCCACCTCCTCTATACCCTCCCACTAGGTAGCTATACGCAGCAGTAAGATGTCCCCTAGGCCTTCTCTTCTTACAGCTGAGCAAACACAGCTCTCTCAGACACTCTTTGTACATTACCTACCAGTCCCCAAGAACTCCAGCTACTGATAAGTAACATCATTTTGCCTTAGGATATAACCGGAGCACAAAGAATCTCTGGAAGACTTCTGTATAGCTGAGCTCTCCCATCAGTTTTATGAGATATACGCTAGTTTTGTGATGTAAAATTGAAAACAGCAATGTATTAAAGTTATTCTGAAAAACAGACAGTATAGTTCAGTCTTCATGACAACAGTGTAGCCATTAATATCTCCAGAATTTCCCAACAGATGGTTAACATTTGATTTGATGATACGGAGGCTCAAGGTCGGTGAGCAGCTGAGGCAATCTAGGAGGTTGCAGTTGCTGAATATTTCATGCTGTCCCTAGTCTCCTCCACATCATCTCCTACTTATTCTTAACCTTTCCCATGCTCCTAGCTGTGGACAGCTCTGCTTTTGCACCAGCTCTGGCACTCATTACAGTAAGTGAGTCAATTCAGCTTCTTGGCAGAAAACAATCCACTTTTATTTTGTCTGGGTATGTTTTCTGCCATATTAATGAGCTCAGACAACTCCAGAAAGGATCCAACAAAAACCAGACCCATTGCACAATAAGCAGAAACTGCGCACGGCCGGCATCAGGATGGCAGTGGAAAAAACATCATCTCTTAGGACCTATGTGCAGCTAGATCAACTTACCCTGTGGAATCCTGCCTCTGCTGGTTATTATTAGATTATTCAGTCCTGTTCTCTCTGAGGTCAACAGGAATGCAGTTACTGATTTCTGAGAAATGCAGTGGCTAAGGAATGCAGTGCCTTTGGACCTGAGGGAAAGCTGTCCTTTACCTCTGCTCTGCTAAGGACTTGCTACGTGACCACTGGCCAGTAATTTAGCTGCTCTGAGCCTTTCTCCATGTCTGCAAAAAAACGCTAGAAGCATGACACTTCTGCAAGAGGTTTTAGAGAGATAATACATCAAAAGCTTTTGAAGTTCATAGACAAAGAAATACACGGATCCTGGGGCAATCTAATTACCTAGAGTAAATGACTAGACCACTATATAGTAATCAGTACTAAATTCTCAATGCCCTTTCTGAGGGTGTTGCACAGCAGTTCAGCACGCAATAACCAAACTGAAACAGAAAACTGAAAGTATGGGATGTGTTTTCTTAAGTATACTAAATATGTATTTTCCTTAATATAATTAAATATATTTCTTCAAAATGAACATATATTTGAAGGTATGTTTTAATAAATACTATCCTTCTGTACTCTCTGTGGACATATGGCACCTCTCACTTGAAACTTTAGACTTTTCTGCTTTGCTTTAGTTCTTATGCATGATGTAAGAGATCAGCTTAGTGCAGGATTAACAGAAATTGTTTAAATCCAGTGTAGTGACAGTCTCAGGGTTCTCATACAATTCCACTGCTGCTTCTTGTTTTTAATATCTTCGCCACATGGAAACCAGAGCCTGAAGTGTGTATCACTAAATTTTCAATCCTGAGATAGGATTAAGAGACAAAAGTGTCAAATATCAGTATTTAGAGCAATTCACCTTCTTTCTAATCCTACTATCATACATAGCAATTTCACTTAAGGTTATTTTTGGAAATAGCCACTATCCAGTGCAAAAAAGATACATACGAAAAGATGCCCTGTATGAGCAGCAGTTGCCTTGCTTTTGCTAACTTGAAAGCTAAAGTGAAAACAGAATGAGCCTATGAAAATTGGTCCTATCCTCTGTTTATGGAGCACAAACTAGATTAACTCATTTGATAAAAATAAGTAAAGAAAAAAAAAACAACTGGCAAAATACAGCTGCTCTGAAGCCAGTAGAAAACTAACTCAGTTTTAATGCTTCCCTTCAATGCAGTGTACACCTTCCTTCAGGAGTAAGTTTTGCAGTAAATTGCCATATTTTTGTATGGAAGCTAGAAGACTAAGTATCTCAGAGTTAAGGATTTTGAAGCACAGAGTATCTACTATACCACTAATGAATATTTATATTTCTCTGAATTATTCATTTTAAGTCCCAAGAATGCTTACTTTTATCTATATAAAATTCTCAGGTATTTTTTTCTGATTTCCCCATTTTGATTTGAATAATGGTATGCATGTAAAGATTTATTGGCTTAGTAACTGCTTTTCAAAGTATTTAGTATTAGTTGTCTTTAAAATGTGATTTTTTTTTGGTCTAAGTTTTATTTTTATCCACCAGAAAGACAGCAACTGCAACAATGATTGCTCAGGGTTTGAACAGTGTGAATGACTCCAAATATAAAATGTCATTTGGGGAAAACTATTGTCTAATATCAGGTCAGAAGTAAAACACATCCTGCGAGACATTCATTGCATCACCACAGTCACGGCTTCACAATAAAACTGTTCTTGCCAAATGGTGACAGAGTACTACATGTGGACACCTTCCAAAATAAACTTTGGAGACAGAACGTAGAATTGTTCGTTCTAATCCCCTTCCTCTGCATCTATGAAAAGGTTCCCTGCATACGGGTGCTGCAGAGCATCTATATGAATGTAAGGGCATTGGCACCCGAGGTCATGATCTGTTTGTTTAATCCGTGAGCCAGTGAGAGACTGAATTTATCCATGTGTGCAGGCATATGCACTCTCACACATACCACTCATCTTCCCAGTAGGCAAAAGGGTGTATGTGACAGCGTGACTTATTCTCCTGGCACACTGTATACACTTTAAACCTACACCTGTTCCAGGCTAGTTCAAAATATTTGCCTTCAGCTCTTCCTGGGGGAACACAAAGATCAGATATCAGTAAGGAAGAGCAGAATTCAACTGCCAAGCCCTCTCCATCAGTAAGAGGCAGAAGGGAAAGATGTGCACCTCTGGCATCCACTCTTTAATTCACATGGTATCACATGCTTGGTGTAGCCTGACACTGTCACATTTTGTCCTTAACTTGAGGTCAATAAAAACAATCAGCCAGAAAGAGCAGAGTGTAATTACCAACATCCCTCCATTCTGCTGAGATGGAAAAAAAACACCGAACCAAAACCAAAAACCCAAGCCAAAAGCAAACAAATGGGTTTATTTGCTACTGAAAATAGTTCTTTGGGAACCAAATTGTGTTGTCTCTGAAAAAATGCATTGTAAATATTTATGTGCTTAACAAATGTGTTTCAAATGTGTTCACTACCTTAAAATATCAAAAAAAACCCCAATGGGGCTATATTCAGAGGTGGAGAAAACTTCCATTCAAGTTCAGTCTGAAGAACAAGAGGTCAAAAAGCTGCAAGAGCACCAGTTGCAGGAATCCGCATTGCACAGGCAGTTGAAAACAAGCACCATCTTCATAAATGTAATATTTTGGGGAACCGAAATCAACTTTGTTGTAATTAAGTTCTCCAAAATCAATGGGAGCCTCCATTATTTCTGCCAGGCTCAAGATTGTTGTAGTAAGTATATCTAACTTCCAAAATCTCTCCCTCTGTCATGAGTAACATATTCAAGGCTCCCAACAACCACTTGTTAGATATGAGCTTGGGGGTTTTTTTTCCCATTTTATATGTTCTTCAATGGGGGAATAGAATAGCTAACAACTTGAGCTGCATTGTGTAGACTTGCCTCAGCGAGATCTGAGCCAGAAGCAGAAGAAATTAGTCCACACAGATATCCATGCTCCTTCCTTTAAAGGAAGCCAATTCCTTTAAAACTACCTCGGCAGAGTGTGGCCTCACACCACCTTACCATAAAGGTATGGCCACAGCTCCACCCTCCTTTCTCCTGCAGGCTGCTTCCCTGGGACAGTGCCCACTACCTGTACTAAGGACTCTGCAAATAGTAACGCTCATACATTGTAAAATAAATACCACAGAAAAAAAAATGTTCTCTGCAAACACTGAGTAGAAATGTAAAAGGAGGGAGAGTACACTGTTGAATGAGCCAGGAAGAATATGCTATTCTCCCTGACTCTTACTTTTTCTAGTTTCAGACAGAGTTCTTCCCCCTTCTGTCTGTCTTGCTTGCATGTCTGTTGCAGGTTAAAGAAAAGGCATAGGCTATCGTTGCCACCCCTCCTGTTCCCGGTCTATGAAAATACACAGGCACTGCTAAAGAACACCCAAGAAAATGGTAGATCTGCACCTCCTAGAAAATTTCCGTAACTCAGTGATCTTTATAAATTTTACATTTGCATGCTTGCAGTAGTATTTCATGTTTTGCATAAATGTCAGTCACGATACTGCTTCTTCTCTTTTTCGATCCTGAGAGTCCTCAACCTTTGCTGAAAATAGTCATGTCTTTATGGAAATACGTTCAAAACACCATACGGCAGCTTTTAACAGAAACGAAGTAACACAAACCCCCCACTTTTCCTAGCAATTGTACTAATGAATTCAGACTTAACTAAGATCCCATGAGATTAATTCCTTGAATGGCTAATCTACATGGAGATGCTGTAGTCTTGCATAAACTTTTCAAGTCAACTGCAGTTGTTGCCTGTGGCTTTGGAGTAGAAGCTGCCTGCAGCACACGCCATGACAACTCACGGATGTGGAGGGGGGGTCTCTTGCAAAGCCAGGAGGGTTCGTTCTGACCTTCTAGTATGACCTGCTGTGGATCCTTCTCTATGGGTTGCAGCACGTCCCTGAGCAAATTGATCTCTGAACTACAGCTCAAATTTTAAGAAAGGATACCAGTCTTGGTTATAAAATTTTAGAACAATAAGAATTTAGAACAAGGAGAATCCTTCATAATATTTGGTAAGTGGTTCCAGTGTTTCATTACTCTCACTCTTGAGAACATGGATCTTATTACTAAATTGTGTTTGTCTCGTTTCAGATTTTGTAATTATGGGCTGCAACTAAATCCCCTGCTATCTATTACACATTAGCAGCTAGTGCTGTTCACATCCCAACCAAGGCTCCTAGATGCCATCTGAAGCACTAACAAAGGAAGAAAGGGTAAGTCGGAAATATTGGGTAAGATGTCACGCAAAACATTATCAAGCGGCAGCAAACAGATTTTGCTTATCAGGCAGCAATGCCAACAAAACACCACGAGTTTGGACAACTACCACTAATGGGGAGTTACAACAAAGACAAATTTATTTAATGGCGCCTGTGGGGGCTGAATTACTGGCTATGCGTGTCACCGGGTAATTTCTCATGTGCTTCAGTCAGCATTATTAGCTTTTGCAATTCTATCACGGGTCTTGCAACACCAGCAGTTTTTCTTGAAGCACTAGTTACCAACACGTAGTAACTAAGGAATATCAATATTTCATTTGTTAAAGCCAATGACTATTTCTGCTGGACACAGGGTAAAGCTTCAAAAGATGAAGCAAGCCGCTTTGGGGCTTCTAACGTTTTTCGGCCAATGCCATGGCTATGGTGACCCCGTTTTGAACGCCTCCTCGGCACTATTCGCTCTGTACAGAAAATTTCCAGCGGACATCCCGGCTTGGCACCTCCCCAGCGCTCATCCTCCGCGGCTGGATCCCGCCTCAGAGCGGCAGCGCCGGCGGCCGCACCGGGAAAGCGGGCCGGGCCCGCGAGGGCTTTCTTTCCGCTCTCCCCGATTACGAGCGAAACAGGTTTCGCTCCGGGGAAGGATATAAGTACCCCGGGAGCCTCGCACAGCCCTCGGAAGAGCCTCGCCATGCGACACGGACTTCCCTCAGGAAACACCTCAGCTTTCCCGCGCTTGCCCCCGGACCGCCGCCTACCCTCACGCCCCCGCCCCCCGGGGCCGTCACGTGACACCCCC
>VYZV01005092.1:45917-76175 GCA_013401275.1 Pandion haliaetus | reverse complement strand
AAAAAAAAAAAATGCTCATTCTCAAGTGCTTTGATTAGCACTTTGTATGTTCCTTTTGCCTTTATGCATAATGTAGCTAGCCTATTGGTCTACCACTGCATAATTTCTTTAGATAAAAGTACATGTTTCTTAGAAAAGTTCTCTTGAATTGTAAAAGATGTAGATTAATATGTTGTCATCTTTGTTTCCAGACAGGACAACAGTATAGACTCTACTTCCTCTCTCAGAGAAGACAGCAAGCTGGAAAGTCAGGAATCAAAACAAGGTATGTAGTGGAGAAAGCTGAAATACTGTTTTCTGGATGTTGGGCAGTGACTAATTCTAGATAACTGATAACTCTCTTTTAAATGATAGCTGCAATCACAGAGAAGCATCCTCTTAGAAATCAGCTGGTGTAGGGTTTAAACTCTCCCTTGAGCCCCATTCCAGAAAAGGAGAGGGGGGCATTGAAGAAGACATTGTAGGAACTTTGGCCTCTTAATTCTGTGAGATTGGAGAGGTTTTTGTGGCTAGAAGAAAACTGCAGCTCTTCAGAGCTTGCTAGGTTAGGTTCTGGAACATGACTGAAGCTCTTGCAAGGCTCATTTGGCTCTAATCTAGTTTTTCAGCTGAAGAGGAACTTCAGTCGTTTCAATTTCTTGGTATATGGGTGATTGCTAATACTGTTATTACCATTTGCTGAATTCTTCGAGAACCAGTTTTACTTTCTGTTGAGATGATCATAAGAGGCTACAGTATTCTGTTTTGACATTCATAGAAATCCGTTGTGATGATTGTTTGCCAAAGGATTGTTTGTAATTTAATCATTTTGTTCAGTCATGGCATGTGATACCTTGCTATCTTTGATTGTGCAGAGCTGGGGTCCAATGGAATGGTGCTTAACACCCACCACTCCTAATAACTAGCACATTTTACTTGAAGTCAGTGCCAGTGGAAGTACACACTCAAATCTTTAAATCCTTGAGGACAAACATTTTGTCTTGCATATTTTCTCTTTTTAAATGCAAAAATGTAGTGGGTGAGACATTCAGGTACTACAGTGATTGGCAGAATAGAAAATGCAAAAGCATGTAAGTTAGTGGTACACATTTGAGTACCTGCTGCATAAGGAAACAGTTTTCTTAACCTGCAGCAGTATTTGTTTTATTCCAGTCATTAAATCAGCACCATATAACAACTGCCAGTATTTTTGTGCATGAAGCACTAGAATTGTAGGTGTTTCTTTCTCAGTCTGTTTATTTTCATTTGGACTAGCTGTATGCAGTAACATCGGAAATAGCTTTTCAAATCAAAGAATGTTGTAAATTCTTAGAAGCTGTATTTCTCTTCTGCAAAGGTCTAACATTATTTGCTTCCTGCGACTCCTGTTTCCCAATTCAGAATGTTGTCTGAAAGATGTCTCTTGGAGTAACTTTTTGAAAGGTGTTTTTTTCTGAAGTTACTAGTGAGGGGAATTAAACAGATAAGGAAAGACTCATAATAAAAAGCGTCAAAACTTTTAGGAACAGGTTGCTATGGCTTTGTGAGGAATGCTTTAAATGTTGTTTGTTGTACTATATGAAGTGACCTTAGAACAGACAGCTTTCCTGCAGATCTCTTTCACTTTCATATTATCAAAGGGGATTGATGACTCTTGCAGGTGATTGCTTTGTTGTATTTATGACTTAATCAACCAGAATATCATGATGGCTTTGGGCTATAACAGTGGCTCCACTGAAGATGTTAGCTTTAAAGACCTTTTGAGAATATCAATATAAATTTAAAAATACAACTCTAATCAATCTGCTGAGCTGCAGCCTGTGATGCTATGGGAAGAAAAAAGAGAATGAGAGGATGAGCAAAAGTGGGTAAAATAAAATTAAAAAAGCAGAATTAAGTATGCTAAAATGAATTTCACAACTGTAGCTGAAGGAAACAGTAGAAGTTAACAAAATGAAAAAGATAATGAGAAATGCCAACCATGATCTTTATTACTGGGTAGAATTACAACTGCAAAAGAGGGAAATAAAGCCCATCAGCTAATTAAACATCTGTAGGCCAATGAGCTTGTGTGAACATTGTATTATACAGTTTTAGAGGCTCCAAATTCTGAATGGAACCCAAGGCAGCTTTGCCCCGCTTCGTGGTCCATACTAATTCTGGGACAGACTTGAATGACTTTTAATATTTTTTTTTTCTGCTTAATATGTGACCAATACCAAAAGGAATCCTGTGGTGCGTTGACACCAGCCAGCAGTAGCACCCACCAGCCACTCAGTTACTCCTCCCCCAGTGGGGTGGGGGAGAAGATCCAAAGAGCAAAAGTGAGAAAATGTATGGGTCAAGTTAAAGACAGTTTGAACTATGATCCATTGATGCACCTATTTTTTTGATCCATGGAATGCTGCTTGGTTGAGCAGAATGTTAAGTAAATACTGACTGATGCCATGCAGCAAGACAGAAGAATTTCCACTTAATCCTGTTGATTCCCATTTCTTTTGATCTTTCACATACTTTGTGTCTTGTAAGGTAAAGTTGAAAAGACAGTGTTCAAAGTTGATTTGATAGTATGGGAAGTAGGTAAAATTGCATCTGAAACTGAAACACTAATCTTGAAGTTACTGTCTGTCACAGTAGGAACAGGGCAAAACTACTTTTTTTACTACCAGGAAGGCGGCCCTGGTATGTTTTTCTCTTATGAATACTTTTTATACATACTGCTCTGAGAAGGATTTTGTATAGCTTCAGAGTCATTTATGGTTTAGGTTTTCAGTTTTTATTGCTTGAAAATTGTGATTTATCTTTAAAAAAAACAAAGACCAAAAGTTCTCCGTAAACTTCACCTGTATGGCTTATCATACACTTACCAGGGTTGAATTTGTTTTCTTGTCAGCTTTGGTTAGAACGTTGGAGGTGCCACATATGTTAGCTATATAAGTTCCCATGTATGCTGTATTTACCAGTAGGATGGCCTGTGTTTGCAATACAGTAAACCAGTGTTACGAGGTACTTGATTGATAACTATGTAAGATCCTAAATCAGGAGTGCATTCTCAGTCAGGGTAACATGCAGTATTCCTAAATCAGGACTTAAATGCTGTGACAAATCATAGCCTGTGATCAGAAGTGAATATCTGAATATCTTTTTTTAAGTGTGTATAGTAAGAAAATCTTTAATCCTGAATCAATAAAATCTTGGAGTTAGTTTTAAAATGTCACTGTTGTTTATAAAACCAATTCGAGATTTTTTTTTACCAGAAAAAAAATATTTTATCTTCTTTTTTACTTTCCCTTTCCTTTGTTTTTTGGTTTTTTTAAGCACAGAAAGTGCATTTATAGCTTTCTTAGTAGTCAGTATTGATTTTTTTTTTTTCCCCACACCCTCAGGATAGCAGGAATGTCATAAACCCCAAGAAAAATAGATCTTTCCTAAGGTTCTTCTGCACTGCTCATGAATTAAAACCAAACACATGCATGTACCGAAAGGTGTTTAAAAATGTTTAAAAAAAGAGTAATATTTTTCTAAAGCCTTATTTGGTTTTCCTTTAAAAGTGGTCTTTTTTAAGGTTTATTGATTAAACTGATTTTGAACAAGGAACAATTTAATTTTTCTAATGCATACACTACTGCTAATCTTTGTACAGAACTTCTACCTAGCATGAGGGTGTTGCACAAAAACTCTGGAAGAAAATACAAATCACTGTGTGGATGGGGAGTTTTTTTACACTTCACACTTTTGTTTTCAAGAAAAGTCTCACATTCTTTTTGTTGCATTTTTAAATCTTTCCTGCATAATAAAAGACACTGAAACATTAATAGTGTAAAAAAAAGACTTCTAAAAATGTTCTTTCAAAGATGCTTTATTCAAATATTTTTTGAAACGGGAGAGAATGGTTTGTATTGGATCTGAAGCCCCCATCAAAGGAATATTCTGATTAAGAATAATTATTAAAAAAATATTTCCGGAAGTTTTCCAACAGTAAAATATTAAATGTGAGCACCGTGAGCAAAAAAGCCAGTGATAGGAAGATGTTGTGGTTTAACCCCAGCTGGCAAATGGGCACCATGCAGCTGCTCACTCACTCCGCTCCCCCTCCAGTGGGATGAGTGAGAGAATCGGAGGAAAAAAAAAAAAAAAAAGTAAAACTCATGGGTTGAGATAAGAACAGTTTAATGGAACAGAAAGGAAGAAACTAGTAATTGTAATAATGATAATAAAATGACAATAATAATAAAAGGATTGGAATACACAAAACAAGTGATGCACAGTGCAATGCTCACCATTCACCAACCCATGCCCAGTTAGTTCCCAAGCAGCGATCCACACCCCCAGGCCATCTCCCCCACAGTTTGTATACTGGACATGACATCACATGGTATGGAATACCCCTTTGGCCAGTTTGGGTCAGGTGTCCTGACTGTGTCCCCTCCCAACTTTTTGTGCCCCTCCAGCCTTCTTGGTGGCTCAACAAGACAAGCTGAAAAGTCCTTGACTTAGTCTAAATGCTACTCAGCAACAACTGAAAACATCAGTGAACCCAAAACACACCACCATACCAGCTACCAGAGAGAAAATTAACTGTATCCCAGCTAAAACCAGGACAGAAGATAATTAGTTGAGGGTATTAAAATCATAGGTCCCTGCTGTGTTAGAATGCATTATCAATGGTTTGGGTTTTTTTTGTAGTTTGAATGTCAGTAAGATGTTGATTGCCTGATACTAAAAAAGAGCAATTCACATGGAAGTACTCGCTTGGGTTTCCACTATATTAGTTGTTTTGTTGTTGATGAGCAATCCTTGCAAATCAGTACTTCTAGCCCTGCAGATTTGAGGTTCAGGAACCAAAAGTGTGGATGGATGAAACTAGCAATTAAAAAAAAAAAAAAAAAATTAACAGTTTGGTGAAAGGGAACCTTTTAAAGCCAGATGTCAATGTACTAATTTTAAGAGTCAGAGTCACAGAATTGTTTAGGATAGAAGTACTGTTTTGAGATCATCAAACACAATGCCCCTGTTCAAGCAGGTCAGCTAGAGCAGGTTGCTCAGCACCACATGCTGTTGAGTTTTGAATATGTGCAAGGATGGAGACTCACAACCTTTCTGGGAAACCTCCTCCATCCAGTGTTTGACCACCCTCACCATAAAGAAGTTTCTACATGAGTTCAGGTGGAATTTCCTGTGTTTTAATTTTTGTCCGTTGCCTCTAGTCCTGTCAGTGTGCAGTACTGAGAAGAGTTTTGCTCCCTTGTCTTCATGCCCTCCCATATTTTTAAAGGAGGATTAAAGAACATTAAAAAACCCAGGTTTGCAATACTGTTTGAATATATATTAATTAAAGAATATTTTTGATACTTAGAAGACCATTATAGACTAAAGTAGCTTACATATGAATGTAAACTTTATTTGAATCTTCATGGTAAGAAAATACATGTATTTCAAACCCACAGATCTTGAACACAGCCATGCCTTTGGATAGTGATACTACCAAAAGCAATTATAAAGGCTTTAGAATCAGTAACTTTACCATCATCTGACTATAAATTGTTCATTTTAAGCAGGAACCAGTCCTACCGTAAGTTCCCACAGATACAAAGGTTGGAGGACTAATAACTTCTGAGGCCAATGGGTCAAAAGCAATAGTGTCTCTCTAGACAAATTGTGAGAACAGTTACTCAGGTTCTGTTAGAGTGTGCTTTTATTTTATTGCACTGCCTTTCTTAATTTTTTTTTTTTAAATAAACTCCAACTTTTAGCCATCATTAAAAGCCACTGCCATAACTTTCTCCATGTTTTTACTCAGTTAAATATATTTGAAGTACTTGTGATGGATTCTGAATAGTTGCACTAGTAAATGGAATGTCTATTAATTTTTAGTACTGTGCCTGGGTGTAGTGTCCCACTCCTTTTAAAATACATAAGATAGTTTTAAAGTGTCATTTTAAAAATTGTATTTTGAAAACTAATTTTACTTTAAAGATGATAAACAATAATCAATTTTGCACTGCAGAGGCGTCCTTGTGATATATAACCTTATGACATTTTAATTAGGAAAATAGATCATGTAACTCCATAGGATGGAATAAATTTTCCTGGTAGTGCTGCTTTGCTATACTGCATGTTCAGCTAAATTGGCATAAAAATGCATTAACACTTGTCTAAATTATATCAGCCTTAAAAGTTGGAGGAGAAAAACAACAGGAATTAGTTGTCTTAAATTCACAGATCTTTTTGCCACTCTTCATCTTCAGAGAAACACTTTAAGAAGAAGCAATTTTTTAAGTTGAAAGAAAAATGGTTCTGTTAGGCAACTATATGATTGTTACATTTGTGTTACAGGCAAGGGAGAAGATAGTGATGTCCTCAGCATAAATGCAGATGCATATGATAGTGACATAGAAGGCCCATGCAATGAAGAAGATGGCCCAGATGGGCAAGAAAACACTGTCAGAAGTGGAGCCAGTCAGATAGATGACCTTGAGAAGGACATTGAGAAAAGCGTGAATGAGATTCTGGGGTTGGCAGAGTCCAGCCCACAGGAACCCAAAGGAGCAACCTTAGCCGTTCCTCCGTCAGAAGATGTTCATCCATCAGCACAGCAGCTGGAGCTTCTGGAGCTTGAGATGAGGGCCAGAGCTATTAAGGCTCTGATGAAAGCTGGTGATATAAAAAAACAGCTCTGAGATTGTTTAGATTTAATTTTCAGTATTTGTTTTGAAGGATGTGATGTCTGTTCTCTTCAGTGCTAAAGTATATTGGGGTTGGGTATGACATTACTCGTTCAAACCCAGTTGTGTATCCTGACCTGTGGCTTAAGCCATTGATAGTTGGTTTCATTGCCTTTAGTGTGCTGCTTCCATGACATGCACAAACAGTGGTTTGATTCTTCACTGGGATCGCGTCTCTGTGCTGGGTTATCTCCTCAAGGAGTCACACAACATATAGAGCTATGCTAGGAACCTGGTGCCTTCCAGAAGGGTTAGGAGAATCAAGTTCTTTATAACCTTATAGTTAGAAATTACCAGCTGTTTTATTTATTAGCAACTTGTTAAACTACTCGAGAAACTTGATTTATATGTACTTCATTAAAAATACCATTTTGAAGAGGTCTTCTGTCGTGTGACTGCCTTCAGCAGTCTGTGATGGGATTTGAGATTGCTTATTTCTCCTTGGGGCTCTCATAATGTAGCTATTCTAGTTAAAATGAATGATGATTCACTTAAAAGCATACTTAATTTTTAGAAAGTTGAATTCCTGAAGGGAAGGATTTTTTTCTTTTCAAATAAATAGTTAAACCATGTTATTTTCAGAGTTATGAAAGTGCCTGAAAGTGACAAATACCGGAGTTTTTATACCATTGGTCATGTGTTTTTGTCACTCTTCTCCACTGTTTATCTTCCGTGTCATAACTGAAATAAAGAAAACAGTTTTTTCTTGACTGTAAAGCTTTTTTGTTGAATATTTGGCATAATATTTAGGGCAATGCAGCAAATCAGACTATTTAGAAGACTTTGATGTTTTATAGTCATTTCATATCCCCTATAAATGGGAAAATCCACCTAATTTGAGTATGAATGTTTTTTTACAAAAGGCATTTAATTTATTTATTAAATAAGAATTTAAAATAGTAATTCTACTTTAATCTATTTCAAGGGTATTTCTTTGTAAGTAAATTGTATTATAGGATTAGTTTTCATGCTATAATTTCTTACAACAATTAAAATAATTCTGATTTTGTTCAGAATTAGTGCTGGGTTTATAGTTGGCTCCTAATCAAATGCATATTAAAATATTTGTGTGTGTGTTTACATGCACACACACACAAGTGGATTTTTTTTAAGGTATGAAGTTTATGAATGTGGTCCTTGTTAAGTAAAATGATGTGTTATATATAGTTACTCCTGATTTTCCTTTGATTGTTACTTAGAAAGCAAATTAGATACTTTGCAGCAGTTTCCACATGCTATTTTGCAGTACTACCGCAGACATTTTTCTATTCAAATACTATGTCTTGAATTTTCTTGTAAGGTTTATAATTTTGTTTTTTCCTTCCTTTTTATCCCTTTCCTTTTTTTCCTTCTATTGCCTTTTTTCCCTTTCTTTTTTTCCCCCTTTCCCTTTAACCCCTTTTCTACCCTTTTACCTTCCTTTATTTTTAGTCAAGTGCATTGTCTTTAGTAGAAAGCTTCTTATATGTTTCTTAAAGTATGTTTGATTTCCTCTAGAATCAACAGTATTATCAGTAAAATGGTAGCAAAATAATGCAGTGTCAATTTGATTATAAGCTAAAACCTTCATTAAATACAGCTGAGAAGATTGTGGTGTGAGTTCATTAAATGATGGCAGTGACCTGAGTAAATTTCCCCTGACTAATCAGTTAACCATGGCAACAGTATTGTTCTATTATTTTTTAGCAAATGGGGGATATTAAGTAAGTTAGAATATATATATCCACTTCAAAAGGTAACTAAACTGTTTCATAATATGTGTGTGTTGTCTTCAGTTAATTTCATTTGGCTGTTCGGTGAACTTGTGTTTTATTTGAGTACAGAGAAACAAAAGCAGGTAATGAGAGAAAGACAGTTGGCAAAACCCAGATGTCTTTTTATTTGTAAAGTCATAGGCTAGTGGAACTACGTTAGACTGTAAAAATAAGTTTTACTGCTGCTATACTGCTATGCTGCAGATCCTTGAGGCACTGAATGTCTCTTTGCCTGCTGTGGAAATGAAAAAGCTGGCCTGCAGAGACATTTGCTTCCTAGTCCTACTGCGCAACCCTGTATATCTCAACCAATAGGAAAACTCATTCCTTATTGTTTGCCTCTCTTCTTTCATGTCAGGGTTCATTTGCCAGTTCTACAGTCTGCCGTAGTATTGATAAGGTTTGCAAGATCCCAAGCGATAGGAATAAACAAAAATCAGTCCATTAATATTGGAGAAGGATGTACAATACAGTAATAGCTGATTGATAGGAAAAAAGTTTATAGACCTGTATCTTTACTTTTTTTACTGGTACTCTCAACACCTGTGGTTTTATCACCCGTGGAGGTGATTTCTTGTGGACTGCATACTCCTGTGTGGCTCCCATGTATTTCTGCCAAGCACTGAACAGCAAAAGGTTACTTCATGCAGAAGCCATGCCTTGGTAAGGCATAACTTAGCATGTCTTAGGAAAGCTCAATGTAAATCAGATTTAATTAGAGAGATACATTTCTTATGCCACCAGAGGAACTGATACAGTCAAATGTACAAAGTCCATTCAGTGATGTTGCAGAACGATACATTTGCAGTTGTTTGGCAACAAGGAAATACTGCTAGAAGTAATGATACTACTAGATACTACTAGAATGTAGTTCTCTTCTACTGCCTACTTGCTGGAGTTGTATGGCATTTATTTCTGAACTGACCTTCATTTTCCTATTGGTTTTCCAGGTCACCTTTAAAAGTTCATTTTGTAGTGTGTTGAACTGTCAAAGGTTATTATTTCAAGGTCCATATCAAGAAGTTGCATATACTAACTTTAATATGTAGTGTAACGAAGAGAAAAGAGGTTTACTGTGCATATGACAGAGAAGATTTGTGATTATAGCCTAATTAAATTTGAAATTAAGAGGCGAAGGATTCCAAGAAAATTAATGTTTACAAAAATAAAATAATATATATGTATCATAAGAGAGACTTCATGTGATTGATTACACAAGTGTTAATTCATTTTTAGGATACTGTATTATTGCTGCTTAGGTTAAAAACAGATAGCTAAATTATATGGGTTCCTGCATTGATTTGTATCACTGCACAGTTAAAAAAATCCAGTGTATTTAAAATATTTATTATACAACTGTTTTGTTGTTCACTTTTAAATATCTCTTTGATTTTTTCGTTGAAAAATAGATTTAATATTTCACTTGGAGGAAGAGGCAATTTGTATGTAAAATGCAGTCATGAATTATTTATGAAACCTTAAAATAATTTAAGTGGGTTTTGATCAACCACTTTGTTGGGAAAAAATATACACTGGGTGTTGGTCAGCATGAGAAAAAAAATCCTGATCAAATTCTGAACTACAACAGAAATATTTTCTGATTAATTTTGGCTGTCCTTATAGATAAAGCACAGTGCTCTTTTGAGGAGGAGGTTTGATGATGTTTGTATTAGGCAAATAAAAAGGCGTGACTTCTCAGAGAGCCAAAAGTATCTATTATTTCTGTTTAGAGCCTTTAATGTTATTTTTATGGTGATTTCATAGAGAGTAATAATTAGGCTTCAAGATGCCACTTTTGAGAGACAAATCACCGGTATTTCCTCAAAAAAGAATTAGTTCTGTTTGTAAGACTCTTTTCACTACAGTATTTGCTCTCAAAAATATTTTGGCTAAGAGAGTGCGTTCCGTAACTTTTTTTAAGCTATGTTATAAAATGTGTTCTTTCTGTGTAAAATTACTGTAATTATTAATCGCAGTGAATGAAAGTTTTGATCACTGACTTCAGGTTGCTGTAGCACCTAGGGAATCAAATCATCTGTGTAGATGATTTAAGATGCTGCTGTTGTAACTGTATGCTGTTGAAGTGCCACATTAAACGTGAGCGGTGTGGCACCGCCTTGTGAATCTCAGCAGGTGAGGCATCTGGGTAGCCCTCTCCTGCAGTGCTCTCTGCATTTGAGGGAGCATGGTTTGACAAACAGCAGCCACTCTGGGGGAACCCTGTAACGGGACAAAACGTCTGTTCGCTGGCTGATTCCATATATACAGTCAGAGCTTTAAGGATCATAAATGGTTCCTTGGTGATTACTATTATTTTTTAAACATTAGTCTACAAAAGCAGTTGTCTTAATGAATGTTACTTCGTTTTCATCTGTGGATAAAGCAAGTCAAGGGTTTTCTGAAAAACAGCAACTGGAAAGGGGTTTTGTGCACATGAATGCGTAGTAGGTTGTTACATGGCATTTTACATGCCCATCTAAAAATTATAAGCACTAATTTAGCTTTATGAGATCACTGACACTGGTAAATGTGCCCTTTTCACAGAAGATAATTGAAGATTAATTGTGAAATAGGCCCTTTAGTCAGGAAGGGAGATGAGGGGGTTAATTGATGCAGAAACATAAAGAAGAAAGGCGTAACTTTAGGAGCATAGACACCAAATTAAAAACTGGTTATGAAGTCCTGCAATTTAGTCCCAGTAATACAAACCTTCATGTTTATTGCTAAGTCAATCTGCAATATATGGAGAGAAAAAAATGTTTGTTTACCATATTTATGGCTAAATTTAAATGTTAAAATACTGGGGGTTTTTGTCAAGTCTCATGTTTCATGGGCCTTTCTTGACATTAATATTAAAATATGTAAACAGAATACATAAGAGGTGAAGAAAAATCTGACACTTACGAAAAGGTTTAGCCACATACCAGTTAGTCAAACTGACTCTGTAGTCAGACAGGGAAAGACCCCAAAAGCATAAATGTAAATATTGCATGGTTATTAAATTGTAGACCACAAACAATCATCCTTGTTAAAAAAAAATGCATGTTTTTTCAGTGCATCATCACTTTCTTAAGCATATATGAAAATGTCATCTTTTTTCATGGGATCTGTCTTGATTATTGTCAGACTCAAAACTGAATTTTCATTTGTTGTATCTAATGCTTCTGCAAAGTTATTGTAGATGAATATCTTACACTGTGAATTGTCAAATCTTGCATCCCATCTTACATTTTCAGATTCCAGTCAATCTTACTTTACTTACAAAATCTCAGCTTTACTTCCCTGGAATACTGTGTGCAATTCTGTGTGTCTGTATCAAAGACGATCTGTTGGGAGTGTAACAAATGCAGACAAAGACTCCTAAGGTCGCCAGAGGAACAGAGGACATGAAACATGACTAGAAAAGCTTGTTTGGTCTAAACATGTTGAAACTTGCCTGTAAAGACAGGCAGAAATAGAGTACTGGGAAAGATTTTAAGCTGAATATGAATACTGGTGAGGAACTATGAATATATTCTGGTTAGGTTCCCAGGCTGTTCCCAGTCTGTCTCCTTGTCTCCTCCCTTCTGTACCACTGCTGTGCAGCTAGTGTTTACGTGAGTATGTAGGGAACTACATCAGGAAGCTCGTTTGGGCAGGGAATCCTGTCCATTTGCTCCTCCCAACCTGGATCAGCATCCTGATTGAATTTGCTGTGTTGGCACAACAAATTCAGTAGTGAAAATCCAACTGCTGAAAATGGCGCTGGATAGTCTTACACAAGTGATATCCCAGGTTCTTCCAGTCCTTGAGGTATGAGGCGTCATAATTAAAGTCCATGATTTAATTCAGTCTTGTTGCAGTGATGCAGGTCTTCACTCAAAAATGGTAGCTGTACTGCTCCAAATGTTTGGAGCTATTAAATTTGCCAATCTACGTACTTACGATTATTGGTATTTTTTTTAAGCAAAGTCACTGTAATTTTTACCATGTGTAGTCTGGTTAAAGTTAGTGTCTTATGATTGTATGGAAATTAAACTTTTGAATTGCATCCACACTAGGGGGCTGTGTTGCTTTAACAATGTCTGTTTCAAAGAGCTGTATACTAAGAGCAGAACACAGTCTGTATAAACAAGATGTAAGCACTACTTTTCCCTACATAAAAAAGGGGATGGGAGCAGAATAGTAAAGGGGAATGACTTGCAATTTAGAAAAATGTAAGGTAGGAGCAAGGAAATTTTATTATATGTACACTTAGATGAAATGTTGAAGGATGAAGTGATGCTCTCATTGTCTTGAGATGAGTGGAAAGGCTGAGACCAGCACCCTGGTCACTTCAGTCCTAACGTGGCACTTCAGACCTACAATGCATAACCCAGTTTGCTGGAACTGGGGACTGGTAGGTTGCTCTTTATTAAGATTTAGCAACCGTATCATTTTCTCCTCCATAAAGGGGAATTTCTATACACTGCATATCCCAGTGCTTCTGCTTTAGTGTCCTATTTCTTTGGCTGCACCAGTTTCTGTATTACTACAGGTTGTAGGATTGCTTTGTTACAAATACAGGCACTCTTTTTAGGAAGCTGTCTGCCCTATATCCCAAGCAAAATTAAGATTAATTGTTTGATATCTTCTCACTTCGTTTCCAGGCCTCATCAAGACATTGACATAGAGGTATACTGAAACTTGAGTCGATGCAGTATTGGAAAATTAACTGAAGGGACCTTCTGCTGTTGTGAAAGCAGGTAATATCTTTTCTATCTTCAATTTCTACTAACGCTTTTAAATACTCAGTGGATCTAAGCAACTCTATTAATGGATTGCCTTCTTGTTGAACTGTGTAAAAAAGGGTATTTTAAAGAAATGGGTTTCTTATGGAATTTATCTTTGTACTAAAATGCCATAGAGCTATTAATATTGTTCCCAGGAAGTTAAAATAGGTAGCTTTTACCATAGTAGGGCCCTATTTGGACAATCTAAGTTCCCTTTAAATTCCTGAGCCTATTCTTTTATATTGTGTGGGTACCTCTGAAGAGCTAATACCCACTAATAGAAAGAATTAGGTGTCAGGATTTAGGTAGAATTTAGGCCATTCAAATATGTGCCTTCTTGCCAAATATTGGTGTCATGTCACATAATACTAGTTGTTTCACTAACTAATCTGCATATTCTTTTCAAAATAAAATGGTTTTATGTACTTTGCAGGAGAGCTTATTGTGACAGTTTCTGTTCTTTCATTGTTTTAAGAGTATGCCTCTATACATGTCTTGGC
This sequence comes from Pandion haliaetus, assembly GCA_013401275.1. Lineage (NCBI taxonomy): Eukaryota > Metazoa > Chordata > Aves > Accipitriformes > Pandionidae > Pandion > Pandion haliaetus. The sequence goes on along the minus strand of VYZV01005092.1, from coordinate 62,466 downwards.
ATGATGGTATTTGTCATCAGTAAATTACTCATTTGGTGAAATAAACTGATACAGGAATTGTTAGATCATGATTTTACTAAATCTCCAGTTGGTAAATCTTGGTCATTCATTTTCAAGAATAATGAGGCTCTGCAAGCATCTATGTCTGTTTGCAGGCTAGTGTTGTTCCAGTCTGGTGAATCCTGTTCTTTGCACTTTTGCTATGTTGGGAAGTTTTAATAAAAACATTGTCTGCCTGAGAACTGAGAAAGAGGTTTAATAAGATTTTTATTGTCTCATGAAAATACGACATGTCAAAGATGTGAATGACTAAAATGCTTTTTAGTGGACCAGTTTTTGAAAATACATTACATCATTAACGCAGCCCTAAATTAACACTGAAATTTGTATTGGGAAGCCAAGCCAGGAGCAACAGAGCGGGAGAGCAGGGAGCTACTGAGCCCCTAATTATACCTCCACTTGCTGCAGGAAAAGGTAATGTTGCCCATATTGTTCACTAAGTATCAACAGGCCAAAGGGAATAGACTTAACTGAAGTGAGAACTGCAGTCAGTGAAGAATGGCAGCTCCTAAAGCTGTTGGGGTTTAATACATGCTTATCATTGAAAGCTGGAATCAGGGTCAGGAATCAGCAGGCAGTGTTTGACACAGTTGGCATGTAAACCTGGTTAGAACTGCAACTCAGACTATCCCTGTAATGCCGGAAAAGGGTCTTGGGTAGAGCAACTTTAATTTATTGTTACTTTAGCAATGTTACGTATTGAGCAAATCTCCAAATGCCAAATTTTCTATGGACCAGTAGATTTTATATTTATATTATTTATTTTATGATTTATAGTTATAGTTATTTACATTTATATGGAAGGCTTTCCATGTTAATTGTTCATTAAGCATAGAACAGTGAATTGTTTCATGAGGAGTAAAAATACTGTTATCTACCCTCATCATGTCTTAAACAAAGAACATGGATGCAGGAGGAAAGGCAGTGCTGAAATGTATGTACGTTTTTTTATACTTCTGTGGTTATATTGTGAGCTGGCATGTACATTTACTGTTAACATTATAAATGACATACATGCCTATATATAAAAATTAGGAGTTTTCATTCCTTATTCCTCTGTATGCAAAAGGCAGAAAATGTTGGCTGTTAGCAGCTCCCTGTATTTTCATTGATAAAATGTTGTAATCAACACTTTGTCTCACTACTTCATTTCATTTTTTTATGTGTATCTCAGTGGGGAACTCTAAACTGTACTTTTTTAATGTCCTCTCTCTCTGCTAACTTTTATCTTTAGCGACTGAAGAAGATTAATAATCCCCATACCTTAGCTGCAGAAGTTTAATAAACAAAGCTTAATTAAAACAAGAGAAGCACAATAAACCCAAAGGGTTCTGCTTTAGCACTGAAGATTCATGTCATTTTTCTTGTTTGTTGTGTGTTTTTAAAAATTGGGGTGGGGAGAGGGCTGGAGGAGAACTTCAGGTTTTTATATTTAATTGAACTAGCAGCATGTGCTGATAAGTAATAAATAACAGCAACACAGACTGACTAAATAAATTGGTTTCCTCAAGCAGTGATTCATTCCCTGTCTTTCATTGCCATCAGGTTAAGAGACAGCTCCTTTTGTCAGCCTACAGGAGAAATATTTGATAGTGTAACAGCCTCCTCCCATTCCAGCCACAGCAGCCTTTTAAATGCATTGAATTAATATAAATAAAAATGCAGCAATGAAACAAAACTTGGGCTGCTTATTGACTTTCAAAAAAAATCCCTGCAGAATCAGGTATCAAGAAAGCATCATGCAGTGATTCAGTGCACTTTGCAGGAAGGAAACACTACTGATGGGCAAGATTCTTGTACTTTTGCAGAAAAAGGATTGTTGGTACTGAATCATGGATCAAGTCCCTGATCTTAGTAGGCTTCTGCTAAGCACTCATCATTCAAGAATAGAATAAATACAGACCATGTTCTTGCAGAAATTCTTTGCTGTTAGACCTATACCAACTTATGAAACAGTTTGGTCAGTTCTTTAAGTGTGCATCATTTGGAATATTTTTTAGTAGCTTAATGTATCATGTGGTTTTATTAACCTTACACAGGGTCATTGCTACAGAGACTGGAAAACAAGAAACTAAACAGAAAAACTAAAAATCAGCTTTTCTGACCTTCCTATCACATCGTCCAACAGCAGGATGATAGAGTAGCCTTGGAGGGATTCTGCCAGAGTGAAATTTACAGAGCTACTGTAACTTGAATATATATAAAACTCAGACTGAAGAAGTCGCTGCATTTGTTGTACTGATACTCTGCTAATTTCTTTAGCTGTATTCCTTTCAGGATTTTGGGTCCGAAGAGCCTAGCTAGTCAAAAGACCATTTTGCATCAAAGATAATTGGGGCAGCTGGGAGAATATGCTTATAGAGGAGATGGTGGCAGTTCAAGAGTTGCTTATACGGCAGGCTCCTTGTTGCATGGCTTTGTTAGGAACCTTACCATGACCATTTGCACAGTGTGGTACGTTACTGACGTGGTACTGCATGGCATCTGCAACAGCTCAGCCTCTGGCCCACTAGGTATCCATGCAGCACTTAGGAAACAGGAAACATTGGTGAAGTGGAGGGAATTAAAATGTACTAGGCTTTTTATATATAATGAATCTTGCCTCTTGGCTGCTTACGTGTTATGAAAGGCATTTTCAATGTCTGGAAGGCATCCTCAAACTTCTTCACAACAGAATCCATGCCTACTAGGAATTAATTTTTTTTGGATCAGATCTACAGTTTCCTTTGTCAGAGCTCTTTTCTCCACTCGCCATACTAACGCACCCTAATGTAACTAAAGCAATGTCCAACGTAGGCTATAATACAAAGAGAAACGTTTGCTAGTTATTTTCTATGTCTTTTAAAAGAGTGAGTCTGGTTTGATCTGGAAGTACACTCCTGATCACACCAAAAACTTACTGTTTATAATATTTTCTTAATGCCACTACGGTATTAGGACAGGTGTTGACTGTAGCTTCTGCTTCTAGCTCAGCACTAGACCTGCATGCAGTATTGAAATTCCTCATTAATTATGCCATTTCTCCCAAATGCCTGTGCTTTATACCTACATGTATTGTTACTGCATTTACAGCTAATTATTGCTCTCTTCTGTTGTGTTTGTACTACTTAGAAATATATATTGACCATATACAGGCTGTTATCTGTGTCTGTCATTTATCTAACCTTCTGATTCACCTTTCCATCCAGTTGTCATGGAACTGCAAAGTGCGGTTCTGCCTTGCACAGCATTGGTTTAAGTACAGGACACAATAAAGGACTGTTCTGTTTGTGCATCTGGAGTTGGGTGTGCTGCTGTTATGCCTTGACAAAAAACATAAAGTGTACTCCTCTAATGGTACTGGCCAGTGGCAATACAAGTGACATAACACCTTTTCAACACAGAAAGATGGTTCCTGCCCCACATGAATTTCCTTCTTGTTATGCGCTGCAAAGTTATAGACCTAAGGCCTGATTTGCTGATGATTGTGTTTTTGTTAACCCTTCAGAGCTATCACAAGAAAGCCATAATGAATTGAATTAGTGCAAGTCTCTTTTTTCAGTCTTCTATATGATGTCAGCTTATAGTTGTTACCTGTGCAACTCTATACTTTTGTTTCCTTTGGGCTTAGGTTTCTTTCCCTCTACAGGCTCTTGTCCTACGCTTTGTTTTTGCATCCTCTCAGTCAACAGCTGATATGCATGTTTCATTTTCTTGGTCAGAAAAACCTCTTATGCTCTGTTGAACCTTTTTGAAAAGAGATGTTATTCAGTGCTCAAGTTGTCAGAATAAAAGGCCCAAATGGCAACTATAATTGAGCCTACTTACATTCTGTTGAGACTAGTGGATTTCCACAAATTAAATACTCAATTATGTTCATTTTAAAAAATGTCTGTGTTTTTTCTTTCTGAAACTTTCTTTGGCTCAGTCACTGGATCCTGTTACACCTTCTCCTGGCAGACTGAAGAGCCCTCTGTTATCAGGTTTGTGCTTCCTAAGTGGTACTTAAGGACAGCGATCAACACATCTACAAACCTGCTTCTAATGAGGTAAAAAGATTGAGATCCTTAAAATATTCCTCTGCACTGCACCTTTTCAGTTACTTAATTCATCCTTAATTAGGTCTTCCAGGAATCCTCTCCAGCATTCTGATGTCCTCCTTGAGTTGAGAACATTGGATCATCATAAGAGATACTTCAGGCCATCAGGGACCTTGTGTAGTCTCCACTCCAACCCCTTGCCCAGGGCAGGCTCAGCCATGGGGTCAGACCAGGGCTCAGGGCTTTATCCCATAGGGGCTGGAAACCCTCCGAGGGAGACAGCAGCACCTCCTGGGCCCTGGGCCCTCTCCTCAGCTATCCTCATGGGGGAAAAGTTTTTCTTTATCTCCAGGCTTTCTAACTCTGCCTAGCTGGCTGCCCACCAGGACCCGGGACCTTCTTCCCAGAATTGCCTCCAGCCCCACCAGCATCGCTGCCAGGGCTCTGCCTACCCAGGGCAGGGCTGTGCAGTGCTCCTGCCCCAAGCGCATGGGGGTCCTGTTGGCCCTTTCCTCCTGCTGATCCTGGTCCTTCTGGGAGGGACATCAGGACTAGAAAGATTATTTTATTTTCATTAGCACTCATGTCAGCTGGAGAGTACATCTCTTTTCTCTACTCCTTGATAATTCCTTGGTTTTAATACTTGGGCACCTCCTCCTGCAGCAGTGACCCACATTCTGAATTACAGCCGTGCTGGATGTGGGATCTCCAGCATTTTTTGATCAGCTTTTTGATCTTACTTTTGGGTGCCCATGGTATTCACTCTACCTAATTTCAGCCTCTTCGTTTAGAATTAATGAGAATCTTAATGAACTGCCCTGTGGAGCAGGGCAATCCTATGATCTCCTTTACTGAGGTGGGCAGCTGAGGCATAGCGATTTGAAGTTGAGTCCACAAAGCCACTCGGGCATTGTCATGCTGTCAGAGTGACTACCTTTTTTAGCTGCTGCTCTGAGTTAGGCTTAAGGTTCCCATCTAACCCTTTTTTTTTTCCCAATAAAATGGGCATCAGGCATCCTGTTCACTGTTCCTTGCGTGATCTCTTGCACTGCTCTCAGTCTAGTTTATGGTAGTGGTAGAGGTACCTCTTTCATATCTATGGGAAAAAACTGACACTCTTTTACAGGCAAACTCTCATAATTTATAAAACTTCTTGGTTCAGCCCATAACTTTTGGTCCTGCAGACTTACCTCCAAGGCTAGAGCTGTTGTGCTGTTACAGTAAATACTAATGAGGTTTTCATAAAGACAGAACTTGTGCACCTTCACAGGGTGGTTGTTTCTGCACTTGTGTACAAATTAGTTTTTACTTTTCCTGCACTTGTTTATCATGCCTCCTTGCTTCTATCTCTCTGGTTTTAGGTTGTGGCTCAATTTCCTTGTGAAGATTTCTGTTAGCAGTGTTTTGCTCTCTTGGACCACCCTATATACTTTCCCAGATACTAGAAACTTCTCTTTTGTCTTTAAAAAAACCGCCAGTTCTTGGGGTAATCCTGAGACTTATATGGAGGAAAACAACTACAAATAGCATCCTTACCTGCCGGACACTTATCCTAACCCTGTCGCTTTCATATCCTTTCTTCTTCCCTGCTTGTGAAGCACAGCCTAGTTTTAATGAGCTCAATCTTTCCTTCTATTAATGAGAACAGAAAGGATTTGTGTTGTTCACAGCCAACAAGTGTTTTATTGGCAGCAACTAGAGGTTGTTAACATACTTTTTGGTCTGTGGCGAAAAAAGTATTGAACATGTGCCTTACATATATTATGAAAAGAAAGAGGGAGGATATATTATTTTACACAGAGAATTGGTTGGTTTTGTGACCTAGGTTATTAAAGTTGGTAATCTGATTTCTTGGTGTTTTAATATAACATTGTCCTTGAAATAAAACCAACAAAATCCAATATGCATTTACCTTTGGAAAAATATACTTTCATAAGTTCTTAGGGCAATAGAGCTTTTCTCAAAATCGAGTATAGATTTTTTTCTGAAGTAGGTATCTGACTTGACAGTGTTCAAAACATGTTTCAGTACCCAGATGGTGCAAAGTTCCAATCTGAGAGAAAAGCTGATCAAGAAGTGCATAAGTAATGAATAACATTAAAAATCTCTTCATTATTGAAGGGTCTACATTACTATAAGTAAAGAATGGAAAAGTGAGGGAGAATGTTTACAGCAGCTCGGCACCCTTCTTTTTGAAGAACTGCATGCTCCATATTAGAGTCTTTGTATTATGTCACCCCACTGTAGCATGTCCTCTTATTCCACGTGAGACCAAATATTTCCAAATGACTAGCCTATCATTCTCTATCCTGTATGTATAACATGCCCTTATATATTATTAAATAAAAATAAAACAATTGCCTGAACAGTGTTGTGCCTGTTTATACCATATGATACTCTGATTCAGTGTTTCCTTTTCATTTGTTTTATTTTGTAATTGAAAATATTTATTTTGCTAACACTGCTAATGAATGCACTGCTGTCAGATACAATTTGCTGGGGCCATCTGCAAAGAATGAGGAACAGCTCTTTAGTTTATTAGACTGCCTAAATTTGTATGCTAGTCATAGTGCAAAATTTAATTGAGGGGTGATTTCTTCTGTCAAGTTTTAAGCCTGCTGTTATTGCAGGACTGCAAGTTTTTCTGACTCAGAAATGCAGCAAAACTGTTGGGTTGTGAAGGTTTTACCATGTATAATGGGCTCTTTCCATGTGAATAAAAAGAAGTAAAAGCACCCTGCTACTATTCCCTGTGTGTGCATATATGCACAGCATGTATGTATGTACATAAATAAGAAGCCTCTCTTTCTTTTTTTGCCAGCAAATGGAGGCAACAAAGGCCATCTTTGGAAAAGGAAGAGCTGGAAAACAGTATGGGAGTCTGGATGGATGAGGTCTCTGCGCAGAAATTCTTGGGAGAAAAATCAGAGATAAATCATGGCAAGTATTGATGAAATCAGTGGCTGTCAACATTTTCCCCAAGTAAATGTTTTCATTCCATGAAAAACCACTGCCAGTGTACATGAAGGCTGAATGGACTCATTCAGCAAGTGTACCTGAATTAAAGGCTTTTTAGGAAACAGAGTTCTCTTCTGAATCCCTGCCTTTTGGTCAGGGAGTCAGTGGGTGTTGTAGATTCTATGCCAAACTCTGTTTTTTCCTAGCTGCTTAATGTAAGTCTCTCTATAGCTGTAGTATTGGGGTGAGAGGGCAGAATAGACAAGGCATTACAAGGGACTTGGTGGACATTGTAACTTCTCCATTTGTAAGTGGAAAAATTCTAAGTAAGGGCAGGAATGAAGTTTGCTTATGTATTTTGATGGGAGGACATGGGCAAAGCAGGATGTATTTCTTCAGTAATAAATTAATTTTATGCCACACAAATGCATGCCTAACATTTTAAGAGCTAATGAAAGATTAAAACAGTGCTGAAGCCTTTCTGGCAAGATGAATTTTTCCACTGAAGTAGAGAACTAAGTTAGCATAATCATGCAGTAGAGTTCCAGGTAGCCTCTCCCTGGTCACAGCGGTGGCTGAGGCCCTTCTGCTGCTCTGAAGCATCCCTCCACCCGAAAAGCCAGGCTCAGCAAATCACAGCAGGCATGTTAAACTGCTCAGTGAGCTAAGGGGGTTTTGAGGTACACAAGATTTTCCCTTTTGGCAGGGTTGCTTTTAACCCAGGCAGTGCTCACTGTACAGCCTTACTGAACAGTTGTGTCAGTGTAACTGAGTCGCAGCACGGGGGAAGAATAAGACACAACATCTGGGGCAGGAACTCCTTAAACTGAAATTTCCTCTGGGACAAAAGCCCATGACACTGTGTCCTAACATCTGCAAAACTCTGTTAATACTTGTGTACTTCGTGGAACATGTACATGCATCTGTCTTACCCAATGACAGTTTTTAATGGAGGAATTGTTAGTCCATTTCTTGCACCTATCCTTTCTGTAACATACCAAGTTGCTAAATTATGGGTACAGTTCCTGAGGTAACACCTTGCTAGGGTGACCTGAGTGATAAAAGCCACAAAGCCACTTTTGTGAAAACTCTGAGGTCATTGAGGTCTTTGGAAAGTGATGATCCTGGCCATGCATTAACCAGGTCAAGTCTTGATAAAATTTGCATAGCAGTCTGTTGCTGTCTGGTCTGGAACTGACCGAGATTTCTCATTAACCACAAAATGGCAGCAGTGGAAATGGAAGTAATAACAGGAAGAGGAAAATGGGGAGAAGAGCAGGCAAGTGGCCAGGACCCACAGATGTTGAACTGCATACAGAGGTGTTATAGCCACGCTGACCAGCCCTGCTGCAGGGATGGGGAGCTTTCATCCCCACAGCAGTGGATGGCCGGTGCAAGCCGGCAGCTCTGAGCCACTCCTGGTGAGGGCAGCGGAACGCAGGATTTAGGCAATTTGCAGTGTGTAGCTGGAAAATGTGGGGGTATGTTGACTGGGAGTCCATCCAGGCCTTGCAATGCTATGTCTGAGGGGCTTTATTGTACCGTTGCAGGATGCACTGAAAGACTTTGCAGGCTCTATTTGTAGTGATGCCTCTTAAGCATTAACAGTCAAAACAAAGTTGTAATTTCAGCAGAAGTATTACAGGAATTAGCATATGAACAAATGCAGGAGAAAGACAAAAACTGTGCAAGCTGTTTTGCTTCTGATACCATTTTCTCAAATGAATTTACTTCAGACTTCAATCTTGGAAGTCTGGGTCCCCTCACCGGGCCTGATCCTGACCCCTACCCCCAGACCAATGTCATGGCCCAGCCTCTCACACACCTGTCCCCAGGGAGGTGCCTGCTGCCTGGAGCTGGGGCTGCTCCTGGTGTCCCCACACCTGCCCTGCTCCCTGGTGGGGTGGTGGGATGGTTCTGGCTACCAGGTCCTGCCCTGCCACCCCCATGGGAGCCCCTGATGCTCCTGTCACCAGCAGTCCCTGGCCCTCCATGGCACCCTGGCAAAGGTGATTTTTTGACTTTTGATTTCTTTTCCTTCTTCAGTGACTTCTGATTGGACTGTATGATTGCATGGCGTTTATTCATGTCCATGCGTAAGAAGCATATTGGCTCTAGGGGAAAGCAAATAATTATGTATTAACACGAATAAGAATCAACAAACTATTCTGTGCCCATCACAGTCATTTGAGAAATGTCCAGCTTCCTCTTCCCATCTCCTTATACACCAAGAGAAATTATTGTTGAGAGTGCGGTCTGAAGCCCACAAAAGTGAAACGTCTTCTTCCCACCAGTAAGTCTGATGTCAGTCAACCCATAACTAGGTTGACAAGGGGGCTTCTCAGGTCTTTGTAGTGGCACATTTGCAGGACAGGAAAGCCTGTGACCCTGGCTGCGCAGCCCTCTGGAAATACTGCCTATAAGGAGCTTTGTACTAAATGGGTCTCTTGAGAAAATGGCTTTGTTCTGTTATTTTTATCAATCTGTCTTTCTAATTTCTTGAAGAGACTTGACTTTATTCTGCTTTAACTGGTGTTTGCAACTCCTCTACATTTGGTGTGATTTGCAGCTTCCACAAACATAAAATTTATCCCCTCTCAAAAACTATACAAAGGAGGCTTTAAATAAAACCAAGACTGACACAGTTCCTGCTCCCCAAATATGTGTGCCGCCTTTGAAAATTTGCACCACTATCTCACTTTTGACTCTGCCATTCAGTCTGTGTAAAAGTTTGTCTTTTATCCAAACAAATTTGAGTGAGTTTGAAGAAAGTTTTCGTAAAAATACTGAAAGCTGTACCAGCATCCAAATACAGTTCATCTAGTCCCATTTTCCCTTTATCCCCTAATCATAGAAGTCAAATAACAGGAAAAAGAGTTCAGTTTGATAGTATTTGATGATTAAATCCTCTGTCTGGTGCTAGAATCAAGGAGATACGGATATGAATCTCTAAGCCAGTGCAACCAGTTGCTTTCTGAAAGCAAAGCAAAATCAGTGTCCCTTCTCTCAAGAACTGCTAATACAAGGAAATAAAAAGTTCTAGAAATCCCCTAGTTCAGCTCTACCGACAAGTGTTTTGCACACAGAAACATCTATACTGTGAACCGAGACCTTGCTTTTTAACCATCAGTTCTTGAAGTTCTGGAACTTTCTGCATAATTTTTTTTCTCCATTTTTTTCCATTTACTAGATTTATACGAGATGGTGATTGACAAGACAGCTTTTTATGCTGGAAAAGCAGTATTGCACTTGTTAGCTTTTCTGTCCAGGAGATTTGAAAAAGGAGTGAAACTGAGCTCAACCACGATGCATCAAGATTTCCAAAGCCTTGAAAATTACTTTCTTTAAAATGATTAAAATAATGTTTTTTAAACATGAAGTTATTTTTATTTGCTTTCTGCTGTTTTAACCTTGGGCTGATGTCTTCAATCTTTTCTCCACAGATAGGAAGATGAAAAGCTTACTTTTGAAATATGAACACAAAATGAGAAGTTCACTGTGTCACCTGGCTCTAGGAGCAGAAGCTTTACGAACAACATATTTCATGATATTCATGATAAAATCACATATATTCCAGCAAGCTTAATGCCCAGACTTGCATATCAGTGTCATTAGGTGCTTACCCTGTGCTGAAAATCATATGGCCAGTTAAAATCAGTGAAGATTCAGGAGAGAGGTATTGAAGGCAGTAGTTTGCCCATCTGGCTCTTACCACCACTTTGAGGGCTATCTCTATCTTTTTTTTCCTTCTCACAGTTTTCTTTGTTTCTGCTTGGAAGGTGCATTTTACAGAGAGAAGAGCATTTCTGCTGATTTTACCTCTGGATTAGTTGGACTACCTATGCACTTGTATGAAAGACACACTTGAGAGCTTGACACTGTACACTGTGGTCCCAGGGCAATAATGTACCCTTTCCTCAGTTCAGATTTCAAGTCACCTTTACTCTTAATTCTGACACCTTACACTAATCCTTGCTTTTGTTTTGTTGCCCTGCAAGCTTAAATGAACCTTCAATAGTTATGGCTCTTTCTCCCATGTTCAGTTTTTTTATTTACTTGTTTTTCTTCTTGAACTTCTCACCTCTGAGCAGTTCATCCATGTCTCTTGTATTGACTGCCCCTTCCTCTCCCTTTTTTTCTTTTCTTTTTGCATTCTTCTTTTTCAGAGAAGTTGGTGTCTGCTGTGTTTTAGTTATAGAGGTCTCCCCCCAGCTGCATTCTGCACACGCTGCTCCCCTCCACCTCCTATGAGTGTCTGTGTAAGGTTACCTTGCTTTACTTAGAGTTATTGTCTACTTGACCAACACCATCTCCCTCTGGATTCCTAGTTATGCTCTCTGAAATAATTTCTGTAAACAGAGGTGTGGTGGGGTTGCTTTGTGCTGTAGCCTGTTCAGGGGACTTGACATGCCTGGTGTCCTTCTGACTGTTGCGAGTGGAACTGATGGGGTCAGAGATGGAGAGGTATTAGCTATTTTATGCTTACTTGTTTGTTGAGCATTTACCTGCATCTGTCAAGTCAGGGCTGTTGGGGGTTGAGCAGGATCACAAAAAGTTGCACTGAAACCACCAAAGGAGTGGAATAACATCTAGAGGTGACCACATCTGGAATGCTGTGCCCAGTCCTGGGCTCCCCAGTAAAAGAGAGGCATGGACATACTGGAGCGAGTCCAGAGAGAGCTACAAAGGTGCTGAAGGGACTGGAGCATCTGTCCTATGAGGAAAGGCTGAGAGAGCTGGAACTGTTCAGTCTGGAGAAGAGAAGGCTCAGGGGGTGACCTTATCAATGTGTATAAATACCTCATGGGGAAAATAAAGAAGATGGAGCAGACTGTCCTCAGCAGTGCCCAGTGGCAGGACAGTCATGCAATGAGCCCAAACTGAAAGACGGAAAGTCCATTTAAACATAAGAAAACACTTTTTTACTCTGTGGGTTTTTGAGCACAGGAATGGGCTTTCCAGGGAGGTTGTGGAGTTTCCATCCCTGGAGATACTCAAAACCTAGCTGCACACTGCCCTGAGCAACCTGCTGTAGCTTGGCAAGGGAGTTGGACTAGGTGGTCCTCAGATGTGCCTCCAGTCCCAGCCTTTCTGTGATTTAGTAACATTTCTAAGCATCCTCACAGTGGGATTTATCATGCTCTCAATTTATCACAGTGAAATCATCAAAGAATTTTGCTTGCATACAAAAGGGGGTTCCCAGCTCAACTTTATTATATCTACATGTTGATCTCAGATGAAGTCCATTTGCCCTGCTACCCTGATCTGCTCTTCAGATATGCTGTAAGTGATTCCTGCACATTTCTCCAGGGAATCCTGAAGTCCTGTACTCACAGCAAGCCTTGTGGTGAGGAGAAGGGTCCACAGAGCTTTTGTAGAAATGTGCGGGTCTCTTCTGTGTCCTTTTGAAAGCAGCTAACATGCTTGGTTGGTGGGTGATCTCGTTTTTTATTCAGTCCCATTATTGATAATGTTCCATGTGGCAATAACTTCACCAAGAGATACTTAATGAACTTAAAAAAAGTTTTGAATATAAAGGTTATATTATCAACAAACGGTGGTTTGAAAGAACTAAATAGGATTATGAAGATTATCCTTCTTTAACAATGCCTTAAATTTTTATCTCCTTATCCCTTCCTCATTGCTTTCTCTCTCAAGACATTATGGTTTATTGTGTCTCCACTAGGTACCTTGCATATGATTTACACACTGAATGACTCTGCTTTCAGTGCAAGGTAATGATATAATATCCCCATTTATATTCAGAGCAGTCAACACTTTCTAGCTCTCTGAATAATAAAACCACCTGCATTTAATATACATGGAAAAATGGGAAGGCAAATAGCAGATATGGCACAATCAGATAAGTGTAATCAGATAAAATATCACAATATTATAGCAGATCAGCATCTGTTAATGACTTGAATTTTAAAAGACTGACAAACAGCATGGCCTAAAGCAATCAGGCATGCCTCATTCAGAGCTACTTATCCCAGATTTGATTGCTCTTCTCATATGTTTCTCACAGATTAAACATTCAGGCTTTCTTTTTTTAACTCTTCCTGTGCTGTGTCTCTAAGTGGAAAACCACTAGATTTTTACCTTTCTCTCCCAGAGTGATAAAGTAACAACAAATCACATGGTGGAGGAAAGAGTCCAGCTCCCCTCAACAGTTGCAGTAAGCTGAGCCAAGCAGCTCTTGTGCAGTGTGTGTGCAGTTGCACATCAGTCTATGTCTTCTGTCTCTGCAGCTACTGCCAGGGCTTTGGGACCTGTCCTGGCTACTGGAGAATTAGTGGAAACTGAAAGGGTTTTTTTGTATCTGGCAACCCCTGGATGAGTGGGCTGTGGAAGACTATTCTTGCATCCCACTGCACTCAGTGGACCCTTGGCCCCTTTGGGGTGTCCTGCAGTTACTGTAATGCAAACAATACAAATAAAGCAACATCACAGTAGACCTGGTGCTCTATAGAGGTGGGACATCGCCCATCCTCTCGTTATTTCCATATCTCTGTCAATAGCAAGTCTTAGTAGTTAATGCAGGTGCTGGAGTAGCATCCAAAAATGATGTTAGGAGTATGTTCCTCTCTCCTCCCCTCTCCCTTGCTTCCTCCCTGACCTTTTAATGGTGTATTCTTCTCTCATTTGGACAAACATTCTGGTCCTGTCAGGACTACTGATTATCTGCAATAAAATATAGCTTCAGGGTCTTGTACAGCTTGGTTTAATGTGAGCATTGGTGGTGAGGATCTGCTCTAATTTATTCTTTCTGATTTGGTGTCCCAGGTGATGCTACTCCTGGAAAGCATATCCCTTGCCTCACATCTTGTGTATGGGGGGTTCATTTGCTCCCAATTACTGAGCTTGTGGTTGGACTTTGCCTGCTGCAAATTGAAACATTGCATCTCCAGGGTATATTGGGAGCTACATGCTTGCACTTGAACTAAATGTTATGCAAGTTTGTTTTTTTTTTTTTTTTCTTTTACATCACAGGACTCTGTGCTTACTGTAGCACCAGAAAACCTCTTACTATAGCTAAAAACATGCAACAATGGAGCATCTGAGGAAGAAAGGGAACATCCTACAGCCATTTTTTTCCCCATTTGATCACACCTGAGATTAAATAATATCTCAGATATTTTGCATGTAACTGTGAGAGAGATTCTATGGTCAGAGAATATCAGCATGCTTTACGAATGTAAAATTGGAAAGCTAAATGGTGTCATTGGGCCCCATGTACATGGTTAATACTAAGCTGCATCAGCCCTGGAAGAAATCACATCCAAAGAGGGGTGTGGACCTTGGAGAGGGACCTATGGAAGATATTATCTTAGTAAAGACAAGACACTTTTAATATCAGCAGAGGTTAAGTGCTCATTTTAACTCGCCAGTCCTCAATAAATAGCAACAAGTGTTACTATTACATTGAGCCTTCTTTTCCTGAGGAACTGTTGGGGCATTGTTTTGGCTCCCATGAACTGAATCATGTGAAGAACACAGGGTCCTCATCAGTAACTGTGGAACTGAAAAATTGCTGGCGCGGCAGAGGAACACACTGGGTCGACTCAGTGTGAGTGATAAAGCATAGTTCCCTTTATTAGCCCGAATAGCACTTATTTATACAGTTTAGGTTAACACGAGTTAACTTCTGATTGGTTTAAGCAACTAGATGCACACGGGTTAACTTCTGATTAGTTTACGATACTCTTCAAGGTCGCAGTGTCCTTGCTGTTTTACTGTTATCAGCCTGACTTGCAGTTTCAGCTCGGACTCGCAGCCTAGTCTTGCTACTTATACTAAGTTCAGAACAGGCTCTGCTCGTACAACTGTTCTGTGGATTCATATCCTTGCTCTCTGAGCCATTCTCCAACAGAAAATGATGTTTTCTTGCTTTTGTTTCCTCTCCTGCTTTCTGGGTGTTAAGGGTGGAAAAAACAGGTTTTATAATGACACATACAGCTTAGACCCAACGTACCTCTTCCTGTAAAATCCCACCCCGTGGTTCCTTCACCTCTTTGAGAGGCTGCCTTGTGTTCTCTGCTGCCTCCTGGAGAGTGAACAAAGGGTGAGGGGGGGACAAGGCACTACCCTTACCTTCTACTGCTGGTGTACACATACAGTTATCAGCTAGAGAGGAAGGAATAACAAAACTAAACACGTGGTCCAGACAGTTCAAGAAACCGGTACTCACAGAGCTTGGTGTATCCTATGCAAGCTCACCTCATCTGTGGGTAAAAAAATGCATGGAAGGCATAACCAAAATGTCACTGCAAATCAGAAGCAGAGCAAGGAAAAAAACGTTAAAATGCATTGCTTCCTGTCATATGTTTAAACATTGTGAAACACAAATATAATTATTTTTTTATTTCTTTGTCAAATAACACAGGTTTCTTCAATCTGGAGAAAGAGGCTCAAAATGTTTCTGCCATTATATTCACTGTTAGGAGTGTACGTTCTTGTACTGCTTCATTACTGCAGGGGATCAGTGACCAAATATATTATGCATCCATTGTGTACAAGGAAAATAAATGAGAGATAATTTGTCATGAGTTCTTTCTTTGTATTAATAACGTGTGGCACGGAGATGAGATACGATCCATGTTTTCTTTTGTCTTCCATCCCTTAATGCTTCTGATTCCCGTTTCATTGTCCTCACATCTTACTAGGCTCCTTTGGTTTGCAGTGTTCTGTTATAATGACTTTGCCTTTCACAGGTCAGTGCTGTTGATTGCATCATGTCTGGCCTGGACTGCAGCAGAATGAGTTTTGGGGGACCCAATAGAAAGCTACTGCGGTTACTGGCACCCGCTTTTTCTTTGGTACAAATATATGTTACTGCTGCTTAAAAATTGACTAAAGCACATACTAACCTCAACACTAAATGTGCTTGCCACAGGCTACCAACATTAAGAGTGTGAAGCCCTGGCCTCAGTGAAATAAAGGACAAATCTTTCACTTTTTCACTGGAGAAAAGACTTTACGCAAAATGAGTGTCTGTCAGTGTAATGTGGCTTTAGAAATGTGGTCCAATGACTATCCCAGTTATCCTCAGGGGATGAGGGGAGAAACATTTTGATCTCTAACAGGTGAGAAGTTCTGATTTTCACTCTATTTTTTTGTCTAAAGGATGGAAAGTGAGTTAAACTCAGTTACACTCCAGCAGCATTTTTTCTATTTCTAAGGCATACATGGGGAATTTCTCCTCACAAGAGTTTCTTTTGCCTTTCCTTTATCGGCTGAGAAAGTGAAGTATGTGTTTAGTTTTATACACAGCTCAGGGCTAGTTTTAGGTCTTGAATTAGAATCACAGAATCATAGAATCATTTAGGTTGGAAAAGACCTTTATGATCACTGAGTCCAACTGTCAACCTTGCCTGCTAAGCCATGTCATGAAGTGCCTCACCTACATGCTTCTTGAATACCTCCAGGGATGGTGACTTCACCACTTCCCTGGGCAGCCTGTTCCAATGTCCGACAACCCTTTCAGTAAAGACATTTTTCCCAATATCCAA